>OY282592.1:9566573-10038573 GCA_958298965.1 Chrysolina haemoptera | reverse complement strand
TTAACACACGCGCACGAGATCAACGACAGTCGCAGGAGATTTACGACACTCGCCTACGTCTCATGTCAACATGATCGTGTCTCATGTCAACATGATCGTTACATAATATACCTACTATTTATCCGGTTCTATCACTGGTTCTATAGATATATGCAATGACTTCCAAAAAAAAAAATTATTTACTGAATTGATAAACATTTCTATGTGATCCTTTTACGTCTGATTGCGCTACTTATTGTTTACACATGAGGAAATTCGAAAGTCTCTTACGCTAAAACAATGCAATTGAACAAAATCCAACCGCGGACTTACTCATAGAAATTTTCCATAAATATCTCTAATGAAGACCCGTAGGATGTTTTTCTCACAATTTGAATGGTTTTTGCATCGTTGCTATTTACATGTCGATAAACACGATTTTTTAATCGTATTTTACAATTATGATGTTTGCTTAAAGCACACATATTTTCATAAGTTATATCAATACCAATCAATATACGAAATATCGATCCCAATGAAGGAAACAAGGATTTTCATTTTTATTACCGATATTTGAGTTCTTCCTTTTAGAGAATACTGGACAATGTAATTAAATCAAGTAAGCCGGGGTGGTAAAAGGCGGCGAGCATTTGAGTATTTAGACAGCCTCGAAGCGTTCAAGGTTAAACTTACTCTGAGTGATTTTTATTTTACACCGAAATGAGTTGAAGTGAGACACTATTAGATTTCTTTTATTTTGAGGAGTAGGAGATTTGAGCCGGTTCTGGGCCTCCCCCCACCACTATGACGTCATCAGTGACCTTGACCTATGACCTATGACCTCGACCTATGACCTTGACCCATGACCTTGACCTTGACCCATGACCTTGACCTTGACCTATGACCTATGACCTCGACCTATGACCTCGACCTAGGACTTGACCTAGGACTTGGGCTTGCCCTTAGCCTTGACCATGATGTATATTGTTGGGAGGTGTTCAGGGTTTGTGTTTGACATTGAGATTATAATGACTTGGATTTTTTTTTCATACACGGACAAGTACTTTTTCCAAGTACTTAATTTATTTTTCTTACCTCAATGTCTTCCATGTCCTTCATGTATACTTACTCTGCCATTGTGTATGACCCTTATGTGTGGAGTACACATACAAATCTATACCGAAGTATAGAGAGGGTACAACACGTCTGCACACCACGGAGATCCAGTCAGATATGTGAACTCTGATTACTCTCCAGTGATGTATACCTTGCGATGGTGGTGGGAGGAGGGGTCGCGTGACGCTATGCGCATCCACCCTCGCTCTCGATAGGGTGGGTTGGATCCGCGCTGACGTCACACACCCATACGCTGCGGTGACTCATCGACTACTATTTACTCTCCGCCCTCTATCGATGCGATGCAAACTCGCGCATGGTGGGGGCTTTGTATCATACATGTTTCATAAGTCTGTGGTGGGGGGTGGTTCACTATCTATTATAAAAGAAGTTGGTATGGTGATATGAAATCAGAAGTTGTATACCTAGCAGTCGAGCAGTCAGCAAGAGTAGTGAAGTTATTCAGTGCCTACACAGTGAGAGAGATCAGTGAGTGTGTTTTTCTATTGAAAATTATTTATATTTTCCATATATATTATCATCATGTCAGTTCCAAAAGTAGATTTACAAAAAATCAATTCTATAATTAAACAAGAGATGGAAGTGTTAGAGCAAAAAGTAATATCATCTTTGCCACTGAATGAAGCTTACCCAATTAAGACGATGTCAGTTTGTTCTACCCGGTTTGGTAAATCCATTTTATTGATACTACTTGATGTAAGCAATGATACATTATTCAAAACATGGCTGCCAAAACGCGTTTCAGAACAATTTACCGATGATGATGTAGCATGCATCAATTCATCAGGTGGTAAATATACAGTAGCATATTTGGGTCAGAGTCCACAAAGCTTTGCCGGCATGAAAACGAGATCGTTGGTCAAATTTGATCTCACTGAATAATTGTAATATATAATTTCCACTTGTCATATCTTCTAATTCTGATTCTTTTATATTATAGGTGATAATTGTAAGGAAAATATAAAAACTTTTCATACATTGTTAAACACACTCTTCGGTGGAGACATCATCAAAAGTCTAATGTGAGTAGTACTGATTATTTTTGTAGCATTCTTATTTCAATAATTTCTCTTTGATCATAGCTTCATTTTTGAAAAATGTGGATGATGTATGCAAGTCAACACTGGACCGAAGCCATAGACATCTCTTCCGCCGTTGAAAGGTTAACTTCTGAGTTGCGTGCTTTGAGCGAGGATGCTCACCACGCCACCATTTATGACCTGAGCGTATGCTATGATGAAGAAAGGATCCAACACTGTATGCGTGATTACGAGAACTACAAAAAGGGTGTGGATCTCTGCGAGAAATATACAGATGGTTCTTTCAATCTACATCACCTCTGCGACGCAATGATTGAATGTGAGCTGAAAAGATTTCTCCACCGCCTCCTACCATACCTACCTGAAGACATCATCAAAAAGTACCAACTGGATGATGATGATAGTGAAATCGAAGAAGGAGAAAATTATGATGAAGATGAAGAAGAAGTTATATTAGATTGTTTGTACATACCTAAGACTATTTGAATTCTAAGCTAATGATATTTGAATAAAAAAACATAAAAATTTTTTACACATGTTTTATTTACCTATTTCTCTTTTACATGAATAAAGAAAGAAAAATGAAAAAAATGTGTGTGTGTGTGTGTCTTCATCAATATCTGCAGTGAACTGAACCATCCAATGCATTGTATGTCAAAAATGTATCATGCAGAATGAGTGCATATACTTTGGTGTTGGCTGGGAAGTTGACTTTCCTAGTTTCAAACTCGAGCTTAATATCAATAGTTGATGATTTTGTGGCATTCGGCTGATGTGAACAATCAATGATGAATAGTGGATTTTGTCGAAATTGACCAATGTCCATGAGAGGTTCACTCATATCTTTATCATAATAACTTCGTTGAAAGTTCTCATAGGCATAATAAGCCGAAGTATCGAGTTTTTTATCGAAATCCAAATTCCAACCTTCATATGGGTATACTTCAGAGTTCAAGTACACACGAATGTTATTGATATCAGCAGTTGTGAATTTAGTGATGTCCTTTGTCCTGTCTTCAGAAGTGGTAGTGCTTTGGAATCCAATGATGATGTAACGAGGTGTTTCAAGGGCGTTGGTTGTCTTGATAGCCCATATGTCTGAAGACGTGCCACGTAGTGATGGAAGTTCATAGAGATCCCACATGCGATAAGCCAACTTGATTTTAGCATTCAGACCGCTTTTGTTGATTCTATTTAAAAGTTTGAGCTTGTGCTTATCTTCTGGCACTATGTGTCTTATTTTCCACTCAATTTTATTGATTTCCAAATCAGCATCAACCTCACCAATATATGAGTTCTTGAAGGATCGAGCGATTATTAAAATCATTTCTTGTTTGGCATTCAAGATACTTTTGTTGTAATCTTCAGCGAAACCCATCAAATATTTCAGTGGTAATTTACCACTGAATACGTGACTAGTTGTATCCAAGATATCCTGTTTAGTTTCCGAAAGTCCCCATCCAGTTGTCAATAAAGTGTTAGCATGCGATTGTCCAAATGATATCATATTCTTCATTGTAGAAGTTATCCCCGGCTTCCTGACCACAGCAACTTGTTCACCACCCATTTCGTAGCGAATTTCATCAAAAAGGAAGGCGATTGCATTATTCGAGAGATAACATAATTTTGTTTCATCTTTAGGTGTGAATTTACCCTCTATATAAATGAAACTCTCAGCAATGTCAAGTATAACGTCTTGATTATTGATTGCAATTCGAATTTCATCTGAATTCCTAAACAATGGTGATCCATATGGTTTATATGTATGCTCATGTAAACTTGTGAGGGAATGATCGAGCATCGGCTCGTCAAATATATTCAACTTTTCACTATTTGTTTCGAGCACCATTGTTCCTTACTTTCAGTCCAATTGATTTCAAAAATTTGAGATCTCTCAGCGAGAGAGCAGTGTGGTGTGCTAACTGTTTAGCGTACACTTTTGGAATGAGCCTTTTTCTATTCGAACCTTCCTTTTTAGCTATTTGTGGAATGTTTTCAAATCCTTGTCGATTCTGTCTATTATAACAAAAACCCATAATAGTTATTAGATTTTTTTCAATTCCAAAATTATAACAATCTCTTCTGCACTTCCAAAATCAATGAGATTATTATTATGATCCAAAATACGCACTGTGATGTTGTGAATCAACTGACGACCTTCTGGACTGATGGGCATATATATAATCTTGTGTGGTTCTTTTGTGAGATTGAATCCAGGCTCCACATCGATATCGAATGAAAAAAGAATGTGGGATTCTTCATTGTTTATGTATGAACCAGATATAATGTTGCAATCTAAGCGGATTAGTCTCACAGTTGTTATATTTATCGGATGTGAGGATTCGTGTATCTGATTCGGTTGAAATCTATCAAAATTAAAACCCATCATCTTTGCTATGGAATTCGGATGAGTTAGATCAATTTCATATTTTGATCGCATCTCACATTTGAAAGTATTATTATTGGCATGTAGGTAGAATATATCATCTGCATTGGTATCGTTTTGATTTTTCCCATGAAACAATCGAAACATGATATGTTTCTGAATAACTGCATTGATCTCATCTATTTCATAGGCACCACATGGAATTTCAATTGTGTACTTCTGAAGTATTGGTGAACTTATATCACTGATTCTAAAACTGATCACATTGTTTTTTTCAGTTATATTATTTACTGTGTTGCATCCATAGAATCCTAAAAGTCCCAATCCATAACGACTGTTTCTATCCAATTCAACGGGTGGGAAAAAGTCTGCACTCAAGACACTCGTCCCGACAGCTTGTAGTTCGAACTTCCGTGACATGACTGATACATTTTATGGATTTCACTTCAATTTATTGTTGTCTACAACACACTCGGGACAACCTACGCTTTTTCGGAGATGGTTCATCAATATCCATTTCATTTTTATTAGCACCAATATTCATATCCTTTATATTGCAATAACAGCAGAATATTTTTCGAGGTATAGGACCATCATTCACATCAGAATCTGAAACGCTTTCGCCGTCAAGATTGTGGTGGTCATTGCAATATCTATATTTCATTATATCAACATCATCTTGTAGACTTTTAGGTAACTTTTCCCAAACAGAAGCAATCTCATGTGCAGCGCATGCGAGTATCACTTCCTTCGGCATATTTGCAAGCATCACTCGATCCATTCTTGTCAAGGTCCGATATTTTGAATACATTTTGAGTGATAATCCCATCGTCCTAATAGCCTCTCGAGTCATTGCTGGAGTTTTATCCATTCTATAATAATTCAGAGAGAAACTTCAGGCACAAGTGACCGCAGAAAACTGTGTTGAACTTCTGCTGGCGATCATAGTTATATAGAATTTTCACTTTCGAACATTTCTGGAAGTATTGAATCAACTCTATTGGTGGGGGTAGATTTCCAAAACTATCAAAGTATGTAATGTCTTTCCCACATTTGCTGTATGCCACCCAATGTGTTCCCGATCCTCTTATTCCATCTAAATTGACAATGGCGGTCTCGCGGTGTCGTGGACCTCTAGTGGGTAATGTATCACGCATGAAAATACCGCGAAAGTATGGAATTTTCATTTTCTTGGCATAATAAGTGAGATCGATGTCGGTGAGAGGTTTTCGAGGTAGGGAATCAACTAGTTTTTTGGATTGTATGGTTTCAAATAGAGTCCGAGTCCTTTACGGTAAGGTTTAAGGTATATACCACTACCACTTTTACCCAATGCCACACTTTCCATTTTCCTATTATGACGATTCGCTTCGATCAGGGCGGTTCTGCTTGCTTTTGCTGAATTCACAGCTCTGGTGATGCCTGCAACAGCACCAGCTAAACTTCCGAGCGCAGACAATCCAGCAAAAATTGGTATCAATGGTAGAATCCCTCCGACTTTAGGTATTGGAATTATGCGAGGCGTGCGGATCGTTTTCTTTCCACCGGCAGCTTTGAGGTATTTACGTGCTGCATGCAATGCCACTACGGTGGCTTTTTTCAAATTATTCGTCACAAATTGCTCACCCCCAGCTTTTTTCAGTACATTCCGCACTTTATGAACCACCCCAGAACCAAAGGCGATTTTTATGAGATTATTTTTCTTCTTCTTCGGTTGATTTCTCTTCTTTTTCTTCGGTTGATTCCTCTTCTTTGTCTTCACAGTAGTACTACTACAACCCATACCGAAACGTCTCTTTGATTTCATAATGTTGGTAACGAGTAGGGCAGCTATTCTTTCCTTAATACCAGCGTCCTTCGATTTAACCCTGTTCCAAGCTGCGTATTCGAGTTCTTTGTCTGCTCTATGTCTCGCTGTGAGATCAGTTAGATGATTCAAATATTGAATATCGTGTTGTTTGCATGCAATATCCAATTTATTGATTCCAGGATCTTTGCGGGCTAAACGTTTTTCCAATTTTGTACCGGGTCCACAATACTGATATCCTCCGGGTAAATGTAATTCGAACGGCAATTTGTTTATTAAATTATTAACGAATCCACGACCGCTTTTTCTGCATCCACTACGAACACATCCGTATCGTTTGATGGTACTCATTTAAATGAAATGTTCACAGCATATCATCGCTTACATAGTCTCCAACCACGGTACGATGCGCATTGTGAAGCAGAAAGAAAAGTTTGCTGTAGATAATCTAGATGAAAAATTCGGTTGTGGATTGAATGGACAGAAAGTGTTGCGGCATGGTCCACTACTTCCATCATCTGTTCGAGGACTCATTATCGGACCATCGAATTGTGGAAAGACGAATGCCATGATCTCTCTTTTAACACATCCACAAGGACTGCGATTCACAAATGTTTATCTCTATTCGAAATCACTCAATCAACCCAAATATCAATTCCTACGAAATGTATTGGAACCCATCAAGGGGTTGGGATTTTATACATTCAGTAATAATGCAGAAATAGTGGAACCATCCGATGCCAAACCAAATTCTGTTTTCATTTTCGATGATGTAATATGTGAAAAACAGGATATTATAAGATCATATTTCTGTATGGGACGTCATAAAGATGTTGACTGTTTTTATCTTGCTCAAACATATTCACGAGTGCCCAAACAGTTAGTGCGAGATAATACCAACTTTATCGTAATGTTCAAGCAAGATGAAACGAATCTACACCATATTTATTCGGATCACGTGTCACCCGATGTAACATTTAAGCAATTCCAATTGATGTGTGTTAAATGTTGGGAGGATCAATATGGATTTTTGGTCATTGATAAGGATAGAAAAATGCATGAAGGTAGATATCGCATGGGGTTCGATAGTTTTATATATCCATGATAATACAATACGCATTCAATCGATCGCTGAATTGCATAGAGGTTACTTCAGTGTATTCTCTCTCTTGTGAAGCAAAATGAAGACAAAAAATGATAAAGTAGTTGAAGATAAAAACAATGAATTGAATTTGAAACGCCAACTTGTTGAGACAACAGAAGCTGTACGGCAGAAATTTAACTCTATCAAGAGTGGACTTATTGAAAATCGAATGGCGCTTGAAAAACTCTATGATCCCATAATGAAGCCATTAAATGTTCTTTCTTCAGCTGCTGCTACCACGAAACCACAGCCACCACAGCCGACGTTTTCGATGAAGCAAGTGAATTCTCAGTCTACTCCAATAAAAGTTAGGAGTACTTCAGTGGGAAATAATTCATCATATAGTAGTGAATTATCATCTGTTGACAGTGAGACAGATACCATCAAAGAATTCGGAAAAGATGAAAAGTCCGTATTTGATAATTTTGAAGACAATACTGGAGATGTTTTGAAAAGACATTTGGAAAATGTCAAAACTAAGAATGCAGCTTATGACAGAATATTTGGCATACGGTTAGATCCTACTACACAAAAACTGAAAATGGGGAGTCACAATGTACGTTTCAGTGATGGAAATATATTATTTTGGAACAAAAATAAAACACGAACACATGAATTCCCAAGTAGTCTGGAGTTAAACAACATGATTTTTTTGAAAAACCCACCTGAAGTTGATGATGATGATGAAGTTCGTCATACATATGCTAAAATATTGAGGCTAACAAATGCACCTTACAAACAACATCTACTGCGAAATGGTTTCAAACACCCGAAATCTAAAAAATTCCGTGAAGTTATTAAACCTATACTAAACTTATCACATTATCAGACGACCAGAAGTAGGACAAAAAAAGGTGAAGGGTTCCATCGAAAGAAAATGCAGAAAATGTATGATCCCAAACCTGCGAATTATGTTTACTGGAATTCACCCAAGGAGTTAGTCGCTCGTTTGCGGCTATTGATATCTTCAAAGTCAGCTGGACACACTGGACATGATAATGAAATAATTTCCATAATTGAAGAATTACGTGAGGAAGGTATAATAATCTAATACATCAGCAAAAATGATCAGTTTGTTCTCATTATATGATGCCGTAACATTGTCAAATTGTTTGTCTGAATGAAAACAAATAAGTGATTGCGAGGAGATGGATAATGAAATAAGTGATGTCAAACGACAAGTTGTCAATGAGTTACATAAGCCGGCAAGACGTAATTTCATCAGAAGAACCACCACCGTCAAAGGTTTTGCAGATCTGTGGCAAATAGATCTTGCCGAATTACAACCTTATGCTAAACATAACAAAGGATATCGATATGTTCTTGTGGTCATTGATTGCTACTCGAAATATCTATGGACGAAGCCGATTAAAAATAAAACAGGTAGTGCTGTAACCAATGCAATGGAAGATGTGCTGAAAGAAGCCAACTATTCCCCGAAACATCTACAAAGCGATCAAGGATCAGAATTTTTCAATAGTTCTTTTTCATTTTTGATGCGAAAATATAAGATCAACCATTATTCAACATTCAGCACCATGAAGGCGGCCATAGCTGAAAGAGTAATTCGAACAATAAAGACGTGGCTTTATAGAGAATTTTCAGCGATGGGACACAACAAATGGTTGAATATTCTTCCAATCATAACAAGCAAATATAACAATAAGGTGCATCGTACAATTGGTATGAAACCAATCGATGTTATGCCAGCAACAAAACTGAAATTCAAAAGTTCCAAAGTAATCCCTCGAAGAAAACAAAGTATTTCCAAATTTCGAATGAATGATATTGTACGTATAAGCAAGTACAAGAATATTTTCGAAAAGGGTTACACTGCCAATTACACAACAGAACTATTCAAAATTGTTAAAATTAACCAAACATACCCCATAACTTATATTCTTGAAGACATGGATGGGAGCCCGATTAGAGGATGTTTTTATGGAGAAGAATTATTGATAACGCAAAATCCTGACGTATACCTAGTTGAAAAAGTGTTGAGGAGGAAAGGAAATAAACTATACATTAAGTGGTTAGGCCTTCCAAGCGGAAAGAATTCATGGTTACACAAAAGTGCTATGGTTTAATATTTGAATGAAATTGTATTACTTATTATTCTCACTAAGCTGTAAGATTATTAATAAACTATAGAAAATATAGAACTATTTTTGAGTTTTTTTTCAAAATGAATAAATCATGAAGTGGTGAACGTTGCCCCAACCAAACGCAACGCCCAGTGTATGCCAAAACCGAAATAATCTGCATACTCCTCCCCACTTCATAGATTTTTGAAAAAGTCTTTCATTTCAACTCACAACATTGATAACATTTCATAATCCTCAGAGCTAATCACTATCAGATTGGAATGCGTGATCAAACTCTTTTCGCCACTTATCACGTACAGATGCTACCATATCAAAAAGTTTAGTGGACTCCTGAAGCTCAATCTCAGCTTGCATTTTCAAACAAAGGGTGGACTGATTCTTCTGTGTGATTTTGAAACGGAGTTTATCTGCATCTTCACACATTTTGATCAGTTCAGCCTTCGATGATACAATCTTTGCATCGAGCTTCTGAAGAACCACCTCGTCGTCCATGCTACCTCTTCGAACATCGTCATCGCATTTGACGATGATAGCTCTCGATTTTACGATGCTGCATTTCGCTTTCTTAAGCATGTCTCCACAACGCTGCAGTGGACCAAAAGAATGAAGCGATACATCTTCCAAATCACCTATCACATTCTTGAAGGTGTCATCTACTTTCTTCTTACGGGGTTTCCGTACACCCTTACTTGTTTTCTTGGGATTTGAAGCAGTAGATGCACACTTTCTCCTAGATGGTTTCGCTTTCGTATCGACACTAAGAGGAGAGAGAAGTGACGGGCATTTTGGTAGTGACAATTGTGAAAGGGTTGGATCAACACTTTCTGAAGGTTCCGGTATATCTCCCATCTTCAGATAATCATCAATGTTATATTCATCGATGAAACCTTCTTGGGATGACAAGTGATATACCGGAATATCTTCAAAACCAAAGTCATCATTTGTTGCAATACATGGCATTGCTTCTTCTTCAGCAGACAAATTTGGTAATGAGTTCATATTTAGCTCGTAGGAATGTGTGATATCAATGGGATGTGGACAGAAATGGTGCTGATGTTAATGCGACTCTAAGTTTTATTCAAACAAGTCGACTGGTACATGCGCACAATGAACATGACAACAAACCACCATAGAAGGAGAGGGAGTAGATATCCCTCCCTCCCAGGAGTTACCTTCACAAACTTCATAGGAAAAAGAAGTGTTGGACATCAAGAAAGTGAAAAATTCAAAATAATAGACCTACGGACGAATCCGCGGATTCGAGACCTTGACCGCTGTTTTGATTCGCGAGCGCGAATCAAAACGCGATTAAATTCGCGGCCGCGAATCGAACTGCGATTAAATTCGCGGCCGCGAATCGAACCGCGAAATAATTTGCTGGTTGAAAGTTATGATGGTGGGGGTAGGTCCAGAACCGGCTCAGATCTCCTACTCCTACTTATTTTTGAAAATTATATCTCACTCATGAATGATAATAAAGAAAAAGTTTGTTGGTCAAAAACATTAAAAATGATCATATCTTCCAAGAAAAAATATAAAATTGTAGGTTATACTTGAAATAAATTTTACAACAAAATCTCGATATCAATATTTAAAAAAATCATATCTCACTCATAAGTGGGAATTTCAAAAAAGTTCTATGATGAAAAACTTTCGCAATGATCATATATTTCCAAAAAAATATATAAAAAAAATCGCAGCAAAATATCTGAAAAGCGGTTCAATGCATTGCCCCTAATCAAAACATTCTGCACTTCAATGGCTGGTGGATACGCCAAGATTCAGATACATGGGTGCCCACCCAGGGTTTTTGACCCTTCATGTTAAATTCCTCCAGTATTAACAAAGTTAATACTTCTGAACTAAAGAAAATATCTCTTTTGAATAGGAACGTATGTGAACTGTTAGCAGTTTATAAACACAAGCAAGGGTCAAAAATATATGCTTGT
The DNA here is from genome assembly GCA_958298965.1 of Chrysolina haemoptera. NCBI lineage: Eukaryota > Metazoa > Arthropoda > Insecta > Coleoptera > Chrysomelidae > Chrysolina > Chrysolina haemoptera. The sequence continues at coordinate 10,027,026 of OY282592.1, read as the reverse complement.
AAATTGCCCATGCAGAGTTTTTGAAGCATGTACAATTTACAAGCCTGTAAACTGCAAGATATTTCACATACGTTCCTTTTACTTGCACTTCTATCACAAAAAGTCATATTTTCTTTGGGGGAATTTATCATGAGGGGTTAAATAAAGGTCTTTAGAGGTAGCTATAACGAATTCCTTCGGAGATCGCATTAGCTCAGTTGGTATAGTTTATATGTGTTGTGCTATTTGGCACTAGATGGACCAACTCTTCAGTTTTACGGAATTGTAGGAGCATGTATATTTAGTCGCATACATTTCAGGGGTTTGATTTAAAACATTCATATAGAAGAAATTTGACTAATTCTTTCGGAGGCTGCGTAGCTCAGTGGTGAGTTTGCAGTGTGCCCCGAGAAAGAAATCTCTCTATATCACCTAGGAGGTGGGTGGAGGGTGATATTAAGAGATTTATTTCTCGGGCTTTTTTTGGTTTTGTGACCTTGAACTCGCCCATCAAAAAAAAAACCTATCTTTTCTGTTCGATTATATTTTTTTTGCATAATTCCATTTTTATTTTTCATATCTAGAATTTTGCGCTGTACAGGTTCGAATCCCAGCCTAAAATAGTTTTTTTTATTTATCGTTTTTTAATCAATGAACCTCTCTTTTCTATTCGATTATAATTTTTTTTTGCATTTCGGATCCCAGCTTAAATTAGATTTTTTATTTCAAATAATTAATCAATGAATATTTCCATTTTTATTTTTCATTTCTAGAATTTTGTTCCGATCCCAGCTTAAAATAGATTTTTTATTTCAAATAATTAATCAATGAAAGTCCGTGAAGGGCCCCTCTACATCGCCCTTCACTGTGTACATCGACCAATTAATATATATGCACTCCTTTCAGAACTTTCATCAACTAATCATTTCCTGAAAAAAAATTGCATATTAATCATTTCCTGAAAAAAAAATTGCATAGTTTTCCATCATCTGCTTCCTGAATTCTATTGCTTCTTCACGCTTTCCTATCTTATTTTTCAGTTGGTCACGTTGTATCTGAGCTTCCCGAAATTTCTTTTCATACCTATCACATGTACTGTTCAGTTTTTTCAAATTTTCATTGTCTGTATCAGTCGATAAATCAAGTTTCTCCAGTAAAGCAAACATACGCTTGCTTTCCTTGACAAAATTCTCCGTTTCTGTAGACCTTTGTTGTTTGTTGTCTGTCTGTTTTGTGTCTGTATCTGTAGATAAAGTATCTGTGTCTGTAGAAGAACTCCCTGAGTCTGTAGTGTTTTTTGTGTCTTTTGGTTTGTCTGTCTGTTGTTCTGTTGGTTCGTCGTCGTCGCTAAAGTCCTCCACTCTATATTCTTCCCTAACACTCGGTTGTAATGAAAAGTTCGGTTTTCTCCATGCATTCCGGGCATATGGGCTAGCTTTTTTGACGATTTCTTTGAATTTGTCTATTTTCGATATCGGCCTACTACGCTTCCTTGCACTTTTCACAGGCGATTGTTCCACAATTTCGTTTTCTCTAATGGGTGATATGATAGTCGGCACTATATTTTCCATGTCCAACAGTGCCTTAACCGCCGCTTCACTTTCTGATTGAGATTTTGTTACTAACGCCATTACAGATAAAACACAACTGAACTATCGCAAAGAGACGCTATGAAATAAAAATTTACCCAAATGAAATGAATTTACGGTCATCTCAGGTAAAATTCACCCTCACCGGTCAGTTACTAAAATATTAAAGCTATTGTAGACGGCAGGTATCATTGGCGTTTCCATGCGGGGTTGAATCAGTGCATATTGGAATTGCTGTAATGTATTGTATCCGCGATATAATGGATTTTATCGAAATTTGTCATACTTGATAAAAGATTTGAAAGAGTAAATTCAACTAGAAAAAATATTTGAAAATATTTTTTTTGTCATGTTTCTGCACTTTAATTCGAAAATCAAACATTTCTTTTTAGAATCTCTAATATTTTTGTATCCACGTTATAATGGATTTTATCGAAAAATGTCATACTTGATAAAAGATTTGAAAGGATGAATTCTAATAGAAAAAAATTTGAAAATATATTTATGTCATGATTCTGCGGTTTCATTCGAAAATCAAATATTTTTTCCTAATAATCTCTAAGATTTTTTTATCCACGTTATAATGGATTTTATCGAAATATGTCATACTTGATAAAAGATTTGAATGGGTGGATTCTACTAGAAAAAAAATTGAAGATATATTTTTGTCATGTTTCTGTGGTTTAATTCGAAAATCAAATATTTTTTCCTAAATATCTTCAGTATTTTTGTATCCTCGTTGTTTGCATTTGCGTCACTAATTAGATGACGAGGAAATCTAGGTTAATGGAGGAATTGCTATTCTCAGGAGATGAAGTGTGGGTTTAGTGGAGGTGGTAACCCCCACTCACGATTGTAACATATAAAATCGGTCCAAAATCCTAACATTTCATTCGACTTTTGTATTTTCTGTTAGAAACTGTGTTTGTAAAGCAATTATGGTTGATCAAGTTGGTTTTGCATTGGAAGCCCTCTCCCAATTAGATGCCAACAATCAAGTTGATGTGTTGGCAGGTGACGAGTTTGTTTGGGAACAAGAAGATGAAGTTGTAGTGGGTGAGAATGGTGACAATGGCGAATTCCATGACCTGGTAGATTTTGAAGATGGCCGCCAAGACATACCCGCTGGGGATGACTTCGTCGAAGAAGAGTTCCTAGAAGATGACGGAGAAGAACCAGAAGTAGACGATGGAATTGTACCAGACTGTGAGGATGTCCCCGAAACGATCGTGAGCAATGCCCATCAGATAAATATGACAGAGGTGTTAGAAGACGTTGCAACAAATTTGTACTGTTGCAGCTTTTCATTTGTTACTATCAAAACTTGTGATAATGAAAAACGCTTCCTATGTGATATTTGTTTTGTACGGTATTGCGGCATGAATAATAATGGTGAGTGGTATCAGCATGTTAATTCACATGATACACTCGAGTATGCAAATGTTCCCACTCATAATTGTTATTCTTGTCACTCACCCCTATATCTGCTCTGTCCCGTAGGTGGATGTGTACATTGTAACAAATAACAGAGCTGAAATAGGGGTGGGGTTATGATGGGGTGGGGTTTTCTGGTCTGAGGGATACTGGCTAAAGAAAGAGGTGTGGCTTAAGACATAGTGGGGATTGAAGTGGAAGGTCGGAGTAGGTGGTCGAAGTGGGGAATGGAGTAGGAGGTCGGAGAAGAAGAAGAGGAGTGGGTGGTCGGAGTGGGGATTGGAGTAGGAGGTCGGAGAAGAAGAAGAGGAGTGGGTGGTCGGAGTGGGGATTGGAGTAGGAGGTCGGAGAAGAAGAAGAGGAGTGGGGTGGAGGTCTGAGTGTTTAAAACAAGAACTTCCTCCGAATAATCTTCAGTCACTCTTCTGAACTGACATCAGCTACCACATCATCCACAAGATCACCCGCCAGATCAACCACCAGCCAACTGAATTAGCAGACTATAGCAAGCTGTAATAATTTGAGAGTAAGTTAACAATCTTGTAATCATGAACCCGTTTAATTTTTTTTTGTATGTTTAGCTATGGATTCTCCCGCATTAACTGGTCTTGCAGCAATAACGATCCTGAGTAACATCAGGGTGGATGGCGCCGCACCTCAAATGCCAGACGAAGAGCACTTCAATGACGTTATGGACGTCATCAGGAGAGAGGTCCCCGAAATGCAGTCGCTGACGATGGACCAACGCAGACGGCAAGGTGGGTTCATTAACGGAGTTGCTTCCAAGAGATCCCGTGACGCAGGAGCAAATTCGTCGATGGAAGGTTTGCCTATAATCCAAATTGCTGACAGCGATGATGATTTCCTGCCTCCAAAACCACCGAAGAAATCATCATCGAGGAATCACGCACACAACAGCAGAAGAAGGGTGTCCAAGAAGACATCCTCAACTGTTGTGACACCGGTTATAGACGCACCTTTACCACCTGTCGTTGAAGTTGCCCCTCCACAACCCACTGCTGAAGAAGTCCACCCTCCAGCACCTATCGTACCTGAGCTGGAGATGAGTGTGCAACGGGCAAAGCGTGGGATAGAGGAGGCCCAGCGGGACTATGATGACAGTCAGCTGGCGCGGGCAGAACTCAACCGCCAGCTGGAAGAGCTTGAGCGCCAGCAGGCAGAGCTGATGGCCCGCGATCGGCAGCAAAGTCTCCGGGAGGTCCAGCTAGTCACCAGGCTGGAAGACGCCAAGGCGCAGGGGGTGGCTTTGGTGGCACGGCTCCGAAGCAACCTGGAGCAATTTGCTAATTTTAATTTTTAGATATGTTAAGGTTAAGGTTAAGTTATTTGTAAGTAGATATAAGTTTTGTATATGTAGATTTAGAATAAAAATAGAAAAAAAGATGAAGTGAAATAGGAGTGCACATTTAATGGTCTGGTGCACATTGAACAATGCGGAGGATGGGGCATTTTTCTTCAATTCATCTGAATTATGTTTTTACATATTTTATTTATATTTTATTTATATACATATTTTATTTATATTTTATTTACATATTTTATAAAATAATATGATGTGTATTTCTCCCATCTCCTGATTTCTCTCAGCCTTCAAACCCCCACTCTTTTCTCCCACCCTACACTGCCACCCCCGAACTAGTATAAATTCAATGCCAGCTCAGATTATAGTATCAGTCTTCCAAGATGCCTCTTCCAGACTCCACCTCGTCTCCGAGACATTGTGCCGAATTCGAAGATGATTTGGAACGGGAAGCGATGATAGCAAGATATCAGATCGTCTCTGCCGTACAGGTCCAGCAGGTATACCAGGGTGAGAGGCAGGATCCATTTTACCATCGAGATCCACGGGGTCCGATTCAGGTGAATGAGGTGTCGGACTCCACAGATGTGTGGAACTATCCATCTCCGTCGACTTCGGACGACGAAGATATGGATCAACGCGTCGACGACTTCGAGGATGATGGCCAAGTGGTCCATATCCGTGTCGAGGACATAAATATGGACCTCGACCCGGACGAGTTCCCCGTAGAGGACGACTCCGATGATGACACCATCATCTTGGTGTCATCGGATGACGAGGATGACGATGTCATCTAAGTCCTCACCCTGCCCCCCCCCCCCGTGGTCGTCCCGCATAAATATGCGGGATGGCACCCAGCTCTTCGGAGCACCCAATAGGCCCTTTTCAGGGCCACACAAAGAACATAAACACACGCATCTGCGCCACTCAATGGCAAAAATGTACAAAGTTTCCATAACTTGAATTGATACTTTTCAAAAAGAACTCACCCACTACCAAATTCTATAATATATTTGGTGAGTAAGAAATGAAAAATTTCAACATTGATTTAGAACATTTTATTTGTAATATTTTCATAATACAAATTTATTTTTCAAACAGCGGGTTCTGGATCACTACCTGGAGCCCACAGTTTTGGTCTATGTGTGAGCCAAACATCAGGATGTTTATTCTCCAATTCAGCTAACCTTCTTTCCAAATCATTATATTTCAGCATCACTGCAGATGTGACATTCAATGCATTGGCATCCAAATCATTTTTCAGATTTTTGCTGTTGTAATCGAGTTCAGTTGTCAACTCTGATATTTTTCGTGTCATTGTGGCTGTAGCATCCCATACTTTGATATCCACATCACTTTTTAGATTTTTGTATTTGCGATCTAGATCATCAGTCACCTCCTCTACTTTTTCATTGAATGCTTGACGGGCTTCAGGTACAATCTTAGCCATTGTGGCATGTATGGCAGCCTGCAAGGCTTTAAGGACAAGTGCCTTCGTCTCCGTAATTTGTTCATTGAGATATAATTGAGTTACACAATCACTCTCGTCTATCGGTTCACCAGCATTTTTCAGTCTTTTACCTTGCATATCATATTGGTCGTCAGGCGAAAGCTTGAATCCCATACCTTGAGGACCTTGGGAACCTTGAAGAACTCGAACTTTGACAGTACCCCATTTTCGTCTACGGCCGAATTTATCAATAGCTTTGGACATCTTTCTTCCACCTTGATATCTTTCATACTGATGATTTCAAGACAATTAAAATCTATATATCTCTGTGTAGATATTTATTCTCTTAAATGAAACAATAGGAAATCAGAATAACGTGTATATTTATATATTTTTATATATTTGGTAACTGGACAAGACATTAACTAAAATTGACTAGTATAATTTGACTTTTATATAATAAGCGTAATTACATCTCAAATACAAATAAATAAGTATGGTGGTGAATTTTCCATTTGAAATGATATTTCATTTGTTCAATTCAGCTGTTAATAAATGAAGTAATTGATCCAAAGGACTCTCTTGGGAAAAAGATTGAATAATATTGGAAACCCAACGAATATTCTCTACTGGATCATTCTGGTAGAATTCTATATCGCTATGACCCCAAGGAAGAGTGTGTGTCGTATTGGGAATGATGAACCGTTTATCATCATGGTATGACAATGCAACTTTGTTCTTCAATTCAGTATACATGTCATGCAATATGCTTCTGAACGAGTTCATCTTCCTGAATATTAGACCACCCTGTTCGACAATTTTCTTATAATCTTCACATGTCAATTCATTCTTTATGACGGATCTTTTGACACCTTTTGCTTTTTTGAATTCACTACCTACAGACTGAACATAATATGCTTTGGCACCGGTACCATAAAAGCTAATTATGGGATCATTCGGAAATTCATCTTTGAAATTACCCAGAATTGACTTTGTAATAGGAATATTGAATTGGTTTCCTACGTTGTAATTGGAAGTATCAAACTCGCATATATTGTTGGTCATGAAATCATAAAAATTATCGGTATTTACTTTCAAAATTAAAGAATCCGTGTCAGTGTAGAGTAAGGTGGCATTTTCTGCATAATGACGTTTAATACATCCATAGAAAAAGTTGTACATGACTGTTTTGGATAATTCTAGAATACAAAATCCCAAATATAGCGGTTTATCGTACAATACATTAACTTTGCCCAATTGAATAGCAACAAAATTTTCTGAAAAAATTGAACAGCTTTTGAAATTTGGACGTGATATTAGGGCGCTAGCACCAATTTTCCTCTTGATACTTTCCCAATGCGTAACCAGTCTAACATCAATTCTGTTATCAACGTTTTCCATTGTTTTCCCATAAACTGCATTATTCATGAGTTTATAGAAATCTTTTTCAGCTTTGTTGTTAGATCGATTTCGCATTTCAGTGTTCAAATCAATATAAGGTTTCATCCAACATGACTGCTTGAATCTCAACACTCTATGTGTGTTCATAATAATAAGACCATTGGCCACAGCCTGCTGTAAGTTTTTATAATGTACAATATATTTTCTTTTGTCATTTAAATTTGGAATTAATTTAGGAATTTTTGATTTCGAGTGTGGTGGTATTAAACTTTCAACGAGAAAGGGAAGATCAGCATGTTTGTCATGTAACTCTTGGGGATAATGAACATCTACTTCAAGAACATAACCGTATGGACTATCAGATGCCACTCCCATTACATCCAAATTGATTATTTCATCGGGTGTTAGCCATGCAAAATCGTTGGTGGGTAATGGTTGTGACATACTGTGACCATATAGGTTAGTTGCATCTAAATATGATATGTATGATGAAGGTTCATCTGGGTTATAATCGGGTAAAAATTTATTATTAGCTATATGCTTCCTTTCACTACACTGACTTATTCCGCCCCGTATTCCTTTTTTGAAAAAATTAATCATGTCAATGTCTGTCAATAATTCCAATTCAATATTCGTATACTTCAGCATTGCATCCCACGATAATCCGGGCGCTGTATAATACTGTGCTGGATCTAATTTATATTTATCTAAGCATATATTTCGAAAATTCTCAAATATGTCGCATAATAGAAGAACATCGGACTTCAAATATAAATCCGAGTATTCCCCTAAACTCTTACACTCGAATAAATGCCAAACAAGTTTCGCTCTCATATAATCCTTATCTGATATATGCTCTCCGTTAAGATTGTCATAAAACTGATTTTTAGTGGGTAGAGTTGGATAATTCAACTTGTCAATATGATCAACAAAGTTATATGGAAAAACACCTTTCTGTCTCATCAAATTGAATTTGTCAATTTGTGGAAAATGTTTATGCATCTCAATACACTGATCGGATGTTAAGTTAGCACCTAAGTTCTGCAAAGAATTCGACATGAATTTGAAACTATCTATAAATCTCATTTTCAAAAAATTCTTTTTTTCTTTTCCGTCTTTGTCAGTGTATGTGTGAGTGAATAGATGCTTAGTGAAAGAAATGTATTTTTCCTTAGTTTGTGGAATAACATCCACTTTGTCTTTGTTTCTATACAGTTCTTTTATGAACAAATGACAATCATACCCACTCAGATTATGGAAAATGATTGGAACAAAATTTGGCAATTTGAAATTTAAGTTACATACGGAATGTGCGGCAGGTGATCTTTTTTTTCCAGTGAGGTGGCAATGGTCTCTCACTTTCACATCACCACCCGTGAATGGTTTATCACATATTCCACAAAATTGTGTAGAAGAAAACTCTGCTTCTTCCGCGGGGGTTTGTGCAGCCATAGGAATTGGATACCTCAAATAATTGTGATAAATATTTCTCAAATCATCTTCAAGTTTTGTAACAAATTTCTCGGCTGCATCCTCACCCCTATATGTAACAAATTTCGATAATTTATCATTGTATGAACATTTTATCGAATAAGCAAATGAATAAGGTTCGTGTTTGTATGTTTTATTCGAGAATGAGTGTTTAGGGTTGGGTTGACTAGTTTGAATGGGTTTGAGAACTGATTCAAAATCAGCATAAACTACAAATGGCACCTTCATTTGTTTCTCAAAATTTTCAAACATAAGTGCATTACCCGGTAACATTTTACCATATTTGTTGATTCTGAAATTGACTGATGGTGTTGTAGTACTCAAGTGATTACAGTCATGCAACTGATGACGTAACAGTAATCGCTCGTGAGAGAAATACAATAAACATCCATCACAAAAATATTTTTTATGCTCATGCGCAGATAGTTGACTTGAAACTAACCTAGAAAGGTCTTTAATCCAACAATAATGACTATTGCCAGAATCATCTGTTATAAGTAACAAATTAACATGTCTTCTAAGTCTTCTCTGTGAGTAACGCAACGGACCAACCACTTCATATTTCATTTTACCCTTATCAAGTTTTGACTCTAACCCATACACATTAATTGAAATATCATTCATGTCCTCAAACTTTTTTATAGCTTGAAGTTTAACTGGAAAATCCATACCTGTTACATTCAAGACATTGGCGTAGTGGGGGTATGAGGAAACTTCTGACACTCTACCATTCGCAGGAAACAATGCAGATGTGATGGCCCATGCAAAACAATGTTGATCTTCATTACGAATATTCACAACGCCTTTTCTTGTCTCAATGAACTCGGGCAGCTTCACATACGAACATCCGCTGAGTGGACTATACTTGTTGATGTTCACTTCGAGGAACTTAATTTTTTCACAACTCCATCCTGAAACATAACAATAATTTATTATTCATATAAATAGAAATGAAACTTTAAATAAATACCTGAATCACGTTCTTCAAATTCCGTAGTCTGAGCAATAATGACATCACGGAATCCATCGAATAATGCACCCAAATCCGTAGACTGATCCACAATTTTATTCTGTGAATTGAATGACTTCGTGTCACTCAAATCCCGTGTTTGAACAATGTAGCTGCCAAATACTTCCATATTCACTTTAAAGATCTTGTGAACCTTTATTGCCTCTTCAAGTAATCCAATAACCTTCTCCCTGATCTCATTGAAGAATGGCATATATTCAGTGTAAACATTGGTACTTTCCACTCTATAACTCACAATTCTACACTTGAAAGCATTCCTTATAATCTGTATGCCATCACTCACTTGCACACATGCATTGTTCCTGTGTTGGAGAGTTCTTTTGTGAGAATTAACTTGGGATGTAGGAATTGTCACATTACAACAATTGCATGTGTACATTGGTGTCGATGCAGCCACATCTAACTTAATCCTTTTCACAGAAGGGCCACCTTGGCAACTTTGAAGTTGATGCCGACGGAGATTATCACTACGAGTGAACGATTTACCACAACCACAGGAATACATTTTATCTATGTCGTCTTCTCAGCACAAAACTCAACAAAATACTGATTTCACAATCATTCCCACCTCCTTTATATGTAATATCGATGAGTGGGAGAGAGGGTGAACAAATTCTATCCGCTTCGACTATTCATACAACGTCACAGCAGAACCATCCCCACCATATCAATGAAGAGAGGACGGAGAGTAGTCGATGAGTCACCGCAGTGTATGGGTGTGTGACGCCAGTTCACATATCTGACTGGATATCCGTGGCGTGCAGACGTCTCTATACTTCGGTTTAGATTTTTATGCGTACTCCACACATTAGATCATACACAATGGCAGAGTAAGTATACATGAAAGACATTGAGGTAAGAAAAATATATTAAGTACTTGGCAAAAGGTACTTGTCCGTGTATGAAAAAAAATCAAGTCATCACAATCTCTAGGACAAACACAAACCCTGAACACCTCCCAACAATATACATCATGGTCAAGGCTAAGGGCAAGCCCAAGTCCTAGGTCAAGTCCTAGGTCGAGGTCATAGGTCGAGGTCATAGGTCAAGGTCATAGGTCATAGGTCAAGGTCATGGGTCAAGGTCATAGGTCGAGGTCATAGGTCATAGGTCAAGGTCACTGATGACGTCATAGTGGTGGGGGGAGGCCCAGAACCGGCTCAAATCTCCTACTCTTCCCCTTACGGGCATTGAATTACAACTGACATATACAGTGCGGCTTTTAATAGTCCCCCTCCCTGTCCCCCCTGTTAACTTTTGAGCGTTTCGACGTAGAAACATGAAAAAAAAACCGTTTCGAGGGTTTCACTAATACTACTTTTTGAGATAAAAAAAATGGTGATTGCCCGACAGGAGGGGCGGGGGGACACATCAACTCAAAATTTTGTAGGCATGGGAGGTCAGGCGGCACATCGTCGAAAATGAAATTCCATTCTCTTTACAACCAACAATTTTTTTTTGAATTTCGTTAATATTTTTTTTGCAATTCAAATTCGAAATATCAAATATAAATGCGGATGTGAATACTACTCATACCTCAATAAATTTGAACGATTTGATGCGGAACAATGAAACCAAAAATTTTTTGAAGGGTATTGAGAGAAAAAACATTGCAATTACTCGACAGATGGCGCTGGGGGCACATTAACTTTAAAATTTCTAAAGGCATAAAAATTGAACTCGGGAAAAAATTATAAACAAAATCCAAAAATATTGAGATGTTTGTAAAGAGAATTGAATTCTCTTTTCAACGATGTGTCACTTGACCCCCCATTCCATTTAAACATTTTGAGTTGATGGGCCCCTCGCGCCCCCTATTGAGCAATCATAATATTTTTTATCTTTATTTTTTATCAGCAAAGAATAGAATAAATAGCTCAAATGCTCTTCAATTGTTTTGAGATTTATTTGTGAAAAACTTAATTGAAAATTCAATATCCATTATAGCACGTACGTAGAATCAAACGTCCTCTAGAAACCTGCCCTTGTTTGTACTAAAAAGCGTCCCAAATGTGATGCCGCTCAAAAGCAATCACTTGAAGTGATTGCTTAGTTTTTATTCATCAGGCTCAATGACCTATTCACACGCAACGATACATCGAAACAATTCGATCGTTACGAAAAGCAAGTTTATTGTGTGTTGTCTGGATGCCAATCTCGTCTAGTGCTAGCTGGGAGTGCACACCGAGCACCCGAGGTAGTGCTGTAGATTTTTCAGGTTTTCCTACAGCTGAAAAGTGAATACGCCACCAAAAATCAGTAAGTCGCCCGGAGCGCCACGGCAAATAATAATAATAATAGCCGTCCTCTATCCCCACAGGCTATGCCTTTGGGTACACTCTACGAGTGTTTATGAAGGAGTATTATTATTATTATTATTATTTCATTCACACATGATTGGAGTTACACAATATGCAATATGAGCGGATATTCAAGTAAATACGGTAATTTACACAAACGCGGATATTTAGGTAAACAAAGTAGAAATGTCAGTTTGACTTAACTCAAAATTAAAAATGTATCCTTATGGGTTATCCTCCACTTCGGAAAATATAAGCAAATCCATCCCAGAAAACACCAACAAGGAGTAAATAGTTTATGAATTATATTATGCTGGTCATGAAATAGTCTTCCTGAATATCACTCGACCATGCCAAAAAGAGACAATAATTTTCTTCTTCTTGCTTGCAGTAGTCTTCCTGAATATCACTCGACCATGACAAATAAAAACTATTGTTTTCTTCAATTCATCGAATAACTTGTATTTTGAGATAATTCAAGTCGACCATATGAACATTGATAGAAATAAAGCTTTAGGAAGTTATTCAGAGTATTAGTCTTCATATGGTCTCACTGAGTTGTCAAAATACAAAAAAATCTCGATTGAATCATAATAGTTCTTTATGTATCAATGCCCTCGGCTGACGCCATCGGGCCATCATCCACGCCACAGGCCATAAACGCATTTTACGTACGTGATACATACAAAATTTTATGCACTAGCGGTTTAATAGCGCGAATCACAAATACTGACTTGAATTCCAATCTTTCGTTTCATACGTTATGTATGCAATAATCATGAGTAACATAGTTTAGGGAATGTGAAACTATAGTAGCTGAGAAATTTTATATTGAAGAATCTATTTCAAATAAATTGATCGTCACTGAAAAAATTGCACAACGATTGTACCGAAATGATACCAGACAGTTGTTTGAACCAACCATCCACTTCTAAAATGAATATACTTGTTCTTGTATTGATTCAGATACTGTGACGAAGCTTTCAATATGTAATGATTATGTTCGAAAGAATATCCCATCTTCAACATCAATAACTAAACCAACTTCATTTTCAATGTTAAAGCTTGTGACTTATGTTCAAAAAATTGCCATTATGAAGAAATGGAAGAGTCTTTTTCTATTGAACTAAAAATTCTGATTCGTCTTAGGCCTTTCATGAAATTATGTGTGAATATAGACAATTTGAGAATGTTGTCTACTTTACGGCCCGCGGGCAATAATGCGCCGGCGGGCGGTAAAGTGTCACTTCACGCTCGCTGAACCGGGCAGTAAAGTGTACTTTAACGCCCACTAGTGCATAAAGAAACTAATGTAAATACTTAAAATGAAGTTTTTAATGTATCAGTAAAAAAATAATAATAATGCACACTTGAATAGGTCACATATAAAAGATTGATATTTCTTAGCATATACAGTGTGACCCATTTAATATGGAAGCACCCTTATAAAACTTACATTTTTCAACCGATTGGAATTATTTTTTTTTCTTCAGGTAGACATTTAAAAAGTCTACTAGGACACCAAATTTCATGGTTGAATCTCCATTTCCAGGGCCAACTAATTTTTTTTTCAAGGTAAAAAAACTAACAAATTACAAGCGATTTCATTAGAAACACTAACTACGCCACTGGATTCGTGGCATTTTCAAATAGTTCAAAGAGTGAATTACGTTGAAATGCGTCAATGAATAAAAAAGTTATAAGGGAATTAAATTTGAAAAATATGCCGTTTAATTAATCCACCAATTCAATTTGAGAACTTTAATCAAAAGTTTGTCTACACCACTGGATTAAGGGTGTCTCGAAATATCACTGACTATAATTTCATTGAAATCTGTTGATACATAAAAATTATGAGATAAAATGACATTTTCCTGAAATTCCATTAACATATTGTTAATATTTTATTTTCTTATGATTTTTTTATTTATGAACAGATTTTGATGAAATTTTGACCACTGATGTATCGAGACCTCCTCAATACAGTGGTGTATTCCGAATTTTGATAAAAGTTCTGAAATTGAATTGGTGGGTTGATTAAACGGCATATTTTTCAAATATCATTCCTTATAACTTTTTTATTGATTGACGCATTTTAAAGTAATTCTCAAATAAACCATTTGAAAATATCGTGAATCCAGTGGTGTAGTCAGATTTTTTCTAAAAAAATCGCTAGTAATTTTTTTAGATTTTGACCTTGAAAAACGAGATTAGTTGGCCCTGGAAATGTAGATTTACTCATGAAGTTTGGTGTTCTAGTGGACTTATTGAATGTCTACCTGAAGAAAAAAGAATAATTGCAATTGGTTGAAAAATGTAAGTTTTATAAGGGTGCTTCCATCTTAAATGGGTCACATTGTATATATATATTTGGGGCTAATTCATATTGATACAGCAAGAATATATTCTAATATTGCATTTCTAAATGTTTTTAATAGGCTTACAGACTACACAGAAAACCATTCAATCTTCACAAACTTTATTTCAAATATAAGACATGTTTCGCCAGCACAGTCGTTTTTTCGAGTGAATATTTAGATGCTACGACGCTGTGTCTACGATGCAGCGATGCTAAACGTTAGGCATCCAGCGGGACATTCCCAAGGGTAGGTAGAGAATATTTCAGAACCAGCCTTGTTAGGACAAAACTGTGTCACCTGTCTTTCTGTTTTTCAAGTTTTTCAATGGTTTTCCAGATATTCGAACTGTGGCCTTTTCGTTGGACCCTCAGAGTAATAAAAGACCATAGAGATGCCTTCTCCATCCTTGTCTTGAAGTCAACATAACTTGGTTTGTTTACAAGCGAGGGCCATATACATGTTAAGTCTGTATTCATTCGGGTAATTTCGTTTATGCCCGCTCATTTTATTCTAATCAAGTTGTCATTCTTAGTTTGTATTATGGACCTTCATACTCTAAATGTAAACAAACTATCCATAACATTTCACCACCCCTCGCCCACAAACTGTATTACGGTATTACGGTATTACGGTATTACGGTATTACGGTATTACGGTATTACCCTATATGAAAATATTCCATTCGTGTATATCAACCTTGGTAATATTCCCAGTTAATAAACGAGATAATGAAAGTACCAGTGAGGTGATAAATAATTAATATTGCTAACCATTAAACTCGAAACCTGATTCAAAACAATGTCATTACAATAGTTTTGTCCGATCAGATAGTATTGTGAGTATTTTACACGAATGAAAGGGGATACGTTATAGGTATCATGAAACATGTACAATACCCATTCGTCATCAGTTATGAGTAACAAAAAATCAAACAAAAGGGATCTAATTTCAGGAGTTGTGATAGTTTTGCACTTTATCGGGGACCAACGTCAAGTTCAAGTTTAAGAACCTATATTTGCATATCAGGCATTATTATATATTTACGGGAATAAAATGATTGGCCTGATTATTCATGAAACGAATGTATTATTCCATTACGATCGTATTACATGAGTGTACTGTGGTACAGTGCCGTCATAAACAGCACTCTCTGCTGACTTTTGAATTACTAGATATGTCTAAATTTAAAAACAAGTTTAATGGTTCAATCGAAAATATAATAAATATATCAGAATTCAAGAAACTAAGACCTTTTTCTATGAGAAGAAATTGAATAAAAATATTATAATCAGAAACAAAAATAGATACATATAGTGATATAGTTCTGAAGTAATGCAAACAAGGCTCTCAACACTTTACATCGAATATTTTTATTAATTATACCACAATGTACCAATATAAAACATTTCATTTTTCAGCAGTTGTGACGTAATAGATGCAATTAGTCCAATGAATATTAATAATTCAGTTGGAATAGACTGTATAGATCTACCAAGGTAATAAAAAAATTGCGGTTTACATCGCCGAACCATTAGCTTACATAATAAATCGCAGGTGTATTTTCCGATTATCTAAAAACTGGTTTGGTCACTCCCATTTCTAGAAAGGAGGATTCTAATATCATGAGCAATTTCCGACCAGTAACTATTCCAATAGTAATAGGTAAAGTATTTAAAAGTGTTCTCTAGTAGAATGTACTCGTTTCGAAATACTCTCAATAAAATATAAACATGGTTTTCGTCTTGTCCAGTCGATCCAAAGTGCTCCTTTCAAGTTCTGTCAATATGTATATGCTTCATTGAATGAAAGAAAGTATATATAAATGAAAAAAATTAATTATACCAGAAAGTGAGAAACTCTCCAAATGATGACCAATTGAAAACAGAATATAAAATTTATAAAACTAAATTATCAAAGTTGATAGAACAATCTAAAAAAAATTACATTCATCAGATAGTAAAAAAGAATAACAATACTTCAAAGAATTTGTGGAAGTGCGTAAATGATATTTGTAACAAATCTCGACCAAAAACGGAATTCCAGGAAATCGAACGTAATAATCAATATATCATGAGCAACTTATTCAACGACTACTACGGTGAAATAGGGAAGTCTCTTGCAGAAAAAATCACAGTTGATGAAAATTACTCAGAAAATATCGATTCACTGAATAAAACAATATATTTACATCCAACCAATGAAAATGAAGTCTACAACACGATACGTCTATTAAAAAACAAAAAATCGCCAGGTGTAGATAATATAAGAGCTGAAACCCTCAAAATAGTTTCAAATGAAATAAAGATGCCAATTGCCCATAAAGTGAACAAAATATTCGAAGATGGAACTTATCCAGATATTCTAAAAGTAGGAATTATAAAACCTCTCTATATAAGGCACGAAGTAAGTTGAAAATTTCTAATTACAGCCCGGTAACTCTCACAGAAAATTATCAAATCTCGGTTAACATTATTTTTTAAAACAAATAACGTAATTCATAACAGACAGTATGGGTTTCAAGAAGGAAAATCAACAGAAGACGCAATTCTAAAACTAACGTGTCGGAAATCTATGACGCTCTTGATAAAAAATTACCAAACCTCTGCGTTTTCATTGATTTCTCTAAAGATTTCGATACTGTCTGCCATGAAAAACTATTGAACAAATTTAAAAAAAACACTCAAAAAACTCAAAATAATATATTATTCATTGATTCAGAGCCAACTTCGATATGGTATTCTGGGATGGGGAGGAGTAACAGACAACCATTTGGATAGATTAAATAATACCCTAAAATGGATATTTAGGATAATTTACCGCAGAGATATTAGATATTCTAGTGATGCCCTTTTCAAAGAGAGTCTAGTAAACGACATCAGACAAATCTTTGTACTGAACATACTCTTCAATATTAAAAGTAAAAAAATTATATTGAAATTCAGTGATCATATGTACGAAACCAGGAAAAAGAATGAGAAATCTGTTTTAGGACAACGAAGTTGCAATTTTTTGAGTACGAAATTGTATAATATTCTACCAGTTCATATTAAAAACGTAAAAAGTAGTGCAAAATTTAAAGTTGAATTTAAAAAAAGGATTCTACAAACGAATCGATGTTTTTCACAACATCATCAACAATAATTAAAGGATAAAAAAGAAATGAAATAAAAACAGTAAATACTGAAATGAGACAAACCACACCATTATTGTGACTTAATAACCGGACATGACTATTAATTTTAAAAGAACATCGTCAAAAATTGCTTTGTGCAAACTCTGTGATTTTTCACCGCTTATTTGTGAATTGTTAAATTCCTTATGAATTTTTCATGAATAAACTTATTATTATGATTTATACACCCCAAATATTGGAAGAAAACGATTATTCATCATGATAAAAACCTTTTTACTCAGGCTTTTTGTATTTTGTCTTGATACTAGATACTATTTTATTATATTATTTTAAATTTTTATTATTATTATTGTACTAACATTATTTTAGATTTAATTACTTCCTAAGTCACATACAAGCGATAGTTCTATATACTTAAGCTTCGTGATCTCTTCTTGTTTATTCGCTCTATGTTTGTATTATTTCTTGTATTAACATGAATAAACATATATTATTATTATTATTATTATTATTATTATTATTATATCGGGGCACTGTTATTCGATTTTTCGAAAGAATTCGATATTATTGACCCCAACAGTAGAGAGTTATCGAACATGCACTTTATGAAGAGCAGTATTAAAGTCACCCTTATTTTGACATTTGAGCATGCGCTCATGTACCGTAAAGTATTTTCAACCCGACTCAACTAATATGGTATATTATATAACTAGGGCTGCCTTCCTGGTGACTGAGCTTTCACGAATTTTACTCCTTTTATACTGCAATTGTCTTTCAAGTACGTTATAAAAGCTTCCGGGAGTCTCTTTTCTGGTCGTTTTATGGTTTTTTGAATTTCACAGCACCTTCCAGAAGCTAAGTTCCAGAAGCTTCGAGAACTATATATTTTATTTACCTTTAGAATTTAATAAAACTGAAAGTTTAAGAAAGTCCCAACCCTCTTACACCTCCGTCCTGGTAGACCAAACTTTCGAGTACTTCATATGAGAATTTTTTTTACTACGTTCTAGAACATTCCGAAGACTCGGTTCTGGTTCATTTCACGGTTCTCTCGAATTCTCCAGAAATTTCTAGAATTTTCTAATTTATGTTCTGAAAACTATATGATTGTATACTGTATGAAAAACACCTGATGTGTTGGTGAAAATCAGTCGCCAAAAACTCAAATGGAAAATCGCCTTACGAAAACTTAATTTTTTCAATTATTAATATGGAAGATATAAAGGGCGCTTCTACATTTCATAAACATACTGTTTATAATTGGTAGGTTTTATATAATATATCGTTCATTTCTAATTTATTTAATGATTCGTTCAAGGAAAACTAGAAAGAATTAAAAAAGTCAGCTATCTGAATGAAAATGCAAATTTTCACTTTCAGATTTTTTCTTTCCTTTTCAGTTAGAGTCTTTTCACAATATCTATCAGATGTAGTTCAATGTCCAGCGTGGCTTGTGCCGGGGAAGTAGTTGTTTTCTGTTAGATATCACAAATAAGTCACATTTTTCATTTTTCAATTTTCATGGAGAATGTTCCCCCTTTTCAATATCGTTTCCGGTTCTTATAGACCGGGAGATGATGACGGATTTTGGATACGATTTTAATCAGTATACAGGGTGACTCAGGGTTAAACCGCCAAACGTTTAGTAGGTTTTTTGAGTGAAAATAAGATGTTTTCTTCATATAAGCATGTGTCTCAATTTTCTTCGTTTTCAATATACAGGGCGTCACAGTTTGGAAAAAAATGTTTTTTTTTTTAATTCGAAGTACAATAAAATAAGCCTTTTATCACCGTAAATAAGCATGCCAAGTTTTATCAAAATCAGCCGAAAGATTTTTGAGTTATGAATAAAAAAACGATTTTTTTGAAAACTTTGACACCCTGTATCTCGAAAACGAAGCCAGTTGGGACACATTCTTATATGAAGAAAACATCTTAGTTTCACTTAAAAAACCGCACCACCGCACCACCCCAACATTTCCATTCTCTACTACTTTCGAGTTTCGAGATATTCCCTGGCCAAAACCTCATGGGCTACCCTGTATATAACTGAAATCTTTACATTCGCCAATATACAAAATATAATACCCTTCGCCAATTCATAAAGTAAGGGAACTTGTTCAGTACGAACCATTCTCTCCAATAACTATAATATGAGGCAGATATTAAGTCGCAGAGTTTTGAGAAAAACCTTCGAAATTAAATAAATCTTATTTTAGTACAGTAACCACAGACAAAGGTGAGCCACAAGTGAAGAATGAATCGTAGCACTTTGAAACTCGGCACATAACTTCTTGACATCATATATTGATAGAATAAAAAAATTGTTTACAAAATATCAGGGTTGAAACCCAAAAAAATTTTCATTTAAAAAAATTATATTTTTTTTGCTGTTATTTGGAAAGTATAAGATTTATCTAGAAACAATTTCAAAAAGGCGAAAGATAATTCAATTCTCCACAAGAAATATCCTTAGTAATTTCTCAAAAAAATCTCTCGTTTTTCAGAAAACCGGATTGAATTCCGATATAAAATTTCAGGCTCACCTTAACGCACCACTGCAATTTCCGACATAACTCTGCTAAAGATTATAGTAGAAGGAAAAGAAAAAGTGCATATCGTTCCTGAAGACTTGTACTTCCTCATGCAAATATAACATGTGAGTATCTGAGTACCCAAAATGTGTTTTGTCCCACTTCAGATAACCCTTCTACGATATTTACGGAGGATCCGAAAGTCATGGATATTTTAGTTGATATGAAATAGTTATACTGAAACAGGAATCAGTACCCTCTTTGGATCATATGCAACGATTTTAGACTAGTGAGACACGTCTCACTTGGACATGCAAAAGAAGAAACTGGATTTTACTCCTGGCTCACCGATAATCCAGGTAATTTCTTCAGTAAATGTTGAAAATAATCTCTCATACACATCCTACATGAAAAATTAAATATTCGATTTCAAGCTTGAGGTTTGCGCTTCGCAATTAATAGTGTTATTAAACATATGTATATGCAGGATATGAATAAGCGATTATTTTCAACATTTACTGAAGGGAATGCGGGTTTTATGGGTAAGTTGAAAATGAGGCAGGACTAAAAGAAAGTTTTTATTTTGGCATGTATAAGTAGGACCTGTCACACTACTTTAAAATTGTTGCATATAGTCCAAAGAGGGCATGGGTTGCTGCTTCAGTATAATAATTCCATATTTACTAAATTATTCATGATTTTCGGATCATCCGCAAACATTTCCGTGAAGTGCGACAGAACACATTTTAGGTACACAAATACTCGCATGAGAAGGTAGGAGTCTTCAGAAACGATATGAACTTTTTTTTTCTTCTCCGATCATATATGACCAATCAAATATATGGTAAACAATTTTTTTCGTGTTTATCATGGTTCCAACTACTAGCATACCAAGTTTGGTGGTGCTACAATCGATCCTCGTCTCAAAACCCAATCGTACTGGATTATTTTCTAGTCACCGTTTTTAACACATATAGAAAAATATGATGGTAGTTAAAAAAAAAACTTCAAAAGAGGGTATAATTTATTTAAAGATTTTGTATCATTTCCGCCACATTAATTTGTAAATTAACTGTACCTATATACCGGGTGACCATGAGGTTTGTTACGTCACATGTCATCTGGTTATTTTCGAAGATAGGAATTTCAGTTTTGTTCGAGATATATCGTTTATAGTGCGTTTTCGAATTGAAAATAGGACTTCCTGTTTCTCTGGAAGTGACATAAAATTTGCAAAATTCAAATGAAATACCCGCAATGTTTTTTATTTCAAATGGTGACGTCATGTTGATAATAAATTACGTCATATAGCATATGGTTAAGTTCAAATATAATAACAAATTTTGATAATGAAAAAAGAATTACCTACTTTACATAATTTTTCTCAAAGATATTCTCATTCAAACTACAACGAAATGATGAATCATGGTTTTCTAGTTGTTTACTTGGTATTCAATGAACTCAACAGTTGGCATCACTCCCAACTCATTTTTAAACATTCACGTTCATTAATAATAATGAAGCATTGTATGAAAGGCGACTTGTCTTTGTTTTACTAAACAAAGGAATGCAAGACACGTTTCCATTGCCACCTGCAAATTCCGACTGCATCAGTAATGATAAAATAATTTTTTAATTATGAATTGTTGGAATAATAATTCAAAAGCAGAAAATTTAAGAACTGAACGTTCAATGTTGAGAAAATGTAAGTCTAGTCAGTAAGTTCATTCAGATATAGGGCCTAGCATTTTGACAAAGATCGTACCTTATTAATACGTATTATAATAGTATATTCTTCAACGAGTGCATGATGCTCATTATACGCGAGTAGAAGACTATACTTTCTTTATGACTACACGAAAATTTATAAATTTATGATGAAAGCTCAGTTTGCGGTACTCAAGAGATATCTATCGAAATTATTGCCTTTATTACCAAAAAGTAGTATACATTACAAAGCAATATAGGGAAGAATAACAATTATACATGAATAACTAAATGCTTGAGGAAAAAAAACTTCCAGCAGTGGGATTCGAACTTACTTTTATATCTATGTATACTTTCAACTTTCTACCGCGCAACTTACCACTGAGCGAAATAGGTACTTACAAATTTTGATAATTACATACTGAAACTCCCTGTCTGTCCAAGAACTGAGATAGTCATTGGAGATACTGTAGAACATTCAGGTAAATATTTGTTCGACATATCTTTGTTGCAAGAAGATTTCATCAGGAGCTAAAGTTAAAACTAAGAAAGAAAACAGTCATTCTGACATTCGCAGATGCCAAGCTGTGAAAAGTCCAATGAAGCAAAGCCTTCTTGAGAAATTTGTTTAGTACATTTGCTGTTTTGTCATTGGTCTAAACCTCTCAGTTACCGTGGATCCTGAAAATTCTGAATCTGTGATTGGCCGAGTGCCGTGGAATCATCTTCATTCTTCAACTGATAATCAATATGTAATCACTGTAGACTCCAATAGTTGTAGAGAAAATACATTACATTATTACTATTTATATATTATCAAGATGATGCAACCTAAGCAATGTGGTGTTGTGTGAATTAGAATGATGAGATGGAAAGAGAGAGCATGTTCGAGAGGGATATATACGAATATATTTACACGCAAGGTGAACAGTCAGAGATTTCAATTTTCAAAAATAGCAATAAACTTAGTAATAAACTTATATTTATTTTTTTTACATTTTTAATATTTTTTTTTAAATATTTACATGGTCCTCCGGACACATGATATTTTTATGGTCTGGCTCTTGTACACCTGACGAGTACGCACTGATGATGACTTTATAGTCGAAAGCGCTTTGCTATTATTTTATAAATAAATTTCTGCACGAAATACAAACCTTTTCTTCATCCAAAAAACTTATATGTCAACTTACGAAAACATTTATAACAGTTATTGGCCTATTATACCGTTGAAAATATGTAATAGGTTCAATATGTATTGACGATATTTTTTAATGGTGAATGGGCCTGAATAAGTTTTTAGATTAGGGTTGACATTTGACATTTACCAATTGATTCTTACTCACAGGTTGAAAATATAGAGATTTTTTATATTTCGAGTTTTTTCTGAAATAGCTATTTGTGCTTTTTCGATGTGATTTGCGATGGATTTTTCCAGAATTCGCATGAAAATAATTGATTGAAATGGTTGGCTTTATCTCCATCTGATACAAGAGAATGACTATAATCATCCATCATAGGCATATTATTAGACAAAATTGTTTATTTATTATTATCTCGGAATTCTGGCTATTTAGGTATAGGAACATGATATATCAATTCGAAGGGAATTTAGTCATCTTTCAGGATATTTCATAATATACCATTCCATTTGAAAAAACGCACTTCCAACCCTTTTCGTATCTAGCAATAAGATCATGAATTTTGAATGACCCTGTATAACGCAGAACAAACTTCTCTATACAAAATCAAAGTACATGATCTTGATGAACTAAACACAAAATTGCAACTTCCTAAAAATCCATATACCGCAGAAATAAACATTCAATTCGAGCTATATTTTGGATAAAAAATATGGAAAATAACCAATATCTCAAAAACCGTTAGAGATAGGTCTAGGGGAGTATGTGGCAAAAATAATCAGAAAGGAATGACAAGTTCAAAAATGCGGTAATATACAGGGTGACCTATTTGAAATAACAAAGATGCTGCTACTTTCTGGTATAAGCGGCAACGCTGCATTGCTGAAAATATTTTAGATCGATAGACCAAGAGCAACTACTTGAGAAACCAAATTTTCAGAATGATCCTATGTCCTGTTCTCCGTAAACGTCTAAGGTACCATCGACCGTGACCCACCCTGTATATCTCCAGACTGTCCAGAGGTAATTTAACATACATAAAAATACATGTTTGAACAATAAATTATAAGAATACTTACACACTTGAAATACCTATTAAATGTAACAAAGCCAAAGTGGAAAAGCTCACCTGATTACTCAATGGAAATAAATTGACTTCATTATGATTGAAGTGTTCTTGACGTCCGAAAGATGTACTACTAGGTGCAGCATAATTCCGATTTCCATTATCATTATCTCCCATGCCCCAATTGGCTAAAAAGAAAACCATTCCCCCTTTCGCTGATTTCTAAAAGAGTCCGCAGCAGAAATCTGAAATAAAATCATATATTTATAGATATTCCATTTTCGTTGTCGTCTCAGGAAACGCATCAGCACATTGTTGAAAAAAAAACAAGGCATTCCACGAACGAATGCACACGAATTCGGGATGATAAAAATAAGAAGATTAACCGTACCCAAATAGAAAGAAATACTGGTTTATGCCAGCATTTGTTTCATTCAAAATTTCGACATTGTTATTTTTTCATTCATAAATAACAAACGCAAATCTGTCACTACTCAATACACTTGTTTTCAATGAGAACAAAAACATTTATGTTTTGACCAATCTCTATGAAACTGCGTGAGGCCTTCATTATTTCTGAAAGATATAAATGCATTCACGTGTTCCTGAAAATATTTGTATCACAGGAAGTATGCGGGACGAGGTTGAAGTTCTAAAATTAGTAAGTATGTAACTGAATCAAAGAAATTCTCTCGATGGAATTAGAATATCAACATTAACTACAACACAAAGTTTTTCTTAGAATATTCATAGGAAACGGTATGTGTTTGTAACGCAATTCTCAGAGATAATTACTAAAATCATAATAATGGGGATGCAAACATATATACCAAATACGTCAAGAAGAACAGCATCTCATGAACCCTGGGTGAGTAGAAACTGCACCAGAGCTGTCGCCTTCAAGCAGACAGCATATACCATCGATGATACAAAAATCCTGAGACCAGCTCAGAATATGTTAAAGATAGAATCATGTTAAAAGAGACCACCGAATTCTTGGTCCAATTAAACAATATCCTGTTGCCCTTTGACTTCCAGCATAAATTTAGGTGCGAAACAATATAATGGTGATCAACTGCTAAATTCCATAAAAAACGATAATGTTTAATTTTAGTCTCATTCAAATTTGAATGGAGTACTCAAGATGTCGAAAGTTTTTCTACAACTGCTATGAAAAGTAGCGTATTCGACACGTATATGACATTTGCTTTGAAGGAATAAGCTCATATTCCAACCATCACTCAAGATACGAACAAAATTCGTTAAGTGTTAAGTGTTAATGGCTCCCGCTGGTTTTGGTCTCTGTCGAAGCTGTGAGAAGAAATTTCACTTTCAGCTCATTTCCGTTTAGAAGAGGACTTATCTCCATTTTGAACGTAAAAATATGGTACTTTCCTTAAAAAAAATAGTTACGTACAGTTCTTTGATCAACTTAACAGTTTATCTGGATAGATGTATCAATTATTTGTATCGGCAGATAATTATCTGATTTCTCACGATAAATTGGGCACATTTTTCATTTCCAACGCCTATTTGACCAAAACCCTTTTTCAGTTTGGCGTTCTGAAATTACATCAGACTTTCATTTCTTTCAAATTGTGACGTCATGTTGACAATAAATTACGTTATATAGCATACTGTTGAGTTCAGAATGGAATAACAAATCTTAGTAATAAAAAAAATGGTGGAAATTTAAAAGTTTTTGTCACTTCCAGCGACACTGGAGGTCCTATCACAGATTCGAACATGGACAATAATCGAAAATTATCTCTCATACAACATATCCAAATCTCAAATTTTTATATTTGAAAATAATTACATTGGGTGACGTAACAAATCTTGTAGCCACCCGGTATAGTGGAAAAACTGTAGAAAATGATAACACACGTTTTACCTCATGACTTAGTTCAAAATATTATCCTTTGTTTATCCGAAAATGTACGTGCACACCAACTTCCGAAGATAATAATATACCACAAATACGTTGTGACAATCGTTAAATATTTCAAAGCAATAGAATTGATAATGAATGAAACTACGTTTCTAATAGATATTTGTATAATTTCGTAATTAATCTTGAAACAAATTGGTTTTCTGTGGAAAAACGAGGTCGTAATCAATTTGATAAGTGAATAATTTTTTTCGTCGCCATTAAAAAGTATAGATATTCAAATCAAAGGTCAAATCCTATAGTTTTTCATACTGATAGCAAACTCGTAATAATTACAAGGTACCATATATTATCGCTATTCCATCCAAGCCAAATTACGTCACTCAGAATGTCATATCTAATGAATTCTCAAAATTCATATTCGAAAAAAAAAAGGAAAATGTTGTGGGCGCTAATCATGAAATGACACCATACTGATGTTATAGAAAAATAGTTTCAATGAAATTTCTATAGCCGAGATTTAAGATATACCAGTGTGAAATTCGTGTGATTTTCATAATTTCCGACAGTTTTGTTTTCTAATCCAGTACGATTGGGTTTTGAGACAAGAATCGATTGGTATGCTAGTAGTTGGAACCATGATAAACACGAAAACATTTTTTTTACCAAAATTCCAGGGGTGGAACATATGTTTTTATTCGTTTGAAAATAAATAAATAATTTTTTGCTGTAATCTTGGAAAGTATATAATTTATCGAAAAAACAACTCAACAGGGTGAAAAACAATTCAATTCTCCACAAATATGATTCCTAGTAACTTTTTATGAAATGCGCTCGTTTTCTCAGAAAACGTGATTGAACGCCGACATCAAATTTCAAGTTCACCCTTATCCGCCGCTGAAAGTTTTGCGTAGCCGAATATTTGATTGGTCATAACTATGCTAAAAATGATCAGAGAAGGAAAAGGAAAAATTCATATCGTTTCTGAAGACTCCTACCTTCTCATGCAAATATAATATGCGAGTATTTGAGTACCTAAAATGTGTTTTGTCGCACTTCATGGAGATTGGAGATGTTTGCGGGTGATCCAAAAATCATGAATAATTTAGTAAATATGGAATTATTAAACTAAAGCAGCAACCCATACCCTCTTTGGGCTATATGCAACAATTTTAAAGTAGTGTCACAGGTCCCACTTATATATGCCAAAAAAAAACTTTGTTTTACTCCTGCCTCATTTTCAACTTACCCATAAAATCGGCATTATCTTCACTAAATGTTGAAAATAATCGCTTATTCATATCCTGCATATATATATATATATATATATATATATATATATATATATATATATATATATGCAACACTATTGTGCGAACCTCAAGCTTGAAATCACATTCATTTTTTATGTAGGATGTGTACGAGCCATTTTTTTAACATTTACTGAAGAAATTGCCGGGATTATGGGTGAAATGAAAACTGAGGCAGGAGTAAAACCCTGTTTTTTCTTTGGCATGTATAAGTTAAACTTGTCTCACTAGCCTTATTAAATCGTTACATATGGTCCAAAGGGGGTACTGATTCCTGCTCCAGTATAATTATTTCATATCAACTAAAATATTCATGACTTTCGGATCATCCGTAAATATCGTAGAAGGGTTATGTGAAGTGGGACAAAAAACAATTTAGGTACTCAGATACTCACATGTTATATTTGCATGAGGAAGTAAAAGTCTTCAGGAAAGATATGTACTTTTTCTTTTCCTTCTACTATTATTTTTAGAAAAGTTATGACAAATCTATTTTTCGGCCCTGCCTGAACTTGCAGTGGCGGGTTAGCGCGAGCATGAAATGTGACGTCGGCGTTAAACCGCACGTTTTCTGAGAAAACGAGCGTATTTCATAAGGTATTACTGAATATCATTCTTGGGGAAAATTGAATTATCTATCAACCTATCGAAATCGTTTTTTGATAAATATTATATTTTCTGAAATAATAACAAAAAAATTTATATTTTTTTTAAATAATTTTTTTTAGGTTCCACCCCTGATTTTTTGGTAAACAATTTTTTTCTAATAATACATGATGTCGAGATGTTATGTGCCGAGTTCCAGAGTACTACAATTCATTCTTCACTTTTTGCTCGAGTTTGTCTGTCGTTACTGGATTATTCATCCGAATTATAATAATGGCACAAAAACTAAACAACTTTTATTTCAAGACGATATATAACATTTCATATATTTCGAAAATGATGTCATCTGCAGATGCATTCTGAAAAAAATCACCGTCGTCAATATTATGGGATAATCATAATGCCATTTGATAGGCAGATGTTTGATATTTCTGATTCGTTCTCATGTCCTTGAATTATACATGGTGGCTAGAAATTATTTTTCAAATTTTTAAAATTTTTTAGGATGAACATACAGAAAACATTCTCGTCCTAATCCTATGGTCCTATGGTCGAAAAATATAAGGGGAATTTTTATTTGAAAAACGCTTGAAAATTAGTAGTTATATTATAGTTTTAAGAAATTAATCGAAAATATCACACATCAGTCCAGTCCAGTCCAGTTCCATAATCGCGATTTTTTTATATGAATCTGCATATGACATTCGTTGTAGTAGTAAATCCCCATACTAAAGTGAAAATTACTGGTGATATCAACGTAGATTTTGAAGTAAACTCAACCGCTTCGAAAAATTTACAATATTTAATATTATCATTTGGTTTAGTTTCTATTATTCATGAACAAACAAGAACCACAGCTAAATGAGGTATAGCTGTATAGATAATATATTTATCAATTTGGGACAAAGGAATATGAAAAGCGGAGTTTTTGAACCTTGAAATCGATTCCTTGAGTGGTTAGCGAAAATGGATTTCATTTCTTTAAACCCGTTCATCGTTCATCAAACCGTCTCCCGCGAGAAATATCATTCCGCCTCGTTCTCATCAGAGATGCTCAATAAGCGGGGCTATCAAAATTTTTTCGCAGACAAACTATCCTGTATGACAAAGTCCGGGAATTCGACCGACCGAAGGGATGTCTTGGGTGTAAGTTTTAACAGGACCATTTCTAAGATTTTTTGAACATGTCAGAAATTTGTTCTATAAAGCAATATGCTCGTTAATGAGTCCCTTCAGCAAACACTATTTGACTGCCCTCTTTATTAAGGCATGCGACAGAGTTCAGTTTTTCACAGATTGATACTGTGGAAGACGTGATTTTCCTATTCAATAGTGGGGGTCAATTTATAAAAATATTTACCAACGATTCAATACCTAAAATTTAAGAATCTATAGGGCCTATTGGTTGAATTATTTTTGATTGTTCAGAAAGAAGAGCCAATCAGCATTAATTGTCAAATTTCAAGTGTTTATTTTTTTTATAAACTGACCCTGGAAAAACATGATAAACAAGCTCAAATTACGTGCGTTCATAATCAATGAATAGTGTTACAGCTTGGCAAATCTAGCAAGAAATATGAAATCGCGTCGCCTATCGATGCGCGGTATGTGAATGTAATTCCATTGTAATTTCTGTATAGTTTCGTCCAATCACTTCTTGATTGATGCAAAATAATGTTTTCCTCTTTCTCTATAGAGTTATTTATATTTTATTATGGGTATTATCTATTGTTATTATTAGAAACGCTTTGTGATGAGACAAAATTTGAGAAAGGAAGAGTTAATAATTCCTAAAAATTCAACGTATACTCACCACCAATAACTCATTGCAAACTACGGGGTATTATTATGAACTAAAAATAACGAAACTGGAATGAAACACTCTATATAGTTCGACTTAGTTCGCGTTTCATACAGAAACCACTCAATTACCAGGAAAAATATTTTATACTGAAAGCGACATCGACAGTGGGAAGAATAACTGAAGCATGCCGTGGCTAAAGATAAATTTAGAATCAAGTCGACCCAAGATTTCAATGAACCGAATTGTGATTGAGAAATAATTGCTAAATATAACTAACAAAGATCATCGACTACGCATTCTCATTTTGTCAGTTATATAGGCTAGCTGTGATTCACACCAAGTATCAAGGTGATGCTAGGTTTTTTTGCTTCTAAAGTTGGTATAGCGAATGCGTGACCAGAAATCAGTGAGTCACCGCAGAGCGCCGTGGCCAATAATAAATATAGCCGTTTCATATCCGCCGAGGTGGCGTGTGGGTAAAGCGTTCGTTTCTTAATCCAAGGTAAGTGGGTTCGAATCCCGGTACGGTCACCGGTGTCGTGCATTACACGCTAAAAGGTGAGGGCTACATCTTCCCTAGTTGACGGATATAACAATTTTTAATTTTAACAAGGTGGGTATGCTTTGAGCGAGAATATTATTCGTTATTCTTGTTGAATTCGGTGTCATAAAAAATTGCACAAATCTTATCACTTCCCTAATGTTTATTTGGAGATGTTTTAGATTCATTTAATCTAATCTCAATTTCAAAACTTGATTCAATATTTTTGTCAGTAACAATCCTGGCAAATTTTCTAATTTCAAAATACCCTGCGCAGTTTCATAGACATCTGTTTTTACGGCTATTTTTCATAAATGCGGAACATCGAATATTCTTAGAAGGGTTAGAGAAGTTAAAACTTGAAGTTGACTCATTGGCCTGATCAACTATTGTGGAAATCCATGTGATTCAGAACCCACTACTGCCTGGCTTGGTCTTTACAATGAGACTCTTTCTTTGACAGTGGTTCCTTTGAGTAGCTGTAGAACTTGGGTTTTCCTTCCCGTACCGCATGTGCCAATAAAAGCCAATATTTTTGTGAACATGTTTGTTACTAAGTCTTACTTCCCAAGTCTCGTAACTGGCTCTTTCTAAGGTCTCAATTGGCCTACTCCTTCAATTTCTTTCCCCAATTTTCAAATTTCACTTAGTTTTCAACTTATTTTGGTGGGAAGAGCACACTGTATTTAATCACCAATCAAACAATCAATCAGCAATCAACAGTCAATCACCATCTCACTACTCAGCATTCTCAGTATTTATTCTCACTGCCTGACTTTTTCCTCTTGAATAACTTTTCAATAGTTTCAGTATGTTGCTATATCCAATATCCATATCCAATATCTTTCAAACACTGAAGATATACACAAGGACGGTTTGCTTTAATTTAAAGCTTTGATAATTTTTGAAGTCAGTGACAGAATGTCGTCTAGAATATTGTCGTTTCTCTAGAAAGGTAGATCTCAAAGTGGCCAGCTTAATTATGTCCCGAATATTCATACAAAAGAAGTCATCCATTTTGATGCTTTCTTCCTTTGGAAAACCATGGGAGGTCCATTGCCAAAAGCACTTATGGTACCAAGGGGTATTTCACTTCCCATTAACTCATTATGATTACAAGGCACAGATCTGACCTGTCCTGGATTTCCATTTCCACATACTTATGGAATGTAGCCCATGCACTGGTAATTTTAAATTCTGTCCGAAAGAGGAACCATTTGTCTCGTCGGTGATACTTCGCTTACAAGCTCTCAGTTGGCGATCTGACTCTGTTTTATAGATATTTTCATATCCGATGCTCTTCTGAAACCTGATCAATCGTTCCACCTTTAGCGGTTCCATCGAGACTGACCTTTTGATCTCAGTTTTCACATTCCCTTGTGTGTCGTCACTTTGGAGACATATCTGTTCTAGGGCTCGTTCTTTCCACAAATGGTAAAGCTGCGGAACCGACTGTGGAACTCACTGCCTTGAAAGGTGTTCCCTGAGGAATACAGCTTGCAGAAATTCAGTTTCAAATCCAAATTCAATTCATTTTTATCTATTTCCGATATTATTGGTGTAAAAATGACGAATAGTAGAAACCACTCACAAATATTCATAAATAGAAGTGTCTTTAACATATTTTGTTTACGTAATTTCAAACATGAATTTCCACAAAATAAATAAGTCATCAATCACGATAGATGAATACATTTTAATACCAATTACAGCAAGTTTCACGGCGTGTTGTAAACAGAATAGACTGAATATTTGTCACTTTAAAATGAAGGTCATACAAAATTTGGCAGAGAGCGGAATTTATTTATTGCTGGCATTCCGTTCAATTCTTATTGGCGAGACAGATGATCGAAGACAGTTACTTAGTTACTTAAATACCAGCTGAATTGAGACATGTGTATCATTCCAATAGTGATGGGGTGGAATTCTGTGTATCATAGAATTCTATTGTCGATAGAAAAAGTGAGATGACATTATTGTTGAATTCATGGGAGAGAAAGAGACAAAACTGTCGACAATAGAATTCTATGGTACACAGAATCTCACCCCTGATCAGAGGTACAAGCGACACAAGGGACTGCATGGGGCGACAAGCGGAGAAGGGAGCCAGAGGCACTCCACACCACAGACACCTTAAAAATGTCTTGAGGAATTCGCAACGCCCAACGAAGAAAATAACTAACATTTACTCATCACGAAACATGGCGGCGAAGGCGAAGGCAGTATTCCTGTTTTCTCGGTACGCACTACCGTCAACGTACCGTCCACTGCAACTGCTACCAAAGAACAATATTGTACAGGATTATGGCAATGAGCGCCGTCCTGGTAAGGCAGAACGCCTTGTCTCTTTCTTCACAAGCTCATTGTGAACAATGCAGATTTTTTTATTTATTAATACAACCATTGTTCTCTGTCAAAACCCCAAATCAAAGTGGCACGCAATAGTTTTACAGATAGTGTCTTCGGGGGCTTTTGTTCTGTGCTATGTTCATCATTTCCAATAAAGAAAATATATCTGAAGAAAGAAAACTGTCCGGTGTGCTTTATTAAAAAAGGCAAGCTCAAGAAATTGAAGAAAATTAAAAATAAGCCAAGGAGATTGGAATATTACACGTTGCCTTCTACAAGAAATGAACAATATATTGGAGAGTTTGGCAAGTCACGACCCCTACCGGGAGATATTTAAAATACTGGAATCCGTAAAATTACGGCATCTGCTTTGTTTGTGAACAACTGTACTTGTGAATATAACAGGTATTATTTGAGAAAACTAATATTTTCACTTCCAATTAACTCTTACGAAAAACACTGGAGAGATATAAAAAAATACTCAAGGGATACAAGAACTACAAATGATGATAAGCACGTTTTTATTTCCACCGTATATTCGCCATTGGTGAGCTGACGTCAGTCACCGCTGCACCGACGTGGTACATTAAAAAACGCAGTTCTTCACATCTGACAATTGACAATCGATTTTTAACTTATTGTTGTATCGGCAAAAATTGACAAGATGGAAAATATCATGTTTCCCGTTTCGTGTTTCGTGTTTCATGTTTCGTGTTTCGTGTTTCGTGTTTCGTATTTCGTGTTTCGTGTTTCGTGTTTCATGTTTCATGTTTCATGTTTCATGTTTCAATGTTGAAATGAGTAAGAACTCATATCCTTTATTTGCAAACATCAAATGTTACTGAGACATTTTATTAATGTTTGATATACAGAGTGACTCATTTGAAAGCGGGCCACCTCTCTAAAACTGATATTTTTTATCCGATTCAGAAGTTTTTTTTTTTTTAATAGATAGAGCATTAATAGTTCTAATTGAGTGCCATAAATTCGAAATGAAAATGAAAATGAAAATTTCAAGGCCACTGGATTCACGACCTTTTGGTTTATGTGAAAATTTCGTAGAAATGCGTTCATCAATAAAAAAGTTATATGGGTATAAAATTTGAAAATTTTGTCAATAAATCAACCCACCATTTCAATTTCAGAATTTTTATCAGAATTCTGACAACACCACTGGATTCGAAATATTTCGAAATATGTTTGGTCAGTATTTCATCGAAATCTGTCCATAAATAAAAAAATTATAAAATAGTAAAATAAAATTTTCCTGAAAGTCCCCTAATATCAAATTTTATTATTTTATAATTTTTTTATTCATTAACAGATTTCGATGAAATTCTGACCAAATGTATTTTAAAGAATTCTGAATACATTGGTGTAGTCAGAATTTTGATGAAAGTTCTGAAACTGAACATAATTTATTAATAACTTTTTTAATCCTATCTAAAAAAATCGCTAGTACGTTTTTTGGATTTTTGACCTTGAAAAAAATACGAAGTAGGCCTTGAAATTTTTATTTTTATTTCGAATTTATGTCACTCAACTAGAACTACTGATGCTCTATCTATTGAAAAAAATACTTCTGAATCGGATAATAAATAACAGTTTTAGAGTGGTGGCCCGCTTTCAAATGGTTCACTCTATATACAATATCGGAAAGTATTTATCTTGGGTATGGTGGATTCATGAGAGCGTAAATAATAGCTTGCTATATGTTGAGAGAGTATTACAATTTCTCCTCTACTAGCTCGAGGTAGGGATATCGACGTACGCTGTGTGCGCTGTGTCGCATTGCCACGTGGTCCGTTAATGCGTCGTGTGCGGTAACAGGAGGAGCGCACAGTAGTGCGTCTCTCTTGTTTATGTGATATCATTGCGTTCCTTGTTGCTCGTGTAGATTTCTGTCTATATCCCAGAAAAATTGTTTCCGATACTGTATGTACAAAACTGAACTCCTAAAACACCATTCATTGAATACCTTTCTCTTTTCAATAAATTTTCTTACGCAACAATCTCACAACTGGCGCAAAAATATCAATTTTAAAATTTCATTTTATCGTGAAGTAGGTGGCGAATGCGCTGATACCAAATTCCAACTTATGAATTAACAATTAACCAAAAAAATATTTTGTAGTGGACCGAACTGTGACTCCAAACCATTCCCGAATTCACTCAAACACACACAAAAAATTTCGTTTAAGGGGAAATCAGGGTCGTATTGATGCACAGAAGATTTTTATATATTAAGATGGCCACAACAAATACATTTATTCAACACACTAAGGTGAATTATAATAATTGAAAAAATAATTATTAGACTGGCTCAGGCCCCTCCCAGGCACGATCCCTGGACCCAGGGGTCCACCCAGCCCAGCCCTTGTGGGGGCCATGCGAAACATCGGTTGTTTGCAATTTAGGTTGATGCAACAGTAATAAAAAAACGCGTTGGGACGTCAAACTGAAATCCATCAACAAATATAAAACCGCAGTTGGTGGGTTGGTGGAGCCACCAATGTATTAAAAAACGTACCTGATGATTAGAGTTTTCTGAATATTCTGATAATACTTCAAACTGATACTGTCTTGAGGGATATGAAAAACCACTAGAAAGAAAAAAACAATAAGAAAAACCCGATAAAATTGAACAAAACTACAAGTCCGCTTCGGTTGCCATTTTTCAAGCGATAGTAGTGGCACCATCGGTAGATTTACTCTCCAATTTATCGGAAATAAAATATAAAAGTTTGTTGCTCAACGTAATGGAATTCCTTGGAACTCAGGGGTCAGCGAGGTGAGTTTTTCGTAGAAAAATACATAGACTATTCAGAAAAAAGTAATGGAAATCTCTTGGAATTATAATTGAACACATCCTTGAAAAAGCATTTGCGAAGAATGAAGGATTAGTTCTTAGGAAACCAATGTTTGTTAATCATTATCTTGTAAGAGAATTCAAAATGAATTCAGGACTCGTTGCAAATAAAAGTACTGACGAAAAAATCATACTATACTCACGTATTCCAGACTGTCAGTCAGCCACGTGCCACATAGAACAAATAGCACACTGACAACAATGTCATTAACGTTACAACTCAAAATAGTTGATTTTTCAGGAAGAACAAAAATAGATTTCATTTACTCAATTGCAAAAATTACTAAAAGTGTTACCTAGTTTACTGGTGACATACAAATGAAGCGTGCAGTATGATTATAGGAATGTATATAATGCTAGCCAAGAAATACTCAAATGTAGGTACGTTCTTATATTTTTCAAGGTTTTGAAAAAATAATTGTTATTTATGATAGTCTTTTTTTTATGAGCATGAACCTAAATAAACACGCTAGTATAAAAATGCTCTTTACGAAAGTGTATCGCACAATGTTTTGACAGCATCAAGGCCCACTAGCCCTTTCATCCATCTTGGATTCATCTGTGTACCAGACTGATGCAAATTTGTTGGTTTTTTATAACCACTTCAAACTAAGTTGTGAAGTCATAACTAACTGGCATGTTTTCTGTCAGTTTGAACATTGCTTCTATTTAGATATGTTCCAAAATCTTCAAATGTCCAATTTTGCCTCTAATGTTGCAGTAGGCAGGATTGCCAACCCTTCAGGAGCTAACTATCGTACCAGCTATTCTAAATTATCAGATTTTGGATGACAATATCGTAAGTGTTTGTTTCGCCTATACTGAATATGTTTCCTTTATGGCTTGAGTTTTGCATGTTCACTGAATACGTAAATCTGATGGTATTTATAAGTTACAAAGTTGGGAAAACTAGTGTTATGTAAGTTACAGAATTGGCAAAACTGGTAATTTGTCAGCTGGACGTCATCGTTTTCTAATTTTCCCAACTGTCAGCGTCATGTGATGTGCATTGTCCAATTTTGAAACTGGCTTTTTAAGCCAAATGTGTATTTTTTTATCTTGAATTGAACATTTTTACTTTTTGCCAAAATTATAGTAGAATCTGCCTTATCGTACGCAGCCATATCATATCGTACGTAGTACAGAAGACCAAAATATTGTACAAAACGATAATTATCGTACGGGTTGGCAACCCTGGCATCTTGACTGCCGAAGTTTGCTGCATCTTTGGGCGCCATATCAGTGAAGCATCAGGTGACCATGGATTTGATGATCGTTTGGTATGACCAGTAGATCATTTTTGTTTTAAAATCGCATCAGAGGCATCAGTCCAAGAGCTGAGAGACCAAAAATTCAACAGTTTTACAACGTCTGATATTTTGATATATTAATAGAGCCTGCCGTCAGTCAGCCAGTTTTTGGAACAAATGTCGCGCGGGTGGTTCCTAACTTGTAAAAAAACACGTATGTCGCAGCAGTTTTCTGAAATCTGAAAATTAGTCTGACAGCAAGACAAATAAAAAACTATGTGGACATAAGTCAGTCAGCAGAATATTGAGTTACCACGCGTCAGCAGCCCGCTAAACCCGTCAAAAAATTTGGGTTGTGAAAGTATTTAATAAAATCTGAAAATTGTCGTGCAAATAGTTCATAGTACCTAAAGCATTTTTCATTTTAAGGTTATAAGTTCCAATGAACATATACCCTATGATGAATAATAACCGAATTACAGGGTGTTCAAAGTGAGTGACAAAAAAATATATGTTTTTCAAAATGACTCCATAACGGATCGACTTTTTTTAATGAAATTTGGTATGTAACTTGTAAGTTTGTTAACATATGGCTAATATGTTGTCAGTAGTGATAGTGAGGATGATTTGACATTCGCTCGTAGCGGCAACTGTTGATTCAGGGGACGGTCGGGTTTCGATGGTTGGGTTCGACGGATCAAATCCCCAAGTACACACTTTTTTTTTATGAAATAGATTAGTGTTCGATTTTTATAATTTTCAATAAATTTCATAAACCTACTCGTGGGAAATGTATGTCATTTCATGCTCATTGTACAATATACTATTCCGGCATCAGCAATCAACTGGTGACCTGCTTGCTTATGTATCACATATTTGGCAGCAATCAATCGAAAAATATGGTAAAACTCTGGCCGTTGTACCAGATATCTCTATGGCGTTCGATCGCGTTTGACAGCAGGGATTCCTTGCCAAACTTCCTTGCCAGTTAGCTTTCTCTCAAATCTCTCCACGCGGTGGTCTATGGAGTATCACCAATGGATGCTGGTGTTCCGCAGGGATATATTCTAACACTATCACTGTTTCTTCTTCACATCACATCAATGATTTGTTGGGAGCTACCTACCTTATATACAGTGCACAGCTTTGTGGATTATAGTACCCTTGAGACCGCTTTATATTCCAATAAAGCTCCGATCACACCGGATCAGACAATGAAAGCAGAAAAGAAAGGGGAAAAATCGTGATGAAACGTAATGAATACAGACTTTGTGAAAATTCTAAAATGGGGAACTTGGTAGAATTCAATGCGAATAAAACCTAATCATATATCTTTCTCTAGAAAGGCCGATCTCACAACGGCCAGCGTAACTATGTCAAGAGTATCCATACTATCGAAATCTTTCATTTCCATCATTGGTATTACCATCAGCATTAACCTTTCATGGAAAAACCGTGTGACGTCCATAGCTCGAAAAGTACCTCTCAAAAACTTGGTCAACTGATTATGATTTAAGGAATATTATTCCATATATGGAAGCACCCAACCTCACATTTAATTTCAGATTCTGTCCAAGAAAAAAGAGCAATTCGTCTCGTCCGGGATACTTCACTCAGAAGCTCGCTCACCGCAAAGATGTTGGCGATCTGTCTCTTCTTTATAGATATCATCAATCGCTCTACCTCTAGCGGTCACATCGAGATTGACCTGTCGAGCTCAGTCCTCACATCCATTTGCCGTCACTTTGGAAACATCTTTCCTAGGGCTCGTTCTTCCAACGAACGGCAAAGCTTTAGAACTCACTTTCCCGGGAGGTGATCCCTGAGGCATACAGCCTCAGGGAATATCAACCAATAACAATTTTCGAAGAATCAAGTGAAACTCATTAAAATCACGCTTACCTGAGAACAAACAAGTATCTGTAGGTAGGTACCTATACCTTAGAAAAAAACTTTTTGTGCACCCAAAAAATATAACGAAGTTGCAAGCATTTTATTCATATTTCAATCCCATTTCACATTTGCAATATTACTTACTATTATTAATAGACAAATTGTGAGCTACCGATTCTCACAGTTTTTGGTCACTCGGTACAAGTATCTAACCTTGTGCAAAACTCCGTTAATCAAATTTTCTGTAACAGTAACGTTAGAGTTAGATGTGCATGTACATATCCACTGAAGGTTAAATTTTTTCTGAAAATAATATTGAAAAGTCCCCGTTTTATTGCATTTACGCTAGCGTGGATGTAGACACGCCTATTTATATTCCACTAGGTAGTTCTTTATTACAGTAAACATAAAATATAAAAATAGGTACTTACCACAAACACAAATGTAAATGTAAGGTGATTTTAGTTGAAATTTTATGTTCAGTTACTCCAATTATCTGCGCAGTGTTGTCAAACAATAAATGTCAGAATATCAGTTGATTCTGGTACACTTGGCAGCAACGTTACAACTGCTATTGATTTGTCCAGATGTAGGAAAATACCTCACTTTCCTAAAAAGTGTCCGTTTTGGTTCACTTTACGAATTGTCCTATCAGGAAATATAAATAAGGAACAAACACTGTGTTGTCGAATATGTCACATATCAACCGTGTTAACGCACTCTTATTGTGACGAAATGTGAAAGTTCACAAGAGTAATTTTTTCAATTCGCATTAAATAACTCCTCAATCAACTAATGAACACCACATCAAACTAGATTTCATTTATTTCACCTCGTTAATAACAGAGTCAAGGTTCAATGTTTTTTTGTCACTGAAAGACAGATCTCAATTTGACATTTACAATGCGATGTGCCAAATAATTCAATAACTACAACCCAGCCGAAGTCTGAATGAGCACTGAGCTGAGCGAGAGGAGAAAACAGTAAAATGAAATGACGAATTGATTAAAGCCCAGACTACTTGGCTCTTGCCTTGCCTTTCACTGGTTATCAATGCGCGTACTCCTTCCTCTCTACTTTACCATAGTCTATGAGCCAATCGTTTTTATGGTTAGACTTGCGCAGTAAGGCACACCAGACTGGTATGCTTGCTTGAATGGTTGATAAAACATCTCAAACTGCGCTTCACATATACAGGGCTTCTCACCTAAACATTCTTCAATTTTATCTTTGGGATTACCTAATATACCTGGTGTTAACGTATTCTTTAGACATGCCAGAGTTTCAAAAGTAGGTAGGTATTGGAATCAAGATATTTTTTTTATTTCATGCTCCCCTATCACTTCCGGTTTCACCAGATACGAAGCCAACTTGGGAATTTCAAATGGAACACCCTGTATATTTTTACTTTTTAGATTCTAGAGGCTATTCTGAGTACGATCACATAGTTTGGAAACGAAAAATTTACCTACACACTTAATTTCTCAGAAAGATTTTGATTTTTACATCTAGAGTGCGCTGGACGCATCACAATGTGATGAACATGAAAGACAAGCAATAAAAAAAATCAAATTCACTTATTTTTTTAATAAAGTACTTGTTTATTGGGAATTTAAAGACATGTGGGCGAACAAAAACAATCAAAGAAAAACCGAAACGAGATTCAGGCGAACCCTCTACGTGAATAGGAATAACTGCCTTTCCATCTATAATAAAAAGAACATGTCTTTATGTGGAGTACAGATTACGAAACATTCAGACTAAATAAAATATCACACTTGATAAAAAAACTAAAATTATCCCAGGCGGAATTTTGACAAGCTGATAAATAAATAGCTAGTAAATGAGAGCGGTGGACATTATACAGTTAGGTTTATATAGCACGTAATCGGCCTGAATTAGCGACGACTCTAATGTTGTCCGACCTACCCTGTTACTGACGAGTGGCACGAACCGCGAAACGCGTCTGAAGGTGGTCTCCTCCAGCCAAATGAAGGATAATTTGCTGTATAATTGCAATAAGCAATTACAACTGGGTCTTCTTGAAAGAACGTTGCACACATCTAATTCAATGTCCATCGAGGTATTAGCCAGGGAAGTATGTTTGCCTCATATTTTCCACATGGTGAAAATATTTGGAGAAAACGATACTTCGACATTGTCGATTTTACTATTTCATTCATGCAGTTTAAAAAAAAACACGTTTTTTCAGAAATATCGGTAATTTTCAAGGCACTTATGGTATTATCCCCGACAACCCCACTCATGTATAATAATTCCCATTTGCGAGTACTAAAATCGTAGTTTGCTATCGGCTAAATAGGAAGGAACAGAAATGCAAGTGGATAAAAATATCGGATAAATTACGTTACCATAGCAACGCTAGCATGTACTGTTCGTTCATCAAGCATTGCGCGTCCCATCAGTTTGACAATAATTGCAGTTGTTAAAAACAGAATTAAACAGCAAACAATATTCCAGTAAGTTTTTCGAGATTTGGTTCTCTCTAAACATTATTCTTCTACTTATTGTTCTTTCAGTATGATAAATGAAGTTTAATTGAATTGAATGGTCTATTCATGGGATTATCTTAACAAATACCACGCGAGCTCAGATCTAGCGGGATATTTTTTACGGTGGTTTTCTCATACTTACTTTCATATAGGTAATTTAGCTCGATCTGTTCTGACAAATCACTCGAGCTATCTGAGCTCTTGTGGTATTACCCCCGACAATTTAACTCATGTTTAAAAAATCGCATATTTATGCTACAGTGCAATTGTCACTTTGACAACGGCAAAAGTTAGCTGCAACTTTTACAACGATAAATTAACTCATGTATGAAATCGTCCATAAAAAACGTCAGTTTTGGCAGTTTGATATCGGATAAATAGGAACGTAACTGATTGCAAGTGGATAAACTTTTATTTACCTTCACCACGGCAACAATTCCGTTTTGTCGTATGACTGTTGAATTCGCACGCCGTACCCTAGAACGCGTTGCTATCAACAAAGCCGAATGTCAACAAATTTTCCTACTTTTTGTTACGAAGTGTTGTTTTTTGACTTGAAATGTGCGAGAATGGTAGATTTGGTAAGACATTGTGTTCTGTGTACATTTGTTTAATAATTATTTTATTTGATTTTCAGGTTTTGTTTTCATCGTATAAACTTTAATTTTGTTCCGCTCAAACTTGTTAGCTTGTAATATGACTCGAGCAAATAACATTAGATAAATTCCTGTAGAAATAATATAAACCCATTTAAATATGACGTCTGAGTCAATTTGACAGCGATAAAAAAGGAAAAATGCCTGTTCCTCAAAAACAGACTTAATCTAGTAAACAGAAGTGATTGTTCAGTATTGTTGACACATTATGAATCGTTATGGTAAAATTATATCTGAACAATTACAAAAAGCATTATTATAATTGTGTTGTTAATAACTGCTCCTTCAAATAACTGCTTCTTCAAATAACTGCTTCAATCAGGGTGATTATTATTATGGTGTATTTATATATTGTCGTTGATTTATCTTGACAAAAAGCACTCGAACTTTTCTTTTATTGAATACATTTCTTTCTTCAACTGAAAATTTTTCTATCAGTAATTTCACTCGAAAAGCCTACATTAGATAAAGTTTTTCTCTCGAAATTACTGATTGGCAAAATTATTTCGCTCTTGTGCTTTAACTGTTGATAAAAATGCCTGTTTCTCAAATTCAGACTTCATCTAGTAAGCGGCCGTTCCTTCAATTTCTGTCGTGACAGCAATGATTGTTCAGTATGATAGAATATGAATCGTTTTTGGAAAGTTTCAT
This sequence comes from Chrysolina haemoptera, assembly GCA_958298965.1. NCBI lineage: Eukaryota > Metazoa > Arthropoda > Insecta > Coleoptera > Chrysomelidae > Chrysolina > Chrysolina haemoptera. Next base: position 9,984,756 of record OY282592.1, on the reverse strand, counting down.
CTGAATAAATCGTTTTCATTTTGTCGTTGATTTATCTTGTTAAAAAAATACTTGGACGTTTTTTTATAGGATAAATTTCTTTCAACTCAAAATTTTTTCCTCAGTAATTTCAGTCGACCTATGTCTCGCAATTTTTTCATGTCAGTTTTTCTCGTGAAATTACTGATAGGCAAAATTATTTCCTGGAAGGAAGAAATTTATCCCATAAAAAAAAGCTCTGTTGACAAAGTGGTTTTTCTACTCATTCATTTGTTCAATCAATCATCGCGGTGTTGGTTATTGTCAAAATAGATGTTTGACATAGATATGTTTTTAAATTTCTTATTCATTAAATTGTCCTGCCGAATTACACTCGATGTTTGTATTGATATCGGGTAAATTTGTGTTGTCATTGTGTTCTCATTAAACAACCCAAATTTACCTGATAAAATACAAACATCTCCTGCAATTATAAGTGACGAATAGGAAATTAATCTATATCAATAACTTAAAATCTCATACCTAGTGTGCCTTAAGGCCTTTAGGTCACCAACAGGGACGGATGGAATGCACTTTAGCGGCCCGGGAACTTACCAGCAACCGGCCCTGACTGCTCTCAGAACTCAGTTCATTCTTTATAGCCCAAGACCGACTGGCCCTTCGGGAATTCTCCCGAACTCCCGATAGGCCCATACGTCCCTGGTCACCGAATGAATACAACAAAAATAATTCGAGGAACGCAGCAACTTTCTGTGCTGAAAGGTGTTAAAACAGGCCTCATTCACGTTTTCCATATTTTGCCGTTGCGGACAAACAACACATACGAGAAACTCCCAACCATCAAACTTTTATCATTGATGAGGTGACTGAAATCAATGATTTAGCAGTGATAGAAAGGAATCCTACTGCTTTTACCGGTTAAACCGGAAGAGAATATTCTTGAATACTGGTGCCAAGTTCAAATCTCATACTCTTGAAACTCTGGAAACTATGGCTTGTCTAAAGAATATGTTTCCACCCGGTATATTGGAATTTATACGAAGTGTTGGTGTTGTATAAACAGTTATATATTAAGAGTTCTTGAATTCTTCCGATATCGAGATATGTAGAAAATAATTTGGAAAGAGTTTCCTATTGCAAATATTTCAGAAGGTTTTGTTTGAAATGTGTTTTCTAATCAGTTTATCAACGGAATAGAGGCAGATTAAGACTAACCCTGTGTAGATAGTCTGCATCAACGCCCCATAAAATACCTCCTTATCGACTATATTATCCGATATAAAATTTTCCAAGTTTCAGTAATTGGTCTCTCTTTTGCTTTTCCCAACTCCCCTTTCATTTCCGGGTTTTATATCGAGAGTAATGACGATGAGCACTCCTCTAGTAAAATAGCCCATAAGCAGAATTCCTCTGCATTCAGATTTCCGGGCGAGAGATACGCCATAATCGAACGATTTGAAAATCCACTTTTGCAACATCAGCAGACTCAAAAAGGACATCAGGTTCACCATCACTTCCCAGCAAACACATCAGTAACATGACATCTCTGTAGATGTCGCAATGAGGTAACACTGGGATATTACAAACGTTGCGATGTATAGAAGCAAATATATCTGTGACATTACAACTCTCAGAAGTCTAATGAGGTAACACTGCGATATCACAATGTTACATCGCTGTGATGTAAGCAGGTTTGTTTGGCTACAGAGGAGAAAGTCAGATATTCTGGCCCTTACAGAAACACGAGTCAACTTAGAGTCACTTAGAGTTTTACTCAAACTCGGCTTCATCCAGCAAAACCATTTATCGATCTCCCCCATAATGGAAAATTTCACTTTACATAAAGCTGCATGGCTCAAATTTACCAACGAAATGACGATGCTGGTCGTCAAGATGATACCTCCTCTAACGCTTACATGGTTTGTTACTCAAAGCATTCATTGGTGCACTGCAACACAACATTATACCCATATTGTGTTGGTGCCAACCTTCGTAACGCCCAAATCTTTTTGCAAAATGTAGGTGCTACAGTGCTTCATTCGGCTATGTTCGGAGGATGTGGGCAGCGACGTGTCCAGGATGTATGTCCCCCGCAAGTAGTTCCTAATTTCGGTATGAAAACTATGCTTTCTTTCTACTTCTATACTATCGACCAAAATCAACTACAATCAATCTGGAATCTGGACACGAATAAATAATCTCAAAAAAAAATTCTTCAAATATAAACTACGTAAAAACAAAGTAACAAACGAAGATTATCAAATTCGTTTTCAAAACCTAATGACTAAACTAGAAAATATTTATTTATTACGAATTTTAAATATATCTACAAGTATGTAAATTGTTGTTGTTGTGCCCTTATGTTATAGTTCCTTGTCTAGACCCGTCCCTATTACTAGACTCAATAGGCCTCAGGCCCTCCATGTATTGGGAAGGTTGTGATTTTTTCTCCCCTATCGTCGAAAACCTTAGCCTAGTCAGACCTTTCAAGTGACACAATATCTGTACTGAGTTGCCCATCTTCTTGGCAGAACCTGCATATTGTTTTGCCTGCGAGTCCGATGTTGTTCATGTGCTTGATGAGTCCAACCAAGATCCTGGTTGTTCGCCTGTTCTTGGTTAATAGAGAGTTTGTGAATTTTGGCGCTGATTCTTTAATGAACTGTTTGGCCTGTCTCATTTCCGGCGCATACTACTGGCTCTGCGGTGTTAGAAGGGTGAAAAGGTTGAGTGGAAAAGTAATTTTTGTGACATCCGCGGAATCCAAATTGGACTTCACCTTTTGTTTTTTTTCTAATAGATTAGAAATATGAATTGTGTTTAATGTATAAGGTTGAAAAAACTAAAGTCACTTATTATTATTCGTTCACCGGCTACTAGTCCGACAGCACTCAATCCTTCGCCACCGCCTTGAACTCCGTCAAATCAAGTAGAATCATAACAAACAATAACGTTGACACTCAAATTGAAATGTTGTCACTACTATACCAGTCAACCAGTCACGGTTAACATTACAAGAGATATAATGAAACACATTTAAATTGTGTAAGAACAGACAGGGTTGTAGCTAAGCGGTGGCGGGATGTGCCCCGCCAAGGGCGCAAATAAAAAGAGTGCGCAAAATTGACCATGAATAATCCTTTTTTTATTTTTTTTATAATTTATCATAGATACCCCGGTATTGGGGAGCACAAATTTTTCAAAATTGCCAAGGGCGCAGAAGGGCACAAGGGCTACGGCTCTGGGGACATATGTCTAGATGAATATTTTTTTATTTTCAAGAGAGAAAATATTGGTATTTTCTATCAAATTTGGTTTCAGAATTGGCAAACTCTGCGATAATCGCGGGTGTCATTTCCAGTATACCATCGCTGGTTCAAATCCGGCTCGAAGGACCAACATTATATGTAGATTCTTCGATAGCGAGCTAGGTCACGTAGCCTTAATTTTAAGTGTGGGATGTCTGAAAAGTTTTTTTTTTTTTTTTCATTAAAGACAGTCACTGTAAGGATAACCATTGAAACTCCAACCGCATCGGAGACAATCTGCTCTAAATATTCTTCATTGATGACTTGGCAAATCAAGTGTTCAAAATCCACTTGGACAATGTTCAGTGATGAGGCAACACAATTTAGCTTGAGTGTTTCTACCTGAACCTCTTTGGCCCAATATTTTGGAACAGTGGGCATCAGAGTTTCGCGAATTTTCAAAAAATCCACACAAGACGCTACTCCAGGCAATTGTCGATGTTCCAAGTAGACTTCATTGAGAGACGATTTGAAAATATCCCTTAGTCTTGCAATTATTCTTCTTGTTTTTAGCCGGTTTGGTCGTACATTGTACAAATTCGGGTGAAATGGAGCTACGAAGTGAATGTGTCAGTATAATACAACTATTATCCATCCTCGAGTATGATAAGAAACCGTCAATAGATGTGTTCCAATGCAATTTTTGGTATGATTATGGTTTGGTTAGTCGTTTTGGCAATTTTTCTGATGATTTCTTCGAGATTCACTTCAGGTGAAGTTGGTGAAGGCCTTATTATTACTTTTGCAACGTCTCTGCTTCTGGCACCACTGAGATGAATTTTTTAGTGACGAGAACGTGATTTTCTGAATAAGCAGTTCTTTTGCGATTTTATGAAACAGCTCGTATATTTTATGCTTTTCTAGATATGGAATGTGTCAGATTGGAAACTGAAGCGGTAGTTATGTCCGATCTGACATTTCCGAATTAAATATTTTATTCGACATCCGTGTGACATTACTTCTTGCGTATCATCTAGAGTTTCAATTTCGCTTTGCACCAAACAATATTCTTAAAATGTTATATATCAAATGCTGTTTTCTAGTAATAGATTAATTCACATCAATTGCAGAACTAGTTTCATTGAAAAAAAAAATCAATCCTAGTTATACTACCTTTGATTTGAGAACGTTTTTCAAGCAACTTATTCATTATGTTTTAGTAAAATGTTACAGAGAGTATGAATAATTGGAATCCAAACGAACAAATATTGATCAAGTCCTTGCAACAGTATTCGATAAGCAGATATTTGGATTGGTCTGACTTTAATATACTTGTATATTCATTTGCCGTCCGTCCGTAGGATTGACTGAATGCTTTTTTCCTGTCTTGTCTTACTTACAGTAACTTATCGGGCAAATTAATTAATTTGCCCTTCTACACTTGTACAGATTTCTTTGGATTAAAAAAAATTTCATTTTCAGATTGTGGAAGGTCATAAACCCAAAAAATCATGTCAAGAACTGGATTTCCTTCACAAAATCAAACTTTCAATCAATATTCCAAAAATACTTGTTCCTGGATATGCCGAATATGTACATGTGGCTAGAAATGCCAGCCAGAGTGTTTGTGGTAAATTTTGCCGGACAACACTATTTCTTTGACTGGATACGCCAAGCACAAATGTTTATCGAAACACCCTACACTGTCCACATTTTCAATCAAAATATGGCTCGAGACCAACATTATATGTAGATTCATCCATAGCACGCTAAATAAAAAAACAGGGTATTATGCACGTGTATAAGTGCCTTTACAGTACTTGCATGCATGAATTCAAACAGAGAAAGAAAAGAACATGCTTTAGAAGTTCAGTTATACACGTGTATCATAATATTATACATTAAGACAATGATACTAAACTATTTCGAGATACACTTTCGCATTAGTGGAATGAAATGATAAGGTTAACTGTATGAAATGATAAAGTTAACTGGATGAAATGAAATAAATTACGAAGATATAACTGAAATATAATTCGAATAACGGTCTTCATAACTTTGAAGTATTATCAGAGAAGGCTACTGAGAAAGCCTAATGCGTTTTGAGCAAATTGAACAATACACTTCTGGTACACATTCATACGCGGATTCTTAATTAACTAGTTAAGTACATTCAAATTATTACAAAAATGTAAAAAAAATCTAATTGTACAATGGGCTCCTTAATGTTTTAAAATGTATGTCAATATCAATTTCAACTGAAGCAGAGATTTGGTCATGAAGGTATCAAATAATTTGATTCATACAAATTTTTTGGGCATCTTCATTTTTCAGTCTTGTCAACTCTCTAATTTCTGAAGGTCTTGATGAAAAACCATACTGACAAAGTGCGGCAATTTCGGTGACATCTCTACCGCGAGTTTCAGGAAGATATATTCTGAAAGAAAGAAAAATCAAATATCCAGGATACAATATGATTTATTCTTATTACAAAAGTCTCTACTTCAACAAATAAAAGAGCATGGGAAGCATCATAATAAATGTTCTGATATTATAATTATCTCATAAACTATTCAATAGTAATGAAAAAGTTACGCCATTGGGGCCAATTTTCGATGATCAAATAATCCCAAGTTGCCTTGTGCGAAATGTCTGGATATAAAACAAATGAAATAATATATTTTTTGTCTCTCTTTATGGGCATTTCTCTCAGCACTTCCAAATTTTGTCAAATTATCAGTTGCATTCGACATCTGATGCCTCTCTAAAGCACTCGCTTTACCGTAGGATCCGATTAGGTTCAGAATAGGTGAGTTTCAAGGAAAGTCTCCGTTGAACTGAAAGTTTCAGTGGATACGTCAAGAAGAATACTTCGACCACACCACTGAAGGTGACTGCCGCAGCTGCAGTTGAAACGTTTGAAGATTTTAACCCTCGATGTGGTGGCCAAAGGTAGAACGAGTGATAACCAGAGTTGTGAATTAGGTACTGCTGTCTTCACCTCAACACTCAACCAACCTTATATATCTACCTCAATAATAAATATAGCTTACCTAATAATGGTTTAATAAGCCGATATCGGTAGTAACAAATAAAAGTCGTAGTGGAAATTAGACAAACAAAACTTATTTTCCCAATCCTATATTCATAAATAGGAAGGAAATGACATTTGAAATAAACTAAAGCAAATTACCATTTTGAACACGATAAGTGAGTTCTCGGTACTTTTTTTTTATAGGAGGAAAGACCTTTTGGAAATGTTGAACGACGAGTGTTCTGATAAGTTTGATTTGTACCCGGAATGACTCAACCAATTTAGCAAACACGCGGTATATCTCTTTAGGTTCGTTGGATCTGTGACTTGAACGGATGTGCTCCGATTCCCTGATATTCAATTCTAATCAACCAACCTCACGGTAAGGCCTGATAATTGTATTATGCAACCAAGGATATTACACACAGGACTGCTGGATTCCTATCTCCCATGTTTGTATCAGAAATGACCTTGAAATGACGTAATGCGGTGGCCTCCGAATGAAAAACAAATTGTTGAGTGGAGGAATGGACTAGGTAGGGGGCTACTGAGGTACGTCACGATAGGAATCCAGCAGTCCTGTGTGTAATGTCCTTGTTATGCCACCACAAATCGCTTCATTCACGGCACGCGGAAAGTTAGGCACTGTGACTAGTCGGGTTACTACAGCGAAATCAAGTATCACACAATGAAATGCTGTAAATGGATTTCAAGCGAAACCTGGTCCCGTAAAGAATAGTTTGAATCACCCCAGGCCGGGCATAAAAAATATGCTTCGTTACAACAAGTATTGGGATAGAAGCTGAAATATATGGGGAGAGGCCGATGCACGACATTGGTCTGAGCCTCGGTATTCAAGCCTGTATATTCGAGTCCAAAGTGATGACTATTTTCCTTTGCACCAGAGAGATTTTAAGGAGGGGTCCTAGTAAGCAACCCATAGTTATACTCTACGACAGTCTGGTGACGAGGTCCTGCAATCAAGCAAGTTTTCTTCCGAATTAATTTATGACACACAAAACCTTCAGCGACCTAGGAACATATAAAAGGATAAAACTTGAATGGGTAAGCCAATCAATTGAGGATTTTTTTGTAACGAAAATACTATTAGGAAACCGACTATGCCATCACATGGAAGACAGTCCGTAGTAATATTTTGATATGTTTTGCACTAGCAACTGTCATTTATTAATTTGTTATAAACATTTAAAAACAAAAAAAGTATTTTTTTTTAAGTTTTGTTTATAAAATGAAAACTAACAAAGCAATTTGGTTACTCCAAAGATAATAATAGTAGAGAATTGAAATACGAACAAAATGAGACGTTGTACGATCCGATCGGATCATTAGTAACGGAGAAAAACTGGAAAACTCGGAAAAGGACCTGGCAGCAGCCTTATGGGAAAATTCTCACCGGTTAATTTCTCTGAACTTTTGGTATGTTGTAGAATATGACCTGAACAAAAGTATCCACGGACCCAACTCAATCCTATGGCTAGTTTTCGAGATAAAGGGTGTAAAGTAATATTGCCCTTAGAAAACCATCTTAAATGAAAATGAATGAATGCGGGAAGCTGAATACACTTGTTAGTAATGAATGAAGCGAAGAATTTGTATATAAGTGTATAAATTTATTATTTATTGCAAAGCGCTTTCGACTTGCGTCATCTTTAGTGCTTACTAATCAGGCAACAGGAAGTATCGAGATTTGTAAAAACATTATCTGTTTAAATTTAAAACTTATTTAACTCTAAGAACCAACGAAAGGCATGTTGGAGTTATAAGGCCAACCGACCGTCTATCAAGACACCTTCTCGAACTGAGCCGGAATTCTCCCAGGAGGAAAACTAAAAAACATCTGCATCAGCTGGAAATACACCAAGACTCCATAGTATGCAGGTTTCCTGATGAAGAGGACCGAACAGCCTCCCACATGCTGTTTGAAAGCGAAGCTTTGGCTCGCATGAGAAAAACCTCGTGAGGAATCTCCAAGAGTTCACCAGATCCGGAATACTCTCGAGATAGACCTGACAGGGGGTAGCATGAATGTTCTACACAGAACCACCTACATTTCGGCCGATGGGCAGCCCAGCCGAACAATAACAATATTAATAATGAAAAGTTTGGGTTCGGTTCCCAGCCGGGGACGAGCTATTTCATTTTTCTGAATGATTGAATCTCGTTGTCGGCTGGAAATAATCCTCAACGGTTCATTAATGCGTTAAAAATCAACAGTGCTGCTCCTAAAGTGGCGTAAGGGGTTAGTAACACAGCCTTCCCAGAACACGTGGCTAATGAACATAGCAGTCGATGTCAAACCGCCAAAGAAAAAATATAATAATAAAAAGTTTGTGGTTTCGATCCATAAGGAGGGTGTTCCGTCTCTGTCAAAATCAATAATACATGTAACACTCAAATTATTTGTGCATATACTGGAATAACACCGAGACTATACAGGTTCTGTGATGAGAAGGAAGAAACTGCCACATAGTGACCAATGCACTTCTGAGAATTCAGTTGATGTGAACAAGTAAGTGCCGGCTAGTACGAGTTGGATTACGTTACCATCGGCGCATTATTAACGCGTGGAACATCGACAGACCATCTAGACTTTCTCAAATGGACGATTCTAGACGTTCTCGTCGCGGCAGAAGTTCTCAATGTTTCCATTGGATTACACAAGCAAAGATTTCGAGTCAAAGCTGTCGAATATTTTCTGTCGCCACGAACCACAATATCAACCAATAATATCTCTTGTGATATTTTGGTATAAAAGTCTTATTGTTTGTAAGAGCTAAATTGCTAATAAATTGTGACATACCTTATGCACTTACCTTATAAATATGAGTAGCATAAAAACAATGGCAGCAAAAACGAAGAAACTCGCAGGCCCAATGCAATACTTCATGGTAGGAAAAGTTAGGCCAATGATTAAGTTGCCGCCCCAGTTGGACATACTACCCAAGGACATTGCACTTGGCCTAGGTCCGACCTCGAAGAGTTCAGAACCCACGAAATATGGAATAGGACCAAGTCCCAAGCCATAACACGTTACAAAACCTAGTACTCCTATTATGCTCAGGTAAGGCACCCAGGAATAAGATTTCTGAAACAAACTACGGTAAGTTTATCTTCAACATAGTAATCATATACTTACAATGAACATGATAGCCACGCCAAGTAAGATCAAACAAAATATTGAAGACACCATACTTAGTTGAAGAACAACTCGTCTGTTGAATTTTGACATAACCCATATGGATAAAATGGCCATAAATACATTGCAACAACCAGTTCCAATGGTTGCAAGTTCTCCTGCAGATATCGATAGGCCAGCTTCTAGAAATATTTCGTTGGAGTAATAGAATACCTACAAAACATTACTGATTTACAAATGAAGATTTTTCTTTTCACTTTAAATAAATTATACTATTCGTTCAACATGTAATTTTTTGTCAGAAGTTTGGTATCTTTGTTAACAAAACAAGTTAAGTCTGTACGATCTCAGTTTGCAATACGGATCTTACGAGGCTTCACCAATTTACTCCACAGTGACATAGGAATAAATGAGATGATTTTCATTCAACTTTTCTTGCATAAGTCCAATTTGGTCTGATGTATCTGTCATGTGACAAGGGCACCTAACTAACATATCCAAAACCCTGGTGTAACCAACTGCTTAGATTTTGTTTAGATTTTTTTGACCACAAAACAAATAAAGTAATGGTGTGCTTCTGTAATCGATTCCAGAGATGGCGTCCTTGTAGAATTTTAGTCATTGACAAGTACTACAGGGTGACTTTTCATGTTCCTGATTTTGAAGACTATTTCCTGAAAGTTCGGTGGCTTATCTGACACAAATACCAGAGCTACCGTACTTTTTCCTCGGTATTTTCTATTTGTCAATTTGATTTATTTTATTAATTGACAGTTTTAAAAATTATAATCGAAACGTTTACATTTATTTCAAAAAAATTCTCGAGAGGTACTTAATTGTTCTGACCTCTGGCCCTCGGCTGACACCATCGGGCCATCATCCACGCCGCAGGCCATAAACGCCTACTTTACGCCCTTGATACATAAATAAGTATTATTTATCTAGTCCAGTTAGAGCAGATTTTTTAGTATTATAGGATTGCATACAACTTGCATAGCAAGGTTAGCTCAAGTTGTGTCTTGTTCCCTATCATAATATAGCAAGTGAAGCATCCATATTTTCATTTACTTTACCCGTCAGGTTATATCAGTGTTTGTATAGTGTGATAGAATTGCGCTCAATTTGATTATTGAGGTTAGCTTGGGTTAGATTCTGTAATTTTTTTACATTTTTGCTTTTACTTTCAACATAGGACATAACTAATAAAACCAATTTTGAAATTGAGCCCGCTAATTTTTTTCAAAAATAACTGACTGCTAGGCATTTCAGCAAAAAAAAATCAGCTCTATTAATTATCGTTTGGTATGTGAGCTGAATCACCAGTTTTCTTTATTTTTTACCGATATTCATAAGTTACTCGAATATTCAACAAGTAACCAAAAAACCGATGAAACTAACCGAATTGATTCCACTAAATTGTTGTCCGAGCTGTAGAGAGCAAACCAGTGAAAGCGGCAACAATAGTGACTTATTAGACAAAACTGTCCTGATACCCCATGACTCTCCAGCACTTTGTTCGTTATCTTCTTGTTCTATCTTCAGTTCATTGATTTCAGCAACAAGGAACTCTTCTTCCACATTCCTAAGTTTTTTTAATTCTGCAAATAAGCAAGCATTCAACTGAAAAAACTAATTCTGGACCATACTTACGCTTCAAGGCCTCACGTGGTAGTTTCTTTATCACATAGAGATATTTTGGACTTTCTGGCAAAATTGGCAGTGTTAACGTGGAAAACAGTAGAGGAAGCACATGTGCGGCCAAGCAGTAGCACCAGTACTCTTCATTACCTGAAAAAAAAATAAGGATGTAATCGTGTGAAGGATGTAATCGTGTGAAGTACTAAGAAATGCCAGAAGACCAGTCTGCAGGATTTCTGAATTTTGAGTATGATATGACAATACATACATCATAAACAATTGACGGACAGCGCACTCTCTAATGGAAAAAGTTGCGTCTTATTTGAAATTGTTTGAATTTGTGATACGTTCAGGTGAGTTTCAACGCTAGATTCGGAACTTTTTTTTTTTTTCGAGACTAAACGCCAAAAACCGCTCTTCTGAGTAATCGTAATTTGAATATGCAACAGACACTTTCAATTAATTTTCATAAATCTTGTTGCAATTGGTCGAGTATGCTTTAAAATATTCCTATATGATATTCTTCTGGAACCCAAGAACGGTAATAATAATGGTTGTCATTTTTTTTATAACGACACCCTTTTTTACCGAATATGAGTACAAAAAAAAATCTTTCCATAATCTGGAACATGCTGTGAATCGAATATACAATTCAATAAATAGAAACTACCCAAAACCGCAAAACTACGTCAATTTCATTCAACGTGCGTTTCGCCAACAACGTTAGCATATTCACAAACTAAATGCTCTACCAGGTTGTATCACGATCTTCGTTTGTTTTCATTACTGTGATATTGCGTACTCATGCCATCAGTTTGCCATAATACGGATGTACTGCTCTTTCTGCAGACTTATCACATACTCAGTTTACTCTATCCGATAGTTCCCATTGTTTTGTTAGCTGGGGTTCGGCAGACTAATTTTTAAAACCTAATTTAATGTTTTTCTTTAATTTTTTACCACTGTAATTTTGTATAAAATGGTATAATTCATTCACTTCGTCATTCACTTAAGTGCAAGAGGTTAAATTACACCCTGTATATACAGCGCCAGAAAGTACTCATTGCAAATGGGAATATCGGACTCCTGAGTAAAAAAACTGTATTGCCGCCCTCCTTTCTGGATGATCTTTTCGTATATCCTCAGAGAAGGAGGGCCCCAGATTCGTTCTCAGTGGGTATCTTGCCTCTCTTCTGACTGCTTTCTAGGCGTCACTCCTTTCACAAAAGTCTCATCATAGTTTCATCTAGGTTGTTCGTGTTTAAGTTGACACCAATGGCCATCGGCATTCGTTCCATTTCCTCTACCCATCTTTCCAGATCATGAGCGGCTTTTGTTCTCCACAGATTGATCTGTGAGATTCCAATTGTAATTTATATTGCTGCGCCCAGCAGCAGCTGGAGACATCCTGGATTTATCACTGCAGGCTGCTGATCTTTGACGTTATGCCCAGTCTTAGTACACTTGAGGCAGTATCCTCATTTCTTTTCTATGTCCAAAGTGGTGGCATCGAAACACCTCTGCAGGTTCATCCTTCTTCTAGCTCTATTAAGTCTCTAGTAGCATCAAAGACCTCGTCCTGGTCGCCTACCACAGGTGTTCTTTTTCAGTATTCGATGTATATCAATGTATTGCTTCCATTTCTGACCCTCGAGTATGGTACGAATAACAGTCCGGGTTGAGCGCTAAGGCTACAAACCTCTGAAGATCATCGCTTGAAACACATCCTTCTTCCCTATGTCATGCATCCCCTAGGCGCAATGGTGCTACACCTTAGAATTTGGGGCTCCCACTCTCGTCTACCACCCTGCCTTCCACTGGAGTTGAATGCCCAATTTCGCCAGGGTGAGAATTGTAGGAGAGGCCAGCTGACATAAGCAGTTTACAATGTTATATAGTTGCTTTTCACTATCCCAATCAGAACTCGGAAAATTATTAACAAATTATGAAAAAATTAATGAGGTGATCCAGTATTTCGCTTAGAAGCCCTTGACATACGCACCCCCTACACAAACGTATTGAAAAAAATAGTTGTCTCCGAAGACCCAGTCGGTACCTTGTATAATAATTATAAAGAAAACACAAAAACACTGGCCCTTTCGTGAATGGTAATCAAGTACATACCTAATATATTATGTATCGATATAATTTGCCCGAGTAAAACTCCAATGGTGACTCCCAGAGGACAAAGTACCCCCATGGCACCTCTCAGGTGAAGAGGGGCTAGTTCAGTCAGATACATGGGTACAACAGCTGTAGTAAGACCTGAAAATAAATTTGATAAATCTTCTGTCCATACCTTGATAGTTTGTCTGAGAGTTTGTAATCAAAAACAGCATTCAACTCACCCGCTGATAATCCCACCAGCAATCTTCCCAAAAACAGTACCTCTATCGAATTTGCCGGCTTCGATGCAATAAAAAATATAGCTGCTAATATTCCTAGAACGGAACTCACTGTCAAAACACCTTTTCGACCAAATCTGTCAGCCAACGATGAACCACAGAGTGAACCCACTGCAGCTCCCACCAAGAAAATCGAAACAATGGAAGACCAAACCAGATCAAGTTGACTGTTGTTTATAAATAGGCCATATTTTGTTTGAATGCTCTCGTTGCAAAATACTTTCATGATCTGCAATAAAATCTGTGTATACTCCATATAATCCAGTACGATTGGGTTTTGAGACCGCTTGAGGATCGCTTGTAGCACCACCAAACTTGGTATGCTAGTTGTTGGAACCATAATAAACACAAAAAAATTTTTTTACCGAAAATCCAGGGGATTTTTGCTTTTGGAGAGTATATGAATTATCGAAAAAACAACTCAACAAGATGAAAGACAATTCAATTCTCCACAAAAATAATATCTAGTAATTTTTAATAAATTGTGCTCGTTTTCTCAGAAAACGTGATTGAACGCCGACATCAAATTTCAGGTTCACGCTTACCGCCGCTGGAAGTTCTGGCGGAGCCAAATATTTGATTGGCTAAAAATGATCGGAAAAGGAAAATATATCGTTTCTGAAGTCTCCTACCTTCTCACGCAAATATAATATGCGAGTATTGAGTCCCCGAAATGTGTTTTGTCGCACTTCACGAAGATGTTTGCGGATGAACCGAAAATCATGAATAATTCAGTAAATATGGAATTATTATACTAAAGCAGCAACCCATACCCTATTTGGACTATATGCAACAATTTTAGAGTAGTGAGACAGGTCCCACTTATACATGCAAAAAAAAAACTTTATTTTACTCCTGCATCATTTTCAACTCACCCATAAAACCGGCATTCTCTTCAGTAAATGTTGAAAATAATGGATTATTCATATCGTGCATATATGTTTAATAACACTATTGTGAAGTGCAAACCTCAAGCTTGAAATCACATACTTCATTTTTTTAATGTAGGATGTGTATGAGTAATTGCCGGAATTATGGGTGAGTTGAAAACTGAGGCAGGAGTAAAACCCAGTTTTTTTTTGGCATGTATAAGTGAGACTTGTCTCACTAGTCTAGAATCATTGTATATGGTCCAAAGAGGATACTGATTCCTGCTACGGTATAATTATTTCATATCAACTAAAATAACCCATGACTTTCGGATCCTCCGTAAATATCGTAGAAGGGTTATGTGAAGTGAGACAAAACACATTTTAGTTATATTTGCATGAGGAAGTAGAAATCTTCAGGAACTATATGCATTTTTTCTTTTCCTGATACTATAATTTTTAGCAAAGTTATGAAAAATCTAATATTCGGCACTGCCAGAAATGGCAGTGGCGGATTAACGCGAGCATGAAATTTGATATCGGAATTCAATCAGGTTTTCTGAGAAAACGAGCGCATTTTGTGAGAAATTACCAAGTATATTTCTTGTGGAGAATTGAATGATCTTTCGCCTTTTTGAATATTTTTTTTGATAAATCTTATATTTACCGAAAAAAACAGCAAAAACAATAAATTTTTTTGGTAAACAATTTTTTTTCTAACAATACATGATGTCAAAAAGTCATGTGCCGAGTTTCAAAGAGCTACGATTCATTCTTCACTTGTGGCTTACATTTGTCTGTGGTTACTGTACTAATAACTTTTATGATAGAAAGAAAAATCAATAGAAACTCAGTATATTTCACTTTTAGTCCAGAAAATTAAGCATTTTAGCTCGCAATTTTTTCGTCCTACATCGATTTACTTGAAATTTTGAGAGTAGGTGAGGAATAGCCCAAGGGTCAAAATCTATATCATGCTGAGGGGCGCTTTTATCCTGGGGGTGGTTGCCAGCCCATCTCGAGGTTGGAAATTTTTTATTACATTTTAACCACAGGAATCGATGAAAAAACTCATTTTCAGTTTTTCACGAATAACTCGAAAAAAATGTAATTTATCAAAAAAAACTGTGGAAAGCAAAATTGTAGCCTATAAATTATAAAATATAATTCGTGTACGACAAATACTGGAGCTACAGCTTGTTAATTGTTAGCTTTTGTTTGTCAAATGCTAAATTTGAGATATTCAAATAACGATAAAACTGCGCATTTTACGAAGAAAACTTGGACAAGTTTTTTTAAATTACATAAAAAGAGCTTTCTTTTACAAAAAACAGAAGTCGGTAGCATCAGAATTGAGCAAGTTAAGAAAAAAATAAGGCCAGTCTATACAATTTTCTACGAAAAAATCAGTGAAAACAACCCCCTAATTACCACCATAATTAAAAATTTATCGTCGCCCTCCTGCGATTCTCTTTATTTATATATTGTCTATAGATCTTGGAAGATTTACCAAATTAAAGTGCTCAACTTTTGAAAAATTGAAACTGTAATTTCGTAAAAGATGCCCTTTTCTTCAAAATAACTCCAAAAATACTGTAGATACGAAAAAAATGCTAGAGTATCGAATTGCAGCTTTTTTAATTGCAAAGGTTTTCCTTTAGGTAGATTTTTTGCACGATAAATATTTGGCGATATATGGCCGGTTCAGACCTCTAGGTACTTACGAGCGAGCATATTATTCGAGCCCTTTAAACTCACTCAATAGCCTTGTAGCTCGTACAAAATAGTTTTTGAATGAATTTTCTATCATCAAAAAAGAAGGAGCTATGTTTAAAAAACCACACTCACATATTCCAGAATACAGGAATTCGAAAGACAGAGCACGTGCGCTGACAATTTTTCAAGAATTATTCAAATGTGTTTGTTATAGTTATAAACATAAATGAGTTGGTGCATAAAAAATTCATAATTATGTTTTTTATTTTAAGTTTCATAATTCTTTTTTTAATGCTTCTATAATTTTAGGATTCATTCGTACATTTTTAAGCTACAAAATAGGGGTTGTTTTATGAGGGTTGAGGAGTTGTAAAATGAAATTAGTACATATTTTGATAAACAACAATCTTAAATTAAAACACTGTGATAAATAATGAAAAAATGTTGAGGGTAACTCTTTTTTTAAATTAAGCTACAATGAGGGTTGATTTATGATGGTTCAAAAGTTGCAAAATGAAATTAGTAGCTATTTTAAGCAACAGAATTCTTAAATTAAATCAATGTGATAAATTAACAATTTTTTTGAGGTAAATATTTTGATATTGTTGTCTAAGGCATAAAACGATCATTATTCAACTAATCCAAACCAAATTTTACCCATATTAAGATTCAAAATGTTCTTTTATAAGGTTTGACAATTAGAGGTAGTTTTGATCCCTTAAAAATAAACAGCGACCATCGGCATAATATAGAATTTGCAGTAATGGGTAAGATGAGCCTAATTTCAAATTTTTATGCAAATCGATGCTGGACGAAAAAATTGCAAAGTTTTACAATTTTTTGAGTTTCATTTAATGGACTATTTGAAATATGCAGATCTTTGCAAAATACTGCTTTTATAAAAATCTAATATGTGGTTCGAATCTTTGACATGAAGAAATTTGTTGTCATTTTGTTATTTGAGTTTTTCTGTTGAGTTTTATACAATGTGTGAGTGTGTATTTGGAGTGGAAACAGATATATTTCTATGGTTGGGAACAGATATATTTCTATGGTAGGAAAGCATAAACTATGTCAGATAACTTTTAAGCAAAACACGTTGAGACATGTCAAACTTAAATTAACTTTAAAACTTTAAATCAAGTTCAACTTTGTTAACCATCACTATAATGACGAGAAAAATTTGAAAATGTCGCGAATCCAGTGGTGTAGTCAGATTTTTTCTAAAAAAAAATTCAATTTTTTTAGATTTTTGTCCTAGAAAAATAATATTAGTTAGCCCTGGAAATGGAGATTTATACATGAAATTTGGTGTTCTAGTAGACATTATAAATCAAAAAAACAAAATCATTCAAATCGGTTAACAAATGTATGTTTTATATGGGTGCTTCCATCTTAAATGGGTCACACTGTATATAAGCAAAAATCCAAGAAATCATTTATTTCTGAACAATAATTGAATAGGTCTTTTTAACACTTTTCAAATTGTGACAAAATTTTATACTACCCAATTTTTTTTGACGTTTGTAGAAAAAATTTTGTTTGCATCTAGCATTTCGCGCACTAGATACAAAAATAACTATTTTATTCAAGCAAACATTGAATGACGTCTTAACAGCAATGGTTATCTGGAAAACTAGCCGAACAAAATGATAAATTTGACGTATCTTTGTTTTTTGGTTCCTAATAAGAAAAAAACAAAGTATCATCAAATAAATATGCGGATGACCTTTCCAGTCAGTGATTAGTCACGCGTTTTTCGAACTCATTACTGATAATATACTCAAATACAGATCTATCAATATTCTTACAATACAATAATCTCTCCGATTAAAAGCAATTAAAACAAAAATACTCACTTTTGCAGGTGTGTTTACAACTCCTATATGGTATCCTACCGGTAGGGAAAGGCCCAAAGTTGTCGAAACGCCAGCCATAATAAGGAGCTTGGACCATCCTGGTTGTGCTACTTGAGTATCCTTGAAATATCGCTAGGTATATATATAAATGCTCAAAAATGTCGGAATCAAAGTTTTAAATTAATTTTTGTACAACTGTCAAATTAATAATGACAGTTTTTAATTCATTGACATATGAACTAAAAACTGACGTTTTTACAAAATACTTTTAACACTAGTGTTATATATATTTTTGAAGAAACAAGTTCAATTGAAATCTATCAGATATGTCATATGCACGTAAATGATTTTGACAAGAGGGTAAACAATGTTTGATTAAGTACCAGACAGTTTTATCAGTATGGGCCACAATAACCGGCTGCTATTTGCTGAAATACCAATAAAGTCACATTTTGACATGTGAAAAAAAATAACAGTAAACACTTTTTTTATCGGATAAATTTATTAATTCAAAAAAATAATTTTGCCAATCAGTAATTTCAGACCTTGCGAGACCGTAGGTCGAGCAATTTTGAAAAGGTCAGTTTTTCGAGTAAAATTACTGATTTTGAAAATTTTGAGTTAAAAGAAATGTATCCAATAAAGGAAAAGTTCGAGTGTTTTTTGACATGATAAATCAACTACAATATATAAATACACCAAAATAATAATCACCTTCATCAGAACAGTGATACTAATAATAATACTAAAAACTCTGACAGAAATTAGAGGGAGGACCGCTTACTAGATGAGGTTGATTTATCAAAGGTAATACCAAGAGTCCTTCAAATTTTATCGATAAATTTTTATTTTCCACGAAAACTTTTTCATTTGGCGAAAGTATGAAAACAACCCGATTGATGAAATTTCGGTTTCATTTTCGGTTGGTTTGAACGCTTTTGTCTAAAATAAAAAAGTTTGAGTGTTTTGAAAATGAAAATTTATCTCATAAATTTGAAGAACGAGTTGTATTTGGAGAGATTATTTATTGAACAAATCAAAGGAAGAACAACTTAATTCATTAGTATTTCATTAACATGAGGAGAAAAGAAAGAAATTTAATTTCACCAAATTTCAAATATCAAACAACGATATAGGCCTTGTACAGAAGAGATATGATGTTTATGCGATGCATATGATATAGATATCTAGAAATTATGATAGTTTAAACCAAATCTTAGTAATTCTTTCTGATGATACCAAAGGATGGCACCACACCTCTTCATTGTAAAAGGTTGATAATTGAAAATTTCTTATAAATTGAAAATGGCGCCAGAAGGAACATAAAATTATTCGTAAGGGTGTTGTATAAGATCTTCATACAACTGTTTAGTCTCAAACCACAAAAAACAAATTGAATTTAACAAAAATTATTCGTACGCCATCTTCATTTGAGTTCAGGAATATCGGTCTACAAGCGGCTAGTCGTCGTTTGCGATATTTGCCTCTGCCTGCCATAAACTTGGTTATGTTCATGAGCTATTTACGTGTGTGAAATTTGAGTGTTTATTGAAATGTGTCGTTTGTTATTATTATGATGAAAAAGTGAAAAGTGAATGACTATTAATAATGGGGTAACTTTTCATTCATGATAGTTTTTATTTTAATCTTGTGTATAAGCCAGTTCAATTGAATCGACGCGGTAAACCTTGGGTAAACCTTATAGTTTTGACAGTTCAAAGGTAAACAACGTTTTATCAAGGACCAGGCAGTTTTATCAGTATAAAACCGAATGATTGGCCAGAATAACACGCTGCTATTTATTGGTTGAAATACCAAAAACTTCACATTTTGACATGTGAAAAAAATTATCGTTGTAAAATTTCAAATTATGTATGATTTTCTCTGTAACCGATGTGAACTTTAAAAAAAATTCTAAACTTTAAAGGAATTCAGAGTGAACCTACTGAATATAAGTATAGTAGATAAAATCACAATTTTGAAGATAATTATCTACAAATCGTAACTAATCGTAATTTTAAATTACTCGTACTACTTACGGATATCATTACTTTCACCACGTGCAGTCATTTGAATATATTAACGTAGAATATTGAAATAGTATAGCTTCAAGGTCAGTGATAAAATATTTCAATAATTATTATTATCGAATGTTGATAACGTTAACCCATAATAAACTCATAATGTCTAGTGGCCTGCTACACTTCAGCATCAGCGAATTTCCTTCTTGGTTTACAAGTGACTTGGGTTCTTTGGTCTTGAAAGGACCTCGCAAAATCCTTATGGAAAATGGCTCTCGGCTAAATTCCGTGAATTTTTGGTATGTTGTAGATTTTGACATCCTCGGCAAAAGAGTTATGGGCACAACAAAACCGGCAGACTAGTTTTCGAGATACAGGATGTCACAGATGAAAAGTAAAGCTTCTTGCTCGATCTGTTCTGACAAATCACTCGAGCTACACTCTCGTGATTTTGTCAGAACAGCTTTCGTTAAATTGCCAATGAAAGTAAGTATTCGAAAACAACCACAAAAAATATCCGGCTAAATCTGAGCTCTTGTGGTATTACCCCCGATTATTTTTTTCACATGTCAAAATGTGACGTTTTTAGTATTTCAACCAATAAATAGCAGCGTGTTATTCGGTTATGCGGTTTTATACTGATAAAACTGCCTGATCCTTGATAAAACGTTGTTTACCTTTGAACTGTCAAAACTATAAGGTTTACCGCGTCGATTCTATTGAACTGGCTTATACAGTATCGGAAAGTTTTCATCGGGGGTATGCTGGTTTCATACGAGCGTAAAGAATAGCTTGCTATTATGTTGAGAGAGCATTACAATTTCTCCTCGACTCGCTCGAGCAAAGGATATCGACGTGGCTGTTAATTCGTTGGACGATTTAGTAGGGGAGTCATACAGTAGTGAGTCTCTCTTATTTATGTGGTATTATCATTTCATTGCGTTCCTTGTTGCTCGCATAGATTTGTCTATACCCCGATGAAAACTTTCCGATACTGTATACAAGGTTAAAGTAAAAACTATCATGAATGACAAAACGCCTATTTATTCTGCGAATACCATTCCTCAATGATGGTACAATGTCACCTTGATCTCGTATCCATTATACTTTTTCGTTTTGTGCTCTACAACAGGGTGAACATACATTCATTTGAATGATTTCATTCCAGCCAGTGTGAGTTCTCTAATGAGAAATGAATATTCAATATAGGCATGATGAACTCACTCAATCTCAACCAAAGCTAAATTATATTATTTTTTTTATACAGAGTGCTTAGAAAATAAGGGTACGTCAACCCCTAGATTTTAGTTCGGATAAGGGAGAGCATGTCATTAATTTATCACAGTCATTTCATGTATAATGTTCAGTCCAATTTTCTTAGAACAATGCTGTTTTTTGTTCCAATAAATGTCCTATATTTCGGAAAGAATCGGTTACATAATTATTATTATTTATACCTAATATATACCTATTCCATCGAAGACCGAAATGAGCTATTTTTCAGCAATTCTTGTTTGAAAATATTTGGACTAGATTATTAGTGCGGTACTTATTCCAAAATTGCCATACCTTCTATACACGTTGAATGAAAGCTTGTCTTCGAAAGTGTTTTATTTACATTAAGTTACATTTTTGTGCGAAATATATTCGAATACATTTCAGAATTAGTTCATTGAATGAATGTCCACAAAACGCAGATATTTACTATCGCGGAATTTATGGTAGAATTTTGGGAAGTATAATACCTACCTTCACCATTAATTTGTTGATTGTTTTTCGTCGGCTTGTTTGGAAAATATCCCCTATTTTGCAAAAACCCCACATTTCACAAAAATCATATAAAATATTTTCTCACCTGAATTGAATTGGTCGAGATTGAGGAAGTTCATCCTGGCTATATTGAATATTCATTTCGCATTAAATAACTAACACTTGGTGGGTATAAAATTATTCGAATTGGATTTTTCTTATTTCACCCTGTTGCAGAGCACAAAATGAAAAAATATAATGTATTCGAGATCCAGGTGACATCGTACCATCGTTGAGGCATGGTATTCGCAAAATAAATAGGCGTTTTGTCAATTCTTGCAATTGAAAAAATATTCTTAGCAAAAAGCTACACTTTTCGTCTCGTAACACCCTGTATCTCGAAAAATAGTCGGCCGATTTTTTTGTGCCATGGGCACTTTTGCCGAGGAAGTCAAAATTTACAACATTCCAAAAATTCATGGAATTTAGCCGAGAGCCATTTTCCATAAGGATTTTGCGGGGTCGTTTATTTTTAATTTCCGCGATCCCCAACTCTCGACAATATACAAGAGGTGCGAAAGAAGTACCGGGCATCAAAATTGCAAGCAATTTTGTGGTGAGAAATGACCATAACCAACGACACTTATCGTAACTCAACTAGTTAACCAATTGGTCATGGAACCAATGGGCAACCTAAGGTTAACCTTCAGACGGTGGTCAGTTAGTTTCTGTTGCAAGTCGCTGAATTTACTGTGAATGTTATACTCCAATTACGATGATCATGACCCTAGCGCTTTTGACGTAGGTCGTTCCCAAATGCAAAGTTCGGGAATAAAAAATGTACAATGGCAAAAAATTGCATACAATAGTATATTAAGTATCATGAACGGTAAGCACATTTTACCGATCGAAGACAATTGTTTGGAGCACGACTCCAATAGAGCACTGTCAGTGACGTAATATGACAGTTGCGGAACAATGTCATAGGGGGACAAACAAACCAAACTGAACAAAAACAAACCCATTCAACCCATTTTCCATAAGGCTACGTGAATCTTTCTGGTCAATTTTCTGTGAAAAGTGATTTATAAAAATCGCAATAGTCCACAAAAAATAATTTTCATTTCATCAAATGTCAAATGCTTTGTTTGTCTCCCCATGACAGCCATGTTGTGACGTCAGCTGATAGTGCTCTATTATTGTCTGAGATCGATAGTGCTTAACGTTTTTTTGAACTATCCTAGAATTTTTTCTGAAAAGTCAAAAGTGACATGAAGCGTGGGTAAGTGAATTACTTGCCGACGCATTTGGTCTAGCAACGAATAAACAAAACTTACCGTTTTGGCAACAAATACCGTAGGTAATCAAGAAAACAGGATCGTGCAAAAAATTATTGAAATGGGTTTTTATGTGGGCTATGTATTATGTAAATATTGTGATTCTCAGAAAAGAACTAGGGAGAGTAAAATTGAAACCGATGAAAAGTTTTATGATAAACGACTTGGTGACACACGCAAAATCAATTCTAAAGTAGGAAAACATGACCGATGCAACAATATTAAACCCAATAGCTGACAACACTGTCATCTTTTGGTTCCCAATACCTCTTTATATCAGAATTAATTAGCGTGATAGGTAGTGAAAAAGAAAAACACCAATTTCGTCTAATCACTTAAGAACAACACAGTTTTAACAATTTTTTTTTTAAATCACTTAAGAAAATACGAAATTCTATGCCAGGAACCGGATGTCAACTATTGGCCTACAGAGTTTTAGTTAGAGCAAAAGTAAATAGCTCCTTACGCACGGTAAACAAATCGCAGAGTTTTCGTAAACAAAACGCACAGTTTGATATATCTCGGAAACGGCTCAATCGATTTGGAAGAAATTTTGTATGTAGATAGGGTTTTGGATTTTAAGTTTATCTATATAGGCATCTTTCTTGAAAAAACACGATTTGACTGATGATAATAATATATTAATTAATTAATATAATAATTAATTAATGGTTATTTAACGAACAAGTGTATTAATAAGGGCGATTAACAATCGAGATAATTTAACGCGTGAGCGGAGCGAGCGCGTTAATGTTTGAGATTGTTAATCGCCATTTTAATTATCGAGTTTGTTACAAAACTTTTCCGTCGACAGAAGTTTTCAAAAATAGAGATATCTTATTATCAATGTTTATTTATTTAACGATACGATAAAAAACAATCACTATTTCCTATTTATATTAACTCTAGTCAAAGATAGATAGTTTAATTCTTCTCAGTGGTAGTTTTATTTTATTTTTTATTATTTATTTTCAAATTGAAATTGAAAAAAAAAAAATTCCCCTTGGTGGGTTTTGAACTCTCGACCTCAGTGTTGGAAGCCAGGTGCACTTTACCATTACGCCACGTGACCATATATGATTTTGAGTGACAACTGGTGTAATGAACATTTTCTAAAATTTTATTTGAAAATTGACAAATAAATAATGACAGATAGTACTAACCAATATAAAATGTATAAGAGCAATGTATGTTGGGTTGCATATAATCAAATCGTTGATTAATAGAAAATCATTCATTAACAGGGGTCATTAATCAACGATTTTGAGTGCGTTAAAATGCATCATAAATGAACGGTCGACGGAAATGATAATTTTTGGATCTCGAAAACGGCTTCAACTTTTTGGGTCAAATTTATTATTCAGATGAGGTATTGCTACTGAAGTTCATTTATAAAGGCCTCTTTTCTGAAAAGATGTCATTTTACTAATAATAATAATAATAATATGAATTTTTGGATTTTGGAAACGGTACACTGTGTATGGCCGTAGGTAAAGTATAGTACGTAATGCGTGTTGTAAAGCAATTACGCACTCATAGAATTACGCACTCGCCGCTACGCGCGTAATTTTTCCATTCGTGCGTAATATGCCTTTTACAACACTTGTTACGTAATATACTATAATGCAACTCATTTCTCTAAGATGTTATTGATATTGTAACAGGTTAGGATTAAATAAAGTATTTAACGTATTTGGTGATCAAGCAAAGGAAATTTTCAATTATCAATCTTACAGCTAGGTGCTTATGGATAGGGTGATTTCCGAAAAAAATAGGTTAAATTGTCAAACGTGGTATAAAAACGTAAGATTCCAAATCTTTATGCAAGATTCCAAAGAATAAAGGAGGGGAAGGAGTGAGGAAAGAAAAGGTTTAATCAAAATCTCACAAAAAAAGTAAAGTTTGCTTTTTATGATGAGTATATTTTCAGAATGCTCTCAAAAATACCCACAATTTCATAACAAAAGTATAAATTGAAATTCACATACACATAAGAAAAACTCTACCATCTATTGCTACTTGCATCAAGGAAATTAAAGAAAGAAGACAATAGTTCTTGGCCAATGCTACTCCTGCAATGTGGTTTTAAGTAGCAAAAAATATGAACGATCGGCCCAATAAAATACGTTTCTTTTTTATTTTTTCGTCCCTTTATCCCCGTGGAGCGGTAGCTTAAGGGTGGTGAGATGTGCCCCCGCCAACGGCACAGATATAAAGAGGGCACAAATTAACCATGGATAATCCCCCTTTTTTTATAATAACAATGATTTCACGTTGAAACCATAATAAACAATTGTTCAGACCCTCCTGAGCATTAGAGTAACTGGTCCGAATATGGGCTATGTATTTAATATGAGCCCCCAAACAATCTATGAAAAAAGTAACGCCATCTATGAAAAATAGCTAAATATACTGAAAGGCACCTTTCTTACAGTAAATCTACAACTATATTTAGTGGAAAAAGAAGTTCTTTATTGCACTAGTGCAATAAAGTTTTTATTGCACTCATCTGTCATTCTATGACAAACATAAACGTTCAAACCCACTACATATTTATCAGATATTCTGTGAGATTGGCAATACGTTTTAAACATATTATTATTGAAAATTATTTTGTATTAATGTTAACAGCCAGAGTTAAGCAAACAATGTCATCCCGAGAATAACTCCATAATAAAAACTGATCCGCTTTGTTCTAAACCGTCTACCTGCATTGAGCAAACTGTCTGTACTATGACCACACCCCGTGATAACATACGCGCTCACGACTACTATTATTTCGATTTTTATAATGTACCTAAATGTGGTTATAGAAACGTCAGTCAAAAATTAATTCTCACAATTACAGAATTGAAATTTTTAGAATGAATATTATTAATGGAAAAATAGATGATTGTGATCTGTTTCAATGCAAATCGATGGTAATAATTAATTATTTTTCAAGTTGCGCTTTTCATTTTCCTACACCTAGTGCCGCACCTTAATAAATCATTTTTTACGCAACTCGTGCAAAAATTGTTTATTGCACTCGACGTGTTGTCCAACTCGGCCTAACGGCCTCGTCGGACAATTTCACGTCGAATAAACACTTACTTTTTGCACTTGTTGCATAAATAACTATTTTGACCGTTGAAATAATTTTATTGGGTAAGTTTATATTACGTGATATTGGTATTTCTTCGTATTATTTCGCAACTGGTATATACCAGTCTGGCCGAGAAAAGGTTTAAAAAGAGATTCTAGGGTAGGATATGAACATAATTATACTAATATTTATTCTGAATGTACACATTTTGAAATATGAGCCCTTTGTTTGAGTTAAGTAAAGGCTTGGATAGAAAAAAACAGTAAAGATGTCCCGAGTAAAATTTGTAAACAACGGTTTTCTTATGATATCAGAGGAGAAAAGTGGATTCAGTGCATAATGTGTAGTCTCTGGGCTCATGAGAAGAGTGTTCCGGAGTAGAAAAATACTTCTCCATTTGTGATTTTTGTCAATAATTTTAGTTCTTTCTTTTCTTAGGGTAGTGTTGGGTAATAAGACCCACTCAACTTTTGTTATTTTTTAAACCTTAATATTTCATACAAAAAACTCCCAAAGTTGATGAGGTGATTTTCTGTCATATTTGCCGCTATGTCAACAATAATATTCGTTTCCTTTAAAATCTTGGTAACCAAAGCAAATAATAAAAACTTGCTGTCTGGCCTTATGACCCGCATGTTAGGGTAATACTAATACTAAAGCCTATAATAAGTTATGTAGAATTTTTATTATTGATTGTATAACTGCGTTCGGTTTTTACGTCGGACTGATCGGATTAATCTGTATCGTTCGTTTATTGAAACCGATTATAGGGGAGGTAAATCTTGATCGTTCGGTTTTTCCGTTCGAAATTGATCTTTTTGCATGGAGAATTTTAACGGGCGAATGCGATTGATTTGAATATGTGGTTATGTTTATGTCACATTTGAGGTTTGTCAATAATAGACCATTCCAGAACACGTGACTTTGACAATTATCTCTGGGGGGCACACATACATTTCTAACCAAAAATTACATTATTTTGTAATTTTTCGACTAGTTTTCAACCTAAATAACTTCAAATGGCATTATTTTGGAATTTTTCGAATGCTTTTCACCCTAAAAAGCTTCAAGAGGCATTATTTTTGAATTTTTCGGCTAGCTTTTAACCTGAAAAGCTTTAAATTTGACAGGTTGCCCTCCAGCGTGACGTAATACTGGAATGGTCTATAGTTTGATGTTGAAAGTTCAAATCGAAATGAAATAATTACCTTGAAATGGCCATAGTTCTTTCATACTCGAAGCTTGTTTTACAAAAAAATACAACTCAAATTTAAATGTAAAAAAATCTCGTCCATTTCGTTCGTTTATTACAAACTGATTCGATTAATTTGTGACCACGTGATTAAAATCTGCTCTAATCTGCGATCATATTACCGAACTCGACTTAGTATATACAGATCATTCTTATTAATAAAAAACGGTACAAACCTAATGAAACTATAATGAAAAAACCAAAAGTTAACATTATTTTCAAAAAAACAAAATTCTAAGGAAAATATAAAGAATTCTTGAATAAAAACTTCAATAACATTCGCCGCAATAAAAAATCCTAAACATCTCCAGCCGTCAATCCTATGCAAGTTTCGTGGATCCATGTTCCATATTTAACACAGATTCTAACGGAGCCCATGGAACTTATTAATAGATCGTTGCATGACCCTTAGTACCGAGCGAGAACTTTTTCTTGTACATGCATTTTCCAGTAAAATGAACAATGCTTTCTACTTTTCTCTCACTTCAGAAGATAGTACCTATGTTACAGCAAAGGATGGAGCACTATTAATTTCTTTTAAGTAAAATTGTTTGAATTGAACAACACGCCTCACTTTCTTGCGAATTTATAATATGTGCAGCCTAAAACTACAGATACACCTTGTGTTGGTAATGGCGGACTGAACTCAACGATTTTTTAGTATAGTTTCAACATTCGAATGATGCAACTAACTAAAAAGAACGGTGGGCGTTATTAACCGCTGGGCCTTATTCCCCAACACTACCTTATTACCCTTTGAATGCGTAATGGCGATGTTTTTAGTTTTTTAAGGTGCCCATATTTCATATCACACTTAATATATTTATCTTTAAAATCAATATACAGCATGGAAAATCTAGCAAGGAATATAAAATCGGCAAGCCTATCGATGGGCGGTAGCAGAAGAGCTCAGTAAGTATACATTCTGAATATACGATTTATAATAATTTATCGTTCGAATCGAATGTTTATCTACATTCCTTGCTAGATTTTCCAAGCTGTACTTCATTTAAAAAAATAATTTTGCAGTTTTGTTAAAAACGTCCTATAGCATCTATAGATGATTTTTACCATTTTTTAAATATTATAGGTAAGTTACAATTAAAAAAAAACAAATGGGTGTTTCATATTCAGACCAGTACCCGAACTTGAGGGCGCAAAATGGCGTAGCAAGGCCCTTCTACGCCCTTTTGCGTAGAAGTGCCTTGCTACGACGCTTTCTCACAATGACTGGCGCTTTGAGAAAGCCATTGTCTTATACATTAATATGTCAATGAATTTTCGAATACATAACGTTTTGGCAATAACTTTTGTGTATTGTGGGAAGTATCCAACTGAATATGTACCACCGTAGCAGAGTCTAGTCGTGACCATAGTCCGCGTAGTGGCGTAGCCAGAATTTTTATTTGGGGGGAAGGGTAGTTTAACTGATTAAAATACATTAAAATACATCAATACATTAAAATACAGGTATGCCACATCATTAGCGTAGCACGAAATAACTGGTAGTGGTTGACAGCCATTCATTAAAATCAAATCATCATCATCATCAATATTTCTTTTTTATCAATACATCAAGGAAAATGAATGAGTCATAAATGAACGGTAAGGCAGCTCCAAAAGTAAAAATCCACCAAAACCATCCACAGTGCCAATTATTCAAAACCATTCCCGTCAAACATATACAAGCTAGGGAATGCCCACCAATAGCTAAGAAAAAAAGGTTAAGGAAAATGTTAAAAAAAGGTAGGCTTTTTTAATATCTAGTTTAAAATAATGCAATTCTATTTTATTGTTAAAACAGTTTCAGATGCAAAAAATCAAATAGTCGGTTTTATTATAGTTTCCTATGTTTCTTGGGTCCGAATCTGAAGTTATCTGATAAAATATCCTGGTGCGTTAGGAAATATTCGCAAAAAACAGCGAAATTTTCGTACGTTTTTTTGAATTTTCACTTATAATTTCAAAAATATATGTGGTAGCCAAAAAATGTTCGATGCCGTTCTTAAAGTAGACTAAATCTGCTTCAATTTGAGATAAACTATAGCTGTGTTTACCGTGTGTCAACGATTTCTTTGGACGAGCCATAGTTTCCAACAGTGACGCAGCCAGGATTTCAGTTTGGGGGGGGGGGGGGAGCTGAACATACAATGTATCAGTTTTTCTTTTTTTCGGCAACCGGATGTTATGAATAACGGTAGTAATTTGGTGGCTTGGGGGAGCTGCAGCCCCAAAGCCCCTCCATGGCTGCGCCATAGGTCACCAGAGTTCCAAGGCTATGCAAGGCAGGGGTATTGGATTCAAGAAGAGAATTTTCCAATATTTCATACTCCTCCATCACTTTCGGTTCTACCAGAAACGACCCCAACTTGGGAATTCCAAAAGAAACACCCCGTATACCTTTATTATTTGTTTTGTTCTAGGGACGATTCCGAGTACAATCACATAGTTTTGAGATCAAAATGTACACACTTGATTTTCAATATAATTTTAATTTTTGCTCATAGAGTGGATAGACGCACTTCAATCAATGTGATGAACATGAATAGAAAGTAAAAAATATTTTTCCTACGAGCGAGCGGAAAGGTAACTTTTTTGCACGATTTTTCGTTTTGAAAGTTGTACTTTTCCGTACGATTTTTACTTTTCCGTACGATTTTTACTTTTCCGCACGATTTTTATATTTTTGAAAATGATGATATTTAGTACTAACTAAATGATCTATGTAACTATTCTGTCTTATTAGTCATTTTGTAGCATTATTATAAAAACTTTTTTATTAAAAACCTTGTCTTTTCATAAATAAGATGGACAAAAACACTCGTAGGAAAAATATTGTACCCAACTCTTACGGAAAATGGCTTGTTCGCTCCGCGTCGTTCGTGCAACTGCCGTCGCGTGCGGAAAAGTACTACTTTCCGCACTTGTTAGGTATATAACTTATACACACTAGTTACACACTAGTTAAGTACCTATAGCGGTTTGAAACTTTCAATACCACTTTTTTAGAAAAACAGAACCTTTTTCTCATTGATGAGATGACGGAAAACCATATTTTAGCATTGGTAAAAGGGAATCCTACTGCTTCCACTAGGGAAGTTAGCCAAGAGTTACAAATTAGTCACGTATTAGCAATGAAATTTTTAATAAAAGCTTAGGTACGTACAGCAGTGTAGCACTATTTGTATGGAAATGATGGATACTTCAGAATAATACTGCTAATTTTCTAGTTTTAAGGCGAGTCAAGATTTCCAAACAATGAAATGTTCAAGAAGTTGGCGGTATGCACTTCGAACATTTACTTCCGTTTAACTAATTAAATTATGAGTTTATTCTTTGTTTGAATTCATCATGAACTTCTGTTATGTGAAAATTGATGTTGTTTCATTTAATTTTGTATCCACAGCATACTTAACGATCTATTCACCCGAATTTCCTCATAATTTTTCAACAATTAATTAGTGTATTAGGATTGTTATCCATACGATTTTCGATTCGTAGTGAAAATTAGGATCTAAGGAATGCTTGTCTAAAAGATGTCATTTGAAATGAAAACACAAAATGGTATTGAAAATTTCAAACTGCCATAGACTCAACTAGGCGGAAAAAGGTGTTAATAATATTTTTACTCTTCATTCATGTACATCACCTTGATTAAGTATAAAAAATAACCATTGAAAAATGAATTGTGTTGATTTGCTCTCTCAGAACTAGGTGATCGTACTTCAAAAATCCAAAGAGTTAAAATAAACAGGGTGTTTGTTCAATTTGAAATTCCCAAGTTGGGGTCGCTTCCAGTGAAATCAGAAGTAATAGGGGAGTATGAAATATTGAAAAAATTTCTAAGTTTTGAATTCAATATGGGTCTTGGTGGCGCGCAGGTAGTTTTCTCTCTTGCTATGCCAAGGTACGTGGGTTCGAATCGCCACGCCGTCACCGACCTCGTGCATGGCATCACACGTTAAAAGGTTGCATCTTCCCTAACTCGCACAAGTCTCTCTAAGACTTCTGAGGGTTGCTCGTAAGGAGGCAGCCGGTTGATGAAAATAACAATTTTAACAATAACAATACCCTTGCCAAGATTAAATCTCATACTCTTGAAACTCTGGAAACTATGGCTTATCTTAAGAATACATTGACACCTGGTATAATGTCAAGGTCTGCTTGAAAGTAGATATAATCAAATAAAGGACTGATTTTAAAAATAGTTATCAATAACGAATTTCAGCACTGATCTACAAACAACAAAAAACATAAAGTCATTTTAAACAGAATACTTTTACATCAATCAGTGAAAAATCTATCCTAAACCATTATCAAAGGTTACATGCAATATATAATTGGAAAAACGGTAAAAGGATACACAGCAAAGCAGAATCAATATTAAACATGGTTAGCCCAAAAACAAAAGCCACCATCTCAAAACATAAAAAACTTAGCATCAAACTCAGTCCAGTAACCAATCTGAAATATCATTAAATTGAGAACATCTATTGAATGTTACACATTAATGTATGCTCATCAATTTCTCATATAAATTGGTTCAATCATAGACTTTGGTGAAGGCAGCTAAAAGTTCATACCCACTTCTTGAATTGAATGCTCCCAAATGCATTTTTTGTTCTTTTTCCTAATTTTAGCAATTCCAAAAATGACACAATTTTAAAAATCTATATCCATTTTTGTGAAAACTTTTCAATACACACTGGGCATAAGTTCGAGACAGAACATCAGATACAGAAGAGAGTGAAGAAAGAAGATAAATGTTAACATTGAATGTTCAGATTCTTAATCCAAACCCCCCTACATGTTACACATACATTCACCTTCAGAATAATCAACAAATTTGTTAGAAAAACTACAATGATGGGATTATGGTTAAAAAAAGTCAAATTTCTACTGTTACTTATCAATCAACATATTCTGCAAAAAACAATTCCCTGGTGGACTTCATTCCATCAGTATTCTGTTTGAAAACTATTTAAATGAATTGAAAACTATGCCATTGACTCTTGTTCTGCAAATTGAACACAGAAATATATATGTTTATATTCATAATCAAGTGAAAATTTAGACTTAACTTGCATAAATAGACAATTAAACGGTAAAACTTTCATTAAAATATTGAAAACAACAATAATAAAGTAAACATCAAAATAATTGATTGGCGCTTAGGGGCAGCTTAAATGATTTTGGTGGTGCATTCGCTTTCATAGCTGCAGGGAAACCCACAAAAACCTGCAACACCACATCATCCGAAGAGTTGGAATTTATTGGTTGAAAGCTTCTAGAGTTCTGACGAATTATGAAAATCTGCTCTACACTAAAATAGGATGTACGGTGTCTCCAGAGGCTCCAAAACGTCCAGTTGAAAAAAGGATATTCTATTTGAGCAACTATCATACAACAATAACAACATTGTCAACAATCAACAGTTACAACAATCAACAATTACAACAATCAACAATTACATCAATCAACAATTACAACAGTCAACTATAACAACAATTGTCAATTAAACAACTCTAATATATGAATACATATTTTCTTTCTTAGACCAGGGAAATTTCTCCAAGATTTACCAGTGTGAATCTTGAGTATGTATATGTAAATACACAATGTAAGTGAAATTTGGCTTATAAGTGACTACTCATACTTAGCTGAACAGATGCCAAAGTATTTCAGGCTTGGTGTGGTGGCTTAAAAGCATACTTTTCACTTTGTGTGGATCTCTAAAAGCTGCCATTGACCAAAACCAATATAAAGCCGTCAAGCTTATTGAAAATAATTCTAATATAAGGAATGACTTACTGAGTTAGGTGGTTGTCCATGTTCATCTTTTCCCCCATAGCCATTATACAACCCTTCATGTTCTCTTTGTTCCATATCAATGTTACACAAATAATAAAATGGGATATCAAAATTAAAAATCTGGCTGGGATCAAACCTGAACTATTGTACATAATCTGGAAATAAAATAAAGTCAACTTGAACCCTTCCTATTCTACTGTAGTAAAATTACTTTACTAGTTTACTATGGTAATGAAACACCTTTGTTCATCAATTAGCATATTAATTTTGTTGACTGGGTTTTATGCAAAATACATGATTATTTGAACATTACCGCCCATAACATTCAATGCACTCAACATCAACAACAACAAAATTAAAATAAAATAATAGTTACAGGTTACAGCTGACAGCTGACAGCACTATAGAGTCCATAGACAGTAGTTGCAGGGCTGCCAGAATAAAAACGTACTATATCTGATATATTTGAAACTGAACTTGTACTAGATTTAATTGAAATGTACTAACAATTCCAAACATCAAACCAAAAAATACGTAAATATTATAAAATACTAATTTTCAGTCTTACTAGTTGGATCAATTAAAAATAACTTCGTTTTCAGTATATGTACCATGAAATAAATATAACATATGACAATCTTTTCTTGTTCTCATCATCAGATGATAATTTTGTATGTCGAATAAAAAATCGGGAAACCAATTACTTATACACGGAGAAACAAGATGTATATGAATGGTGAATTTCCTAGATACAAAAGGTGACACTAAAACGATTGATTAAAGGTAAAAGAGGTCATTCCATCTCAAAAATCGAAACTTTTTCCACTTAAATACTGAAATATGTCGTGTAAATGAATCTTTACCACAGGCATTTCCCGGAGTTTTGGAGCGTCACCTGGTGCCAACGGCTCCTCGTGTGTTCTCTCTCATCCGCGCATCTTTCAACACTTTCTACAAGTTGCGCATGTCTATCTCATACTGGCTCAGTTCTCATCTTTTATCTCTGTTGTACGTAATCTGGAAAGGTCTATTATATTGTTTTGACGGGAAGCTTAAATGACACTTCTTTGTAGGAAAGTTGTTCTGTGGGCTTGGAACAATCCCTAGATTACGACATTGAAATATGACATGAGCACAGAGTAGTAGAGAACAGCGTTGCCATATGCAAATAAATTTCCTTAGATTTAAAGAAATTGTCGAATGTTTGAAGAAATAGGGACTTCGGATTGAAAATCAATGAAATCTGAAGAAAAACTAGTAGCGAATTTCAGCGTTCGGGTTTTGTGACGGGAGTGGATAGAAGTGACTCCAAAAGTACCACCTCGACCTATGAGGGCACAAGCTAGAGCAGCTCTCTTTCTCTCTGGGTCTCTGGTTTTAACCTAAAAATGTTATGCAGTTCGAGCAAGGTCAAGTCGAAGCACCGATAAATCATTATTTGAAAATAGGTGATCAATTGTGTTAGTAGATATACACTTTTATATACAGGTTCTCTTCATTATCAAAAAAGTCGTTCGGGAACTTCGACACAGAAAACCGCGGTGCTTCAAAATTTGCCACCTGTCTTTATCCACTTTAGCTCCACTCTCACTCCGCTCCAACTCCTTATAACCAATCCGAACTCACCTTGTGTCTGCGACAATGGGACGAATGACACTAATGACAGAATTGAAAATATTAAATAATGAAAAGTAAAATAATAAATGAAGATCGAAGAGTCAAGGATCATGATCATGGCACGAATCAACTAAACATTTCTGGAATCCTGAATTCAAATATCAAAATTAGAGATGACCAAGGGTTCATCACCCCCATTAGTGAAACCGTGTGGCACTATTCCATCGGTAATATCTATAGTTTGCCGAATTTGTTATGATTGTGACAAAGAAGAGGAGTTGATCACCCCATGCAATTGCAAAGTTATTGGAAGTCATATTTTCGCAAGCTTGAATTATATTTTTAAATAATTTACAGGGAACAGTAGCTTTTGTTCATCGATCCTGTTTAGAAACTTGGTTGGGAGAATCAAATTCTACAACGTGCGAACTATGTCATACAATATTCAAAACCGAAAGAACCCCGAAGTACTCATCTCATAAATCTATTTGGCACTGGTGCAGACATCGGCCAACTGGCTCAGCACAAGGAGTCAGAAATGATATTCTTGCCTGTACTATAATAACACCTCTTGCTATAGTTATAACATATGTGTGCTTATTCTCTTCCGAATATTACAATCAGCAGAAATTTTCAAATGTCCCTGCAGCTCGGTGGACTTCAGTTTCTCTTCTTGTGATGATCGGAATAATGCTCATTGGATATTATATGTGGGTATATTCTGTGATAAGAATGCAGGCCAGGATGTGGTATAATTGGTGGCAGAGAGCATGTGATGTAAGATATATTCCTCGAAGAATGAGTGTCATGAGCACACTGAGAAATTCAAATAACCATAACCAACCGGATCATTCCTCTATTCACAACGTAACAGATGGAAGTGATTACACCCTATCCTCTACTGTAGCAAATGTCATTCTTGATGTTAATTCCGTTGATATTCCTGAGCAGAACAATTTCATGACATATAATACCGAGAATAATAACATAGATGACCCAATAAGTATCAATAATTCCAATAACGATGTGATACTTTACAACTTTAACGAATCTATAGTCTGATCTTCCTCCGTGTGAAAATATGGAAGTTGGAAAAGACTAAATTCTGAGACTGGTTCAATCAAATATTATGTAGAAGTTGTGACCATAACCAAGATTATAGTGATGGGAATTACGAATTTTTGTATTATTTTGTTTGAAACTCCAAGTCATCTCTTAAATTGTGGAGATGATTTCGAGTTTTTCTGCATTCCAAATCTATACCACTCCACTTCGAGACAATGGATTTCTACCACAGATTATTTATGTTGCATGGGACAATCCGCCTCTCATTTTGGGATTCAGTGTTCAGTACCACCATTTTTACACCTGTGCGAAAACAGCAACTCATTTTCCGAAGATTGCCGATCAGTCAGTGGCGTCGGACTGACGATTTATTTGGGGTTCCGCGCATATGTAATCATTTCCATATAATTTTTTTAAAAAGATTTTTCTATTGGATATTGTAATAAAAAAAGTATTGTATGAGGAATGGCAATTCATGAATCGGTATGATTGAAAACATCAATTTGAAATGGAAATATCAACAAAACTGGATTTTTTAATTCTCTTGGTGCGGAGAATAATGTCATGTTGAGAAAAAGTTTTGCAGCATTTGGAGAGAGAAGAAAGTTTGCATAAAGGGGTACCTCAAGGCTCCATCTTGAGGCCTCTTTTCTTTATAATCTTCAAGAGTGACACAAAAGGAACCTTTGTTATAGCGGATCAAATCATTCTCTGTACAGATGATACAAATATTTTAATGTCCAGTACAACAGACAGTCGAAGCTAACACCAGTGTGGGAATGTTTTCCATCTTTCTATCAAATGAGAGAGAATGATATTCATTTGAATTTCAAAGATACAGGTGCGTTGAAGAAGAGAGAGAATTTTAATATTTTTTATCAAATTTGATTTCAGGTTTGGCAAACTCTGCCATGATAGTGGAGAAATATATTTCTATGAGTAAAATAGCTACCTATCAGATTTAAAATCAATGAAATCTGTATAAAGTTAT
The DNA here is from genome assembly GCA_958298965.1 of Chrysolina haemoptera. Lineage (NCBI taxonomy): Eukaryota > Metazoa > Arthropoda > Insecta > Coleoptera > Chrysomelidae > Chrysolina > Chrysolina haemoptera. The sequence goes on along the minus strand of OY282592.1, from coordinate 9,947,923 downwards.
TACAATCATCATTGAATTTTTATCTTTGTTCCTTCGTTTTACTGAGTCTAGAGGTTTGCAGGATAATCAAACATTTATTATCAAATAGATAAATATATATTTTTTTACATTCAAAAGTACAAAATATACAAATACAGGTTCATTAGTCACATACTATATTATTTGCACACTGCAAGAATATGCACAAAGCAACGAATTCAAACAAAATGACTGAAAAAATAATTAACAGTACATTGTATTCTTCCAAATCTGATAAATTGGTGATCCAATTAATATGAATGCGTTGAAGAAACAACTATCAATTATTTTCGAATTTAATTAAATGGATCATTCTCATGGATCAAAAGTAATTCTTTCCTTAAAAATATAAAACATGGTCGGACGTGATAGAAAACTATATTCTATTCTACAGTAACAATAATACAATCAGTATTTATGTTGGAAAGGGTACATTCTCTATTGAAAATTGAAAAATATAATTTTTTTTAATGGAAAATAGCGACTTAAATCTCTCAGCCGCAGAAAGAAAGAGGAACACCAATTCCTACCTACTTTTCCTCAGCTCTCTGAACAATACAGGATTTACCTTTTCGTGGGAACCAAAAATTAAATAAAAAAAAAACAAATGATTCTAAATTTGATTTTACCTGGTTCGCATTTAAAAAAAAAATTTAATCAGTGCTCAGTTCTTTTCCGTTAGAGAATATGTATTATTGTGCATGTGGATTTTCGTTTTGCGTACCTAGGACATCTGACCACGTTCTATATTTTTAAGATTTTACATTCAGAAAGAACTACTTTTGAGCCCTGAGGATAAATTTAATTGATTCGAAACATCGGCAATAAAACAAATGTTAAAGCCGACATTCTTGAACGACGTAAAGATTGACTATCAAGGCAGAACTTATTAAAAAGTATCACATCATAATATATCATATATTCATAACTTTATCGAGTACAAAAATGACGAATATTTCGTAACAGTTACTTTCTGTTGCTTCAAAACAAAAGAACATAGATTATAGCATTTTTCAAAGATAACTGAAAACTAATTTCTGAATTGTAAGGAAATTAAATTTCCTTACAGTACAGAAATGAAATTTTCTTACAGTTGCATGTCCACTACAACAATTTTTAATTTTTTTTGGTCTATAACCTTCAGCTTTTTGTTTTAATAATAAATTTTAATTGCAAGAGATGACCTAAACCCATATCTATTCTCTAGCACCAATAAATATTTAATTTATATATTTTTTTATAGTTGTATAAAAATTAAACTTATTTTTTTTTGGTCAAAATCCTGTTTGTGATAATTTTTGCTGGGATCTTTGCTTTAAGAATTCCTTAGAGAAGAATGTGTTCAACATTCTGGGGTACCAGATCATCACAGTGTAATTTAACGTAAAATGGATACCTCTGTCATGAGAACAAATAATATAACTGTCACTGACAGAAATATTGAATATTGAACATGATGAAAATTAGTTTTCACTATCTCAACTTTGCCAAATGATTTTCCTCTATGTATGTATTGTTGAGTGAATTTTATAGTTTTGGTCAATCTCAGCTATTCTGTTCTAGAAAAAACACGTCCACAATTATTCACAACTATCTCAATATAGGATCTGATCATTTTTCTCTATCAAACAAAAAAAAATCAAAAGCATTATTCACTCAATAAAATAGGCTTCTGAAGAATCACTTGAGATTCAAAGGTTTAGTAAGTTTTTCTAAAGCTCTTTGGACCTCGACCATAGTTGGTCTTTTTCGTTTTTCTCTCAAACAACTTTGTGAAATTCTGAACAGTTCTGTTGCATAATTCAAACTGCCCTCTTCCCAGCTACCTGCACTGTTATCTACCAGAGGAAGTATGTTGTCTTCTTCTACAGTTTCTTCAACATGTGTCACCTTTAAAAAAAACATGTTCCAATATCTTTGTAAGTATAGTCGGAGGAAACGATATTGTGCACAATTAAAATTCGCGGCACTCTCAAAGGTAAAAAACCAAGTCGTAAAAATGAACCGTCTGAGATCTAGTCCACGTGAACTCTGGAATTGGCGTTTCATATTGGATAGCTTGTACTAACTGGGTCTTATGATTAGCTGAAGAGTTATAAAATTAAAATTGAATTATTCTCACGGTTATCGTCGTCTCATCGTTGTTTATCAGGAACTGATCACGATTTGAGTGTTGAAATTTGACATTGTTGCTGTTTTATTTTGTAGGTCCCCAGTTATAATTACTTTGTAATTTTTGTTTATTATCTGTTTGAAATGTCGCGTCCTTGGACAAGTCCTGCGATTGAAATTAACGAGTGTGATAACAACGCTGACTTTTTTCAGTACAGTGATTTCAATAGCAATTTTATAGACACAGATCTTCACAAAACTCCTATTTAACACCACGACTTGTTTCGCTAAGACAGTTAGTAGCTTCCTCAAGAGACAATTAAATATTTGTTCCTGTCAGATGCAATTTGTTCTACTGGGTGACCAAACCACAGTAAAACAGTTTTTTCGGAATTCCTGCTTTAGATATAAACAATAATAATAATAATAATGGAAATGAAAAGAAAATATTTTAAACTTATTCAACTCCAGTTAATCAGTTTCTTCAACAATAACCCTCAGATGTGGATAATTATTCAATCTGACCTAATATTTTATTTTTGTTTCCAACCTTTTCCGATGGCGTCTGGTAGCCATTTCGAAAAATTCTTTTTAATTCTCTTAATGACAGCAAAATTTCAAACAAAAATAATAATAATAAAAAAAATGCCGGTACATTATATTGGAACCATTATTGAGTAATTCCACCCCCGTTAATTTTTGAACGGATTTTGACATTTTATTTGGTTGAATGATAGTTTACAAACAACTTACTGACAATAAAAAAAGGTCTATTTTTCAAAATGGCATCGGGCTGCCATTTTGAAAGATTTTTTGAAATCGTATTGGGGGTCGAATGATACCTTATTGGAATCGTCCTTCAATTTTCTATACCATAACAAAATTTCAGACAAACATTTTGAGATAAAACAAAATGGTTGAATATAACGTTAGAGTTCTGCTATGAGGATCCCTTATTATTATTCAGTTTGCTTTGTTATCTGTCTGCTGATGGTAATAAGAAAATTTTAGGTACAGAGAACTTTTGTAGAAGGGTTCCTTGGAATATTTGATGATTTTACTGGAACTCGTTAGGATTAGAAAAGGATCTTCATAGCAGAGCTCTAACATTATGAATAGCCATTTTGTTTTGGGTGAACATTTTTATCTGGAATTTTATTATCGTATAGGAAATGGAAAAACGATTCAAATGAGTTATTTGTCGACCCCCAATGCGATTTCAAAAACTCTTTCAAAACGGTGGCCCGACGCCATATTGAAAATAGACCTTTCTTTACTGTAGAAAAGTAGTTTATAAACTATCATTCAACCAAAAAAAAAGGACCAGGCAGAAGTCTTAAGCAAAAATTGTCACCGGTTAATTTTTATGAATTTTTGGAAAGTTGTTGAGTATGACCTCCTGAACAAAAGTGTCCACAGGTCCAACTCAATCCTATGGCTAGTTTTTGAGATACAGGGTGTCGAAGTTGGTAAGTGGTAATTTCTTCAAAGTAACATTGCTCTTTCAAAAGAAAATGTTTCGCCAGACAAATATTGCCTGTCCATATGGCAATGATTTCGGACTGGTTTTTGATCAAATATATTGTTATATACAGGGTGAGTCAGGCATGATTCAAAATGAAACTCGCAATCAACCCTATACAATGAAGATGTGACCAAACCAAGTAACACACTGAAATCATCATCATTTGGATATGCCAAAATTGACAACCTCAACATTTGGTACAGAGTGAGTCAAAAGGTAAGTTTTTTTGGTGACATTTTGTATATTTTTATTCTATATTTCAAGTTTTAGGGATACTTGACTACAAACCATTCAACATACTTCTTGTCCGGAATAGATATACAGTATGAGACAAACGCTAGGTGATGACAAAAATTGCAAAAAAGCGATTCAATTTTAATTCACCCTGTAATTGAAAATTTCGTCGGTTAAATTTTCCAATTTTTTGCTGTTTCTCTTAGTTTGAGTACACTATTATAATGTTAAACACTTATGGCTTTGCTCTGATCAGTTTTTGTAATACATAGGGACATTGAAAGGGAAAGGGATAAGGGGGCGTCCATAAATTACGTGAGGTGTTTTTTTAAATTTTCTGTACCTCCCTCCCCCCCTGGTCAGATGTCGTAAGATTTTATTCAACCCCCTCCCCCATCCCCCAATCTCACGTGTGATTTTTCAAAATGTGGGTTTCTTACGTAAACGCGTTGGATTGTTTATTGTAAAAAGAAAAAAAAAATTTCTTCGTGTTTATAAATATTTACGACTAGTTTTTAAGACTAGTAATCAATATTGCTGAGAGTTTAATTATAAGTGTAATAAAAATTTAACAATAGAATACTTAAATCGTAACTACTGTGATTAAAAAAAGAATATCTACTCTAATTCAGTCCATGGAGAATGATGCGTGGTCTCAAGACAGTCTATTGGAACCAACATGTCCATATGATTTACAGTAAAATCATCTGCTCCTTCAACTTCGTTCTGATCTAGCCACTCTAAGCCGTTGGCGCTTGCGCACAGTAACTCATCAGCTCGTCTTGTGACAATCCGTGAGGGTCGCACTTTGCGGAATATACGTGCTTGCTTAGCTGGTGCAATGTGGGCTGCTCGCCTGTGATCTGCAGCTCTTGTGCTAGATGCAGACTAAATACCGTATGTACTGCAGCATCTTTTCTCTAAATCATCACGTACACTTGGGCAATAGAGATCATAAGGCGTGCTGATGAAGGCATTCAGCGGTTGAATCGGTAGGCAGTGACCTATTAGAAATGGAGCAAATGACTTTCCGTCATGCTCTTTAAAGTCCGGAATTGTCAAATGTCCATTAACCTGAGTGATAGGGTATGGAGGTGGCAGATAACGGTCGTGAAGAATCATATGCAGATCACTCCGGCGTGGGTTGCAGCACTTCTGGTCATCGTAATCGTATTACGATTACGCTTAAGATTAAATCCTAAGCATGTACAATCTGGATTAAATGGACCAAAATAGTGTAATTTTTTTTGTTTCAATCAGAAAAAAAATTGCGTGATATTTGCCGAGACCCTCCCTCTGTCCAACGTAAGATTAGATGAGATTTGACTCGACCTCCTCCCCCCCTTAAACATCTCACGTATTTTATGGACGCCCCCTAAGAGAAAATTTCTCAAAAGAGTTCTTTGTATACAAGTTGTATTTAGCGCTGTGCTAAAAAATTTCAATCAGTTCAAAAGTTAACAGGGGGGAGGGTACTTCATGGACAGACTATAATCATTGTTATTATGATTCATATACATTCGGAAATAATTATTGAAATACGGAATTCATTAGCTCCCGTACTATATTTTTAAAGGGGAACTGTTTTAAGGTAGGTTGCACTATATCGTTTACTTGAACTATACTATTTGTGTGAAATATTGAATTGTCGATTGTATCTTGTATTTTCTATTCTTTTCAGAAGGAGCACCTAAATAGCTACTCCCCACATTCTGAGGTACGAAGGTGGATATTATTAACACTTACCAAATCATTTCCTTTTCTATTATCATCAATAGGAGGAAGGGATGTAATTAATTCCAGAAGAACTACTCCAAAACTAAATGTATCGAGTTTTACAGAAATATCTCCCCCAAATGCTTCTCGAGCCATGTAAGCAGATGTTCCATAAATAGTAGTTGCAACAGCATTAATCTGATTGGGAATGAGTTTTATCAATCCAAAATCACTCAACTGCAACAAAAATACAAATTACCCTTTTTCTGTATAATTTATTATTTGTATAATTTAGACATCAGGCATAAAGTGTCTCTATTTTTCAAAATACAGAAAAAATTATTGGGAATCATTCATTGCTAAATCATAAACTATTTAGATCCAGATTTTAACCAACATGCCATAAAAAGGATATATTAGATATTGTTATGAATTCATGATATTTATTTTTTTTATTTATTTTTGAAAATAAATCTTCCAAATTCAATAAGCCCTTGAAGACAATACGTTGGATATAAATTAAGTTTCAAGGATTTGAAATGAATTAAAAATAACAACCTAACATATGTATACAGTGTGAACATAAAGTAACCCCGCCCCTGTTATCTTTTGAACAAAGTGGAATTTTCTTTTGAATTTTTTTTGTGAAATGGTAGTTTATAAGCTACTCTTTGACAGTAATAAAAACTGTCTACCCTGGCCGCCATTTTCTATACGACTGCAAAATTTCAAACAAAAATATTCAGCCAAAACAAAATGGCGGCACATTATGTTAGAACTTTTATACGCGATTTCTCAATTGAAATGAAAAAATATTTTTTGATATCTACAAATGTTGTCTATCACTCAGAATTGCTTATGGGACATAATTTCCGAGATTTGCTGAGATTCAATAAAACGAGGTATTACACTACTTATCTACTTATTTGAATTTTTTTCTAATATGGCACCCGTCTGCCATTTTGAGTGACAAGAAGCTCTTGCAGAAACGAAAACATGTTTTATCATTGCACTAAAGCTCTTTAATAGCCATTTATTCGAAAGGATTCTCTTGTGAGAGTTCTAAAATAATGTACCGCCATTTTGTTTTGGACCAATATTTTTGTTTGAAATTTTGCTGTCGTATAGAGAATTGAAAGACGATTCGAATGAGGTATCACTCGGCCCCCCATGTCATTTATAAAAATCTTTCAAAATGGCGCCTTTCCGCCATTTTGTATGATAGATTTTTTTATCATCGTCAAAAAGAAAAATTCCTCTCCGTTCAAAAGTTAACAGGGGGGGGTTACTTTATGGACAGACTGTAGAATGATAAACACCAGTGTGATAGCAAATATGTTTTTTCAAGAAAATATTTAACAACTTTTTTTATAGTCTGAAGATTTGTTGTAAGTTTCTATAGAACTACTAGCGGTCCCGGCAGATCTTGTCGTGTCTATTGATGTATACATTTTCGTTACGCCGACTAACCCTTCCAATATATTTTCATTAATGTTATTGTCAAACTTAGTTTATGGCGAGATCGCGGGGAGCAGCTGCTACATTCAACTTATAAATAAAAATTTATTTATGAAATTTTGCTCTTTCAAATTTCATAAGTGTATGTAATGGTAAACTTTTAGTAATTTGATATGTCTTTCCCACGGTTTTTCAAATAACTTTTATTTCTATGTTTTTACTACAAGATGATCATATTGTTATTAGATTTCTAATATGTGAAACCATATGGGCATTATAAATAAATGATTTATGGATTGCTTTTTTTTAATTTTCTTTATTGCTATTGATAACATCCCAATTTTTTTTAGGTTTTTATCGGGTTTTTCAATACCTGAATGATATTGATTTGAATTATGAAATAATGACCTACTAGTCTAATAGAGGGATGCAAATAAAAAAAAAAATGATAAATCAATTTAACGAGGATCTGGATGATATTTGAAATCTGAATGGGTCAGTAGATGATAAGGAAACATTCTTAAGGAATTTTTTATTTGGAGAAATAGAGGTACTTTATTCTTGATTATTTTCAAAAAAAAAAATCACAAACCAAGAAGTTAACATAACTTTTCAACCACCCATTATGAGTTACTCGATTAGCACCAACTCTAATCAATCACGAATAAAGTTTTCCATTTGTTGTATACTTTTTGGGATGTGTTGTATATTGAATGAATAAATAAATAAATTAAATTAAATTAAATATAGAAAAAGATCTATAATATTAAAATTCACTAATATTTAAAATCATTACCTTTGGGTTATTGTTGGAATCAAGTAGAATATTGGATGAATTAATATCTCTGTGAATAAGCGGAGTTTCAAAGGCAGTATGTAAATAAGAAATTGCTTTCGATGTTCCAAGGGCTATATTAAGTCTTGTCTTCCATTGTAGTACATTTTCCTTTTCCTTTTCCTAAAACGGAAAAAAATCAAATATATTAATGTGTGAGTTCAATCCATAGGGTTAACCAAAAGATAAGATGTTTACTAAACTCGAAATGACAAATAGTTATTGTACAAAATAAGGACAAAGAAGACAATAACAATCATCTTTAAGAGGCTACATTTCAATTCAATATTTTCATTTCTTGTGTGTAAGAGAAGCCAGGGAGGTTAGTAGATAGAAAATCTACGTTCCAACAATTATTGATCTCAAAACTTCAACTGTGAAGATTGATCGCTAACCACATTTCATCAAAGTGATATTGTGGCAGATGACCCTAATATTCTGATAGATATCAGAAAATAACTTAAAAAATGCTGTTACCAAAGCAAGCATCTGTGGCAATGATTTTCATAAATGGTGCTCGTTCATTGGACTATTAGTTAACTTATCAAAAACCTTCTTTATGGTATATACAACACAAAATATGATATGAATTTTTTAATACAAGTAAATCATAAATCGGTAGAACAGGTAAATACATTAAATTTCTGGGTGTTAAAATAGATCAGATGACTGAGAACCTCATATTATAGCTATTAATGTAACGAGATTATTAGGCGATTTATTATAATCGAGATTTATTTAAATTGCATAATAATCTAGTTACATTCAAAGCTTTATCGTATCATTGACATTGACAACGATGATGTGAAAATGAAATCAACAACTTTGTTTATGTCACGTTATTGTCATTTGAGCGTGCCATTTGGTATATATTATAAAGTAATTAAAGTATTATATTGTAACTAATGTATTATGTGTTGTTATGATATTATGATGTTGATAATTTGTAATAAAGATTTAACTTAAAGGAAGCTTAATATATACGATAAATGATTTAACAAATAAAATAAGTTAAATTTGTTTCATTATCAGACAACTTAAGGCACAATATCGTTAGACACGCTTAAATTAGCCTACTTTGGACTTGTACAATCTGCATTGAGCTACGGATTGATTTTATGGGGAAATTCAGTACATATGAATAAAGTCTTCATCATGCAAAAGAAAATAATCAGATGTATGGCTGGTGTAGCTCGTGGAACCTCCTGTAGAAACATATTCACACAACTTTCAGTTCCTTCACTTTACATACTTCTGATTATCATCAATGTCAAAAAAGAAGAAAATAACCTGAGAAAAAGATGTGATTTACGTAAATACAGTACAGCCATACTCACGATTAAGCATTGGTCAGGACTCTCATATATACCAAGGAATCAAGTGTTATAACCGACTTATGAATATATTCCCGCACTTAAGATCAGCGAGTTTAAATGTGTTGAAGGATAATTTGACTCGTTATCTAATAAGTCAATCATTTTACTCCTTTGACTGCTCGATCTGCATTTTCTATGGTGTCACACGAATCAACTGAATGCAGTCTATCAGTTTCAATTCATTATTCGCCTTGTTTACTGAGACATTTACTTCGACGTATTTTCGGTAATCAATCGTTCAAAAGGCATCAATAGCATGGTTCAAAAGTGAATTTTGCTCAAAATTGTGGCAGGGGCGGCGAGATGGGGGGCATGGGGGAACACCTCCCCCCACGTTTTCTTCCAAATCATCCATAACAGATGTTTTGTTACACTCTAACTCTCAATACAAAAAAAAAATTGAATATACTCCATTGTCCCCTACTTTCTTTGAGTGCCTCCCTAGTTTTCTGACCTACTCACCTTTATGATACACCCAGGGCCACCCCGAGACATTTGTGGGCCTTGGACAAACACTTAGTCGGGGCCCCCTTACATTCAATGGGGGTACTCTACTTACGGTACGGTGTAAGCAAAGGAACCAATCCGACTCCCACTACATTATTTGGAATACACTTTTTCAATTGGTAAGTGTTGAGGAAGATTTATCTATGTTATTATTCTTTATTTTATTCACCTTGTACATGAATTTTGATTTGAAGTTTTCTTGACGTTTTTGAAATAGAAAATTGAAAAAGAAATAGTTGAAGAGAGTGAGTTGTAAACAAGAGGAAAATAGAGACAAAATATTTGAAAAGAAAGTATTTTTATTTGATAAAAAGAACAACAGTAAAGTTATAGTAAGGAAAACCAAATAAAAAGTGAGTACTTGTATTACCTATCAAATTATAATTTCTTCAAAACTGACATTTCTGACGAATTTATATTCAATACTGAGCATCATAAGATGGTTGACCTATATAGGCCAATCATTTTAGCAAAAATGAGAAAAAAAATTACAAAAGAAAGTAAACTCCGAAAAAGTTGTATTTTAGTACTCATTACAACTGAGTATCCAAATTTGCCCCTTCTTACAAGCCTGGCAACATTTTGGAAAAAAATTAATTATAAACAATAATTGTGATTATTTATGTATTTGGATAAAATGCAGAAGTGTCGCAAAATGGTTTAAACAAAGAAAATATCATCCCTTATCGTTCCCTAAGTTTGCGACCATTTCCAAGTTTGGCGTGAGAGGAAATACATTATTTATTCGGTGAGAATTTTGCCATAGAGAGACATTTCTTTACGTTCTTTTAGATTTCTTCTGCCAAATTTTCAACAGAAGAATGATAAAGGATCTTTGTTTTCAGCATTTTGCGAGTCTTCTGCATTTTATCTACAACATACCAGAATTGCTTATGTGCCGGCCTTACCAAAGGTGGCAAAGGATATTATATATATACAGTGGCCGCCAAAAAGTATGTACCATATGGAAAAAAAGTTTATTATTTGAGTATTGGAAAAAAGATTCTTGGGAAAAGTTTGTGCATGTCCGATAACCTAAAAATCGATTTTGACACATGTAACGTGACCGCTGGTATGGCGGCAAATTGAAAAAATTACTATGAATAGGCAATAAGTCGGGTAAAATGGCAAGATATCAAAAAAAGTTATTTGAAAAAGTTGCTTAGAATTCAATTTTATAGACATATACAAAGTTTGAAATAATATTGTGAGAATTTTTTTTTAAATATTTTCCTAGCTGTATACAAATATCAAATCTCTGGTGTGGAGAGAATGAGAAAGTTTTGTGATTATCATTGGAATACAAATGTTTCAGTATGGTCAAGCTATGCAGAAGATAATAATTTGATATTTGTATACAGCTAGAAAAATATCTTGCCATTTCATCCGACCACGTGACATGTGTCAAAATCGATTTTATCGGACATGCACACACTTTTCCTTCCTTCCTTTCCTTCCTTTTTTTATTCAGCTGAATTTCTCCAAAAACCACAAAATTCATGATTTGTCGCCCTCTAGAGTTGGGCCAATGGAGACTTTCACTCAGAATGGTTCCAGCTTCCAGCTCCAACATAAAAAATTCAGCCATTTTTTTTTTTTTGTGTGTTGGCATCGACTGCTATGGTCATTAGCCATTTTCATCCAAAGACATTTTCCCATAAGGTGTGTGCGTGGTCCTTTGTATAGTATTATTGAGCACTAAAATAATTTTGCAATTTTTTTCCCAGTTTTGATTTTTTATGCTAAAATGATTGGCTTACGAAGCCTTTTCTTGATTAGGGACATTTTTCTGAATCCTGTTGCCACTGATACTGGAAGTATAGCCAGTAATCTTAAACGTATACAAATCTGAGGTAGAATATTCTCTGGTCCTTTTTTGTATATGGTGTTAATGACATCTAAGGCAGAATTGAAATCACCCACAACATTCATCAGCTTGTCTTTTATAAGTTAGTAGTATATTTGTAACGCACTAGCCAGTTCATCTTTATTTAAATCTCTAGGGTGTTTCTGCAAGTTTTTCGGTTCCATTCACTGAAGTCTTTTGGTGAAACAATGTGACAAAATACTTTTAAGATTTAGTTCGGCTGTAATGTTGAAGCTTGAAGCTACAGTCTTAGCCTGCCTTAGAATCGATTCCCAACTAACTCTAAGGGTTTCTTTTACAGAGATCTTCCGATTTCTAATTTTATTCCTTTCATCAATAGTCTGCAGTATTTAAGTAAGTAAAATAAATTCGAAGGTCTTAAGAGGCCATGAGCGCAATCACATTTGGGACGCTTTTTAGGGTAAAAGAGCAGTGCTGCCGTTTTGTGAGTAATTACTCCTTTTGTGAGTATTTTCAACGCTGTGGAGTAAAAGCGGAGTAATTGAATATTTGTGAGGATTTGTGAGGATTTCGATGGGTCCTTTAAAATCATTTAATATAATTTAAAAAAGGCCATAGTTTTCTATGATCAAATTTGGGTGGATCACGGAACATGAAGTATAAGATAGAACTTCTGTTCTGACTGATGTTTTATGATTTTTATGCTAGTTTATTCACTTTTTAGTTTTGGGCGGTATATTTTGAATGAGTTATACTGACAGATGACAGGTGACACCTGACACTTCACTTCATTACGATTACGTTTTTTTTGGAAGATTAGTACAATTGTTCATTTTTCCAAAGAAATCCATATCATTTTATTCATAACAATCATAACCATTGTGTCAGTTTCTGAAAAAATATTTGGAGGATTTTGTGAGGATTTTCAAAGTTTTGGGAGTAAAATGCGCGGATTTTGATCCGCCTTGTGATCCTTTTGATTAGTGCCCAGCGGCAGCACTGTAAAAGAGTCAAAAACGGTTCGTCTTATCGATTTCAAACAAGGACAGGCTTCTAGAAGTCATTTAATTCTACATACGTGATGGAAACTGAAATTTCAATTCACTTTTTCACAAAAAAAATCTAAAAAATGTCCCAAAATGCAGTTATTTTGAAGCAATTTTTTGGGTATATGAACGAATAATTATAGATCAACGTTTTACCTTTCTTTTGATACCAAATTCATCTCGATTGAATAAAGATTGCTTCAAATTCAAATGGAAGAAAAATACCACTGCAGCTATCTTGACTATCTATGAAAAGCATCGTGACATAGGTACATAGAATCAAATGTCTTCTAGATACCAGTCCTTGTTTGAAATCGATACGACAAACTATTTTCGAGTATCGACTTTTTTACCATGAAAAACGTCCCAAATGTGATCGTGCTCATGGCCTCTTAAACCAATGAGTTATGAAATCAATTTCAAGCCCCTTGGGGGGCCTTAGAATTTGGGGGCCTTGGGCAAACTGCCACAGTTGCCCCCTCCCACTGGTGGCGGCCCTAGAAACACCAGACAGTTAAATTTTCAAGATTAACTGAAAAAATATAAATAACTTTGGGAATTAATTAATGGATTTTGAGGGAGTATTTGAATTATTAAGCTAAAATAAAAATGTACTTGGTCAAAAACAACAAATTGTGGAATATAAGTACAAAGAACAGAAGGTAATTGAATCATTTTATAGGTTTAAAGGTTTCCCTAACAATATTTTATTGATGAAGGTGTCATTGATCTATGAGTCCATTTTTTTTACTGAAATATTTAAAATATTGAAAAATCAGTTACTATCGAAATAATAAGCATATCAACTAAATATCTCACCTGTAATCTTTGTTTGAGTGCTCCTCCAGGGATGTATTCATACAATAAACAGTAAGTACACCCATCACAAGAAAATCCAAGCAAATTCAGCAAATTTTCATGTTTATATTTAGTCAAAACTTCTACTTCGTTACGAAATTGATTGGTCACCTCATCGTCTACACTGACAACTTCAGCATTTCCCAAAAACAATTTTTTAACAGCCACTGGTTCATCCATCAATCCAAGAGCTAGAAAGACAGATCCAAATTCTCCGGATCCTAACAACCTTCCGCTCTCATTGTCTCCCCTATAGGGACTAACATCAAAGTTGTTCGTTGTTGTTAACAATCTATAATAGTTGAAATGGGGAAGGCTGGTGTCCAAAGAAAGAGCTGGTAATGGTGATGAACATGGGGGGGACCGTATAGAATTCTCTGAAGATCCATCTGATGGAATATTAACGGAGATACTGCCTAAATCACTTTTTATTCCCAAGCCAGAAAAATCTGGTAAACAGGTGAGGTGATCCGATCCATATTCATTACCTAATAGAGATATAGCAGGTAATATGACGCTGTCTTCTGATGCGGATGCAGTGTTAGGTTTCCCTGTAAAAATATGTCTGTGAGAAGAAAAAAACAGAATTAAAATATTGTTATTCATTTGAGGTGAATGTCCCAGTGATTTGATCATCACAAACCAGCTATCACTGAATATTCTTAAAAATGCGGGTTATACGGTGCGGCTTTTTAAAGCCAACCCCCCTGTTAACTTTTGAACGGTTCAACGTAGAGACATGAATAAATAACCGTTTCGAGGGTTTCACCAATACTACTTTTTGAAATAAAAAATAACCTCTGCTTCATCCCAAACCTAAACTGCAAACACCAGGAATTGAACTTTTTAAGACTCTATATGAGGAAGATTAAAAAACATGCTTTGTTTTCAAAAAAAATATTATTTTTCTTGGTATAATTAAAAGTCAAGGGTAGTTATTGTTTATTGTTCAGAATCGAATGTTGATCCAGAAATTCAAATCATAGCCACGTAAGATTGATTTAATTTTTTAAATTTTTTTGCCGCAGTTTCTCCTCATCGCCTTGTACAACATTAGGAATACTTTGCTAGACGGATGGTACATTGTTAGAGGTGATGATATCACTCTCTGGATGTTCTCTTCTTTCTGTGACAGAATTTCACAAAATCTTGCTGCAAATAGTAATTTATACAAAAATGCCCCATTATTCTATTAATTTTCATTCTCGCATCATATCTTGGAGATAATTCAGTTTCATTTACTATTTGCAGCAAGATTTGCGAAATTCCATCACATATTTCTCATAGAAGCAATGAAGTTATGGAGATCCATGATAACATTATATCTAAGAATATACCATTGGTCTAGCATAGTTTTCCTTATTGTCGTAAAGGGCGATGAGGAGAAAATTGGAAAAAAAGTTGAAAAATTAAATTGGTCACAGGTGGCTATGATTTGAATTTCTGGATCAACTTTCGATTCTGAACATTATTTCATCTTGACTTTTATTCTACCGTGAAACACATATTTTTTTGAAAACAAAGAATGTTTTTTAATCTCCCTCATATAAGATAAGATGAGATCTTTATTTACCTTTAGATACATATTCGCGATTTGTTTAGGTATGTCAGCATTACATGAAAATAGTTTAAAAATACATCCTTAATAATAAAATATAACATGAAATTAAAGAGACAGAACAAGCATAAAACCAGTCAAATGTAAAGTCCTCTTCTGTGAAGAATATACAAAATTGTTTAGATACTCTTTACAAGTACACAATAGTTTTGAAAGACGTTTTACGTCCATTTATGAATATAGATATCACTAATTTCGTACAGAGGATCAGCAAGTAATTTTTCCATAGAAATTTTAGGTTTTTTTTAGGAGCAGTCCTTACAATCCACTGGTATGATATTGTGATATTGTATAATTTCAAAGGCAAATATTTTCAGTCTGCTTCATTGTTTTACTGTATTTAACTTGAGGTAGTCTGTATAAATCCTTATTTCTGGTATTGTGGTCATGAGTTTGGGTTCCAGTAGTGCTTTTATTTTTGTTATTGTGTAGGTACCCACAGGATTGCCTCTATTATATAGATACAGGACAATGTCAGAATTTTCATACCTACAAATAGCGGTTTATCATGTTCTCTTGGGCCTACATTCAACATGAATCTTGGATTTTTTCTTTTTTTTGAATGACCAGTATGTCTGGGCCTGCTACACTAGTTCCCCATAGTTGAACCCCGTAGGTTAGATGACAGTGCACCATGCCATAATATACTGTCTTAAGTACCTCAACAGATATTATTTCCCTGAGATTCCACAGAACATACTGGCTACTAGCTAACTTTTTCTTCAATTCATTTATATGTGTTTTACAGTTTAGTTCAGCATCTATGTAGAAGCCAAAAGATTTCACCGCCATTGCATCATCAGTATCTGCTCGATTTTTTGAGAAGATAATTTTTTTGTTTTGTTTTTATTCAGGGGCAGCGCATTCGAGTTAAAATATATTTCGCTTTTCGAGAGAGTTTCCTCTGATACTCTGGATATTTAAGCTAGTGACCTATCCTATGCCAAATTACTAAACAAAGTTACCGGGTGACCCAAGGTTAAACCGCCAAACGTTCAGTATCGGTTTTTGAGTTGAAAGTAAAGAGTTTTTCTTCATATTAGCATGTGTCCCAACTTGCTTAATTTTCACGATACAGGGTGTCAAAATTTTTACAAAATATATATTTTTTTTATTCTAAGTGCATTCAAATAAGCCTTTTATTACTGCAAGCCAAAAAGTTTTCGAGTAATGAATAAAAAACTGATATTTTCTAAAAACTTTGACACCCTATATCTCGAAAACGGAGCAAGTTGGGACACATGCTCATATGAAGAAAAATTCTTATTTTTACCTAAAAAAACGGTACTGATCATTTGGCGGTTTAACCCTGGGTCACCCTGTATATGGACCATACCCTTAGTGATACAAATAATTCGAAGATAAACATTAAACTCTTTGGTTTATAGAATGAAAACAAACTGGGATGCCATAATACAACCTTCTCCTCTACTTGTGTAGTAAAGGGCAAAATACTTCTGTTCTGATGATAACATTTAAAATTAAAAAATGAAGTGTATTTGTCCAGAAGACATAAAAGATTACCACAAAAAAATTTTTACAGGAAAAAATTAATATATTCATTTTTTACTGAGTTTTATATTAGAAACAGCATCTTAGCATGACGAATACTGGGACATTTACCTCATTTCATCAGTTTCAGGAAAACACTCGTTTTCAATTGTAACTCATTTGCTTACCATTTCCTGAATCAGTTATCAAATGTGATATATTTGGAATGTTGGCTATACTTGTGGTTTTCTCATCGATAATTTCAAAAGAGTTGGAAGTGTTACTTTTTTCACTGTCAAAATCTGACCCATTTATCATATCAAAATTTGGAGCATTTGAGCTGTCATAAGTCAATGATGTACAACTATTCACAGCAGAATTTGAACATGAGGCATTTTCTTCAACAGGGAAGACGTTGGGATTAATTGCTTCAACATCTACAGGAATATATCTACTAGAATACAAATCAATCATATCTGATATATTAGTTTCCCTGTCAGCATCAGTTATGATAATTTCAGGAATCTCTGGACATTTATCTACATCCCTTTGCATTAAAGTTGGTGAAATTGGAGCTCCTGGGCCATTAGGTGATCTTTCTGGTTTTTGTTGATGCAGCAAATCTACCGCAATGTAGTCTGCAGCTCGGAAGAGTTGTGTCTTAACTAAAAGGTGCAAAAGATGACCAAGTGTTGGTCTGATTCTACCTGAGGTACCCCACTCATCAAACAGTATTTCAGTACATTTTCTTTTGGATTTTTTCGATTCATCTTCAAGAAGTCTGAAAATATGGAAAGATTATTTGAGACTCTCAACCAAACTAGAAATATGTACCTACCTGAAATGATCTGAATTATACTTTCGAGGATTTTCAGGTGAAGTATCACATCTGTAGTTATCACGAAAAAGTGTTTTTGGTATGCAATCCATAAGGCACTTCCATTGATCGTTTTGGTCCAAAATCGAAGATATTCCATTAACATCTTTAGGTGTCAACTTCCTTATTTCAGTTGAGGGATTCATTTATTTGTTATGCCTGTTTCTTGTACTATGAACCTGTCTTCAAAACAAAGTTAATCAGCAACACATTCTCGTTGTTATAAGCTAATCTACTTATTTTGATTGTAATACAACATTCGACTGCAACAAATTTAAACAATAAGTTAGGACTCAACTTTTAGGGAACATTCAATAACTATTTTGCACACATTCCTTGTAATAGTGACCTTGTCAATTTATTATAAACATAAATACCCATCGGGTATTTCCATTATTCCATTATTATTGGAGTTATGTCATCGTTATCACAGCAAGGGAATTCTTCAAGGCACTGTGTCCAGGACATGTTAATAATTGTCTTTACTTCTTTATACATCCAATAATACCTATATCATTATCATTTCCTTTTGTACACATTTTCAAACTGATGTTCTGCAAAAATTTATTTTCTAACTCACCAAGTTAATTTTTCAGTAAAGTAAGTTTGCATTATAAGTTTATGACTACATTAATCAGTTTATAAATAATATAATTATTTTGAATGTAACCGTAACCACCTTAACGTTATTTTTGATTTGTGAAAAGTTTATAGCAGTGCCAGTACTGCCAGTACTGCCAGTGTGCCAGTGAGTGCCTAAGTTGTCGTCATCTTCTCAAAGTTAACTCAACAGTCAACAGTCAACAAAGACCTGGCAAGTATGAAGCATGACGTCACAAATGTAAAAAAATAGTAGATGACTGGTGCCAGTGGTGCCAAAGCTTTTTGTTCGACAACCGCATAACAATAGGCCAAGCTTGCACTGCACTGTTGACTGTTTGGAACCTTTGGTCTTTGGTGTAGTAATGAATATACTGGAGTTTTATCCCAACACCATTTTTAACATCTCGACATGTGTTTCAATCACTAAAAGTTTAATCTTTCTCTTGAAGATGATCACTTGGTGATTGAAACACGTGTCGAGGTGTTAAAAATAGCGGTTTGTTGTTGGGATAAAATAGGACAAGCTGTAGATGAATATAGAAGGCTCTTTTCACACAAAATAAAAGACGCAAATGGTCTATACTACTTTTTATGAGAAAGTTTTATAAGGCACCATTTTGTTGCACGCGTTGTTTGGAGTGCGACGAGAGAAGCGAAGAGTGCGACAATGTGTTTTATAAAACGTTTCATATACTATTTTTTCTATTTGGCATTTTTTTGTAGTTATTTATTGGAAAAAATTGGATTTAATATTAATAAATAATATCAGAAATATCGGGTTGGTAACATTGATAAAATATTTAAAATTTGAAGGAGGATGTCAGGTAATTCATTTTTATACTTAAATTATTTAAATTTTGAATGCAAAATATCAGTAAATTGCCTTTTTTTAAACGACAGATGAAGAAAACTCAAGTTGCACCCCTCCTGGAGTTGAGAGTAACTGGTCAAACGGCTGTGAATGATTTGTTGCCCAAAAAAGTTCGTTCAGTTTACTCTCTTTATAGAGCAACAATCCATCACTTTGCGCTCTAAATATACAAAAAGCTTTGTTTTGCTTATTTTATAAAAATAAGTTCGTGTTGTAAAGTACAATCTTGGGATGTAGATGATCCTAATTCATCAACTATGTTAAATTTCTTCAATAAACTCTCACCCCTATAAACAAATGTTTGTTTGACTTGGCACCAGTCAACTACTAATTTGATATTTGTGGCGTCACTACTTGCGGAATCTATCACCATGAAAGCCATCCCAGCAAGCACTTTTAGCATGTTAACAAAGAAACATTCATTTGTGATAGGCCTTTGATATTGTGGTGTATACATACCATTAGGACTTACGGTATCAGTGAATGAGATCATCCCGAATTGTGAATAATGTTGTAACCTATACCTATATAACTCCAGAGAGGAGAGAGCTCAGTTCTGTAGAGACATCTGAATAAAGGGGTCCTTAGTAAAATAACGAGTGTTTTTTTATAGTTCTACATTGAGTATTCTACAACCCTTATTCCCAAGTTGTGGATTCTAGTGACGATTACAAATAATGAGTGAACACTACAGATATCATTTGCACACTTTTTACTGCAGTACGTTGAATTTCACTTGTATGTTATTTTTTTTAGATTTGTTTGTAATTAATATACATTAAAACAAACTTAGCTTAAAATGTGAGAATATGCACGCCCATTATGCGCATTTGTCATACAACGGACAATATAGTCTGTAAATATATCCAGTTATAAGGCACTCAGCATGAGCGTTCGCGCAATAAATGAGAATGTCACGTGTTCAAGTACGTTGGTAGAACTGTACCTATCTGTGACATACAGAGAATGTAGAAACGTTATATTTTGTTGAACATTATCTGATGTCTGATGTACCAATTAACAATGTATCTTTGTGAAGTTTCTGCAACAAAAACAAGAAATGTTTAATAAAGTGTTTTCAAAAGATAATGATGCGTTTTACGTATGTTTGATAAACATTACTTGTTTACATGTAGCTAAAAAGTTTTCGAGAATGTGCCCCGGACGTACGCTGGGAACCGTGTTGGACGTAACTTCATTATGATCCAACTTACAACTTACAACACACAGAGGACACTGAGCTGAGTTGAGAGCTGAGAGTTAATACGATATTTTTTTTGCGGGAGTGAAACTAAAAACTAGCACTAGTGACAGAGAAGGTGGGAAGTGAAAGTTAATTACAAGTTTAGTTTTATTTCAAAACGAATGATTATACTTCTATTTTCCTGAGGTCCCGAAGGATACATCTCAACCATAGGAAAATGTGGGTATTGCATGCAAGATGTATTTTAGTATGTTTACGTCAACCGTCAGTATAGACACTGCGTTTTTTTTATGGATGACGCATATATCTAGTAGTAGTAGTAGTTAATAGATATATGAGATGACGTAATATTTGTGCTTTTCCAGTTATCAATTTATCAATTACACGTGGTTATGACACTTATTTATAATTTATTCTGATATTTCCGAGTATTGCTAATTATTGTGAGCAGATCCGTGGTTTCTGAAAAGCTGTAAGTTATTGTTCTAAAATAGAAATCATAATAACTTTTTATCACTCTAAGGTTATAATGGGGTAGTTCTAATCACAATGTGTTGAGTCTGTTGTTCATCAGTGAAAGCATAGTCAATGGATCAGCGCCCAGCGGACCGTTCATCAAAACAAGTTGACTAATCACTCAACTGACTCAACTGTTGGAGTGTTGGCAACTGTTGAGCACGGCTGACGGCTGAACAAGCCCAATATTAGGGTGCCTACACAAGTACGTTCAGACGTTCAGAGCAACGATTATCGTTTGCGTTCAGAGGTGCTTTTTTAATGTGCAATGTCTACGTGTGCTCGTATCGTCACATTTTGATATATTGATATCATGCCAACAACATGCAGAAAACATTAGAATATGACAATACCAAACACGTTATTATTGCGAACGGCCAAGAATGGCAAGAATTGTACCCCATGACCTTCAGCGTCCTCCTCATACAACATAGCTGAACATGTGAAATTCTCATTTATTGCGCGAACGGTTATGTTGAGTGCCTTATCAATGGTTATATTACGGACTAGTCCGCTGTACTACGAATGCACATTATAGGCGTGCATGTTTTCATGGTTTCAGCTATGTTAGTACACCTGTACTTTCTCACTAAGTGGAATCAGTACCTGACAAAAAAACTAGTCAATAAGCCAGAGAAATGAGAAATAGAACAAAAAATATTCCATTTTTAACTTTTTGATGTGTGGAATGTCCAAAATTTTTGACGCATTCTTTTTTTATATCTTGATACTCTTATTTAGCAGCCAACCACAATAGCACAATACCTGTGAAATTTCAAAGCAATCCGTGAAGATTTATATAATTTTTTGTACGCCAACCTCATTATGCTGAATCAATTGCCTATGTTTCAGTCCTATGCTGACGTTACGAACTTTTGTAAAGTTCAATTTCTATGGTCCCTAGAGTCCCACGCTATTTACAACTATTCACGCGATCTGTCATTTTTAGTATACTACGTTGTTTACCGAGAAATTATTTCGAAGTATTTTTGTTAATGTTTGGGTTTACGGAAAGTTCATTCGTCACGTTCATTAATCCTTAAAAATAGCGAAAAACATCGAAGGACACGGACACGAAAAAATTCGCAAAATATAAAATTGGAAAAATTCTCAAAAATAGGGAAGACATGGGACCAGCGAATAATTTAATTTAAAAAAACTCACCCCACTTTTTATATTTATACCTCCTACAACTCGGACACACCTCATGTGTGAAAAAGAATTAAATCGAAAAAATCCTTGAAAATAGTAAAAACATGGGACCAGCGAATAATTCATTTAAAAAAAATTATACCTACACCAAAATTCGTGACAATAAAATTGAAAAAATCCGTCAAAATAGTGAAAAACGTGAGATCGTCGAATAATGTAATTTAAAAAGAAATTTCCCCCTGCCCCCCCGGAAAGCCAGAAAGGGAATGCACAGAAATTCGGAAAAACAATGTCGATCGGGAGGAGGGGGGTTCGGACCCACCCCTTATCGAAAAAAATAAATAAATAAAAAATGCGAAAATAAAATCGGAAAAATTCGTGAAAATAGTGAAATATGTGAGATCATTGAAAAATCTTGTATAAAACTCCTGTTCTCCTAAAAGTCAGACAGAACGGACGTCGAAAATTACGTTAAAAAATGTTGATCGGATAACCCTCTTTCTCGACAAAAATTGCGAAAATTCGCGAAAATACAATCCATAGAAATAGTGAACATAATACCATCGAATGGTGAATTTTCTAAAAAAATTACCCTCCTACCCCTTCTCGAAAAAAAAGGAAAAATTAAAATCGAAAAAAACTCAAAAACAGTGAAAAACATCATAGAAATAAAAATTGTCCATTTGACAGCCAGATAGAGAACGCGTAGGAATTCGGAAAAATGTCCGACTGTTCCGGACGTGGAAAACTACGGGAAAAAAAAAGTTGGCTGGAGAGGTCGGTAAACGGTAAAAATTTCCTCGGAAAAAAAAACGGAAAAATACTCGAAAAAAAAAACCCTTATGAACAATTATATTCCACGCACTCAAATGTCTACGTAAGGTTAGTTCGTTCTGGTTAGATCATACTAAATAATTACTCTTCGAAAAATTTATGTGTTCAATTTCCTCGCACCGAAATGTCTACGTAATGTTAGTTCATTCTGGTTGCATCACACTAAATAATTACTCCTTCTTTTTTTCTGTTTTTTTTTTTCTTTTTTTTTTTTTCGAGGATTATTCCGTTTTTTCCCTGTTTTTTCCCGTTTTCTTTTTCTAGATTAAGAGATATCAGACCCCCCCACCGAAAAATTATTAAAAATTCTAAAAAAACATTGGTACGTCAAAAAATCTAGTAGAAAAAATTTCCTCCCTGCATGCTAGTTAGAGGACACGTAGGAATTCGGAAACATTTCAATTGGAAAAATTCGTAAAAGGGTCTTATGGAACCGGTTAATTTTTGGTATGTTGTAGAATATGAACTCCTGAACATATCCATGAGGCAATTATTTCAGACTGAATTTTGGTCAAAAATATTATTAGATACAGGGTGAGTCAAGCATTATTCCAAATGAAATTCTTAATCAACCCTATACAATAAAGATGTGACCAAACGACCAAACCAAGTAACACTAAATGCTCATCGTTTGAATAAGTATGTCAAAATTGACAAATTCGACATTTTGTACGGGGTGAGTAAAAAGTGACAGTTTTTTTGTTGACATTTTGTGTGTATTTTTTTTTATATATTGAGCTTTAGGAATACCTGACTACGAACCATTCGACATATTTCTTTTCTGAAATTGATATACAGTGTAAAACAATCGCTAGGTTATGACAAAAATTGCGAAAAACCATTGTTTTATAATTTACCTTATAATTAAAAATTTCATTGGTTAAATTTTCCAATTTTCTGTTAATATTCTTAGTTTGAGTACTCTATTATAATGTCAAACATTTATGGCTTTGCTATGATCAATTTTCGGAATACATAGGGTATAATACATTGATAGGGACGACCGATCCTTTATTACATAAGTTTTCGATATATATATATATGTATATACAATGAAATTTTTTTGCATGGAGCTTTTGAAATCAGCATTTTCCGATCACCTTGTATGACATTTAGCATCGCACCACTTCATAAGATTATAGAGGTTAGAATAGGAACATGCTGGTTATGCCAGTTTTGGCATAATAGCCAATTTAATTAAAATTATATGCACAGCTAAATATCATAAAAGATTAGATAATGCTGATTTTTAAAGCTCTGTATAACATTTTCATTGTATACAACTCTTTTGACAACTGGTGTACTAACTGACAGATAGCTGATTAAAATTGTTTTTTTTTTTTTCGTTAACCAAGTGTCGTCCCCTTACGAACGGCAGCCCTCAAAAGTCGAAACTTGTGCGAGCCAAGAATGAACGAGGTCTTACCTTTCAACGTGCTATTCCTAGAACGATCCGAACGATCCGAAACCATAACTTCGAGCATTATTTAAATATATGCTTCGAGATATCGATGACCCACGCGCTCTACCGTTCGAGCTATCCTCTCGTATATATTGCAAAAACTAAGAGTAATAACAAAATTGGAAAATTTAACCGGCGAAATTTTTAATCACGAGGTGAATTATAAAATAATGGCTTTTTTGCCATTTTTGCCATCACCTAACATTTGTCTCATACTTTATATCAATGTCCGATAAGAAGTAAGTCGCATGGTTCGTAGCCAAGTATTCCTGAAGTTCAAAATAAAAAATTAAAAATACAAAAGTCACCAAAAAAACTCACCTTTTTTCTCACCCCGTAAAGTACAAAATGTTCAATTTGTCAATTTTGACATATACAAAATGAGCATTTTAGTGTGTTACTTGGTTTAGTCACATCTTTATTGTATAGGGTTGATAAAGAATTTTATTTGGAATAATGCTTGACTCACCCTGCATATAATAATATGTTTGATCAAAAACCAGTTTGAAATAATTGCCTCATGGCAATATTTGTAGCGCAAAAAATTTTTATTTAAAATGTTTTCCTAAAAGCAATATTACTTTAAAGAAATGGCTACTTTCTAACATCGACACCCTGTATCTAGAAAACTAGCCATAGAATAGAGTTGGGCCTGTAGACACTTTTGTTCAGAAGGTCATATTCTACAACATACCAAAAATTCAGAAAAATGAACCGGTGACAATTGTAAGAAACGTCGGGCAGTCGAATAATATTCGTAGCTTGGCCTGTATGTGTCCATTAAGGAAGGGGATGTGCCGAAAAGTTGGATGCAAGGGCGTCGCTATTTTTTTTCTTGGAGGGTAAATTCCTAATTTTTTTTCTTTAGGGGGGGGGGTAATGTCTTAAATTTAATTTTAAAATACTAAAAATACTAGTATATAACTATTCTTGGTGAGGTAATGACCCCATTACCCCCCTCCATTGACGCCCTTGGCTGGATGGCAAGGAATATCAAACATACGCATGCCACTATCGTAGTATCGTACCAACCTCTGGGCACCTGGCGCACCTTTTCAGACAGATAATTGAACAAATTCAATGCCAATGTACAAGGTATAATGAACGTAACCATTTTTTTAACAAACTTGTATTTAAATACTGTTGAACTAAAGAGTAAAACATAAAATTCAATGTATGAAAATAAAAATTTGAATATTTTCTCAAAAGTTTGAGGCGCAAAATATTTACATTTGAAACGAAGCCTCAAGCTTCTAAGAAAATAAATAAATTTACACAAGTTTTTTGTTTTCATACACTAAATATTATTTTTTACTTTTTGGTTCAATAATTTATAAATAAAAGCTTGTTTTTAAAAAGATTTTTAACGTTTATTTAATTTTTCGATGTTGAGTACTTTTAGCTCGTTGCTAGAACATTTTTGGAAGTTGTTCGTCTACTTCTGGCAGTTATACCCCCAATAGAGTAAGGTCCCAGGGTTCCTAGACGTAGCTTATTATAAGACCAAACGAACTTACCTTAAGTGAAGTTCGATCTTAATTATATGAAACGCCTCGTTCGAAGATGATCAAATGTAGTACCCCCTGTTTTCCGTGCGAACACGCAAATTTTTAAAGCAACCGTGTCGCTTGCTTCAGGCCAACAAAACGCACCCATCTGTGTAACGTCGTGACTGTGGCTCTAACCTAAGTTTCCTTGGGTGCAGTGTTGCCAATCAGTGTATAATTATACGATTTTCGTTGCTTGTTGCTTTAGAAATTGCGTGTTCACACGGAAAACAAGGGGTACTACATTTTACATTTGTTCATTGAGAACAAGACGTGAAATATAATTGCATGCGAACATCTTAAGTTGTATAGACAGCCAATTCACCATATATTAGGCGTGGTCGAAGTAGGTACTCGTCTTCACTCAACTCAAGATATGAATCCTCCTACCTGAGAAGAAATTTATTTATTAATATATCAATATATGTATAAACATAATCAATTGTACAATAGATATATAAAACAAAAAACACATTAAGACTAGGTCTAATCATACAGACTAAAATGGATATTTTCCAGATATAAAATAAATACATAATACACAGTTTTCTAAAAGATACAAAAGACTCCTAATCAGCAATAGTATGCTGGTAACGGAGTATAGTTATAATTAATGTGGATTTATAGGTAGTAGCTTTTGGCAATTCAATTTTCTTAAGTAGTTCTAGCTGTTTTTCAATGGAGTTTTACAAATTATTATAAATTAATTATAGTTAAAATTACAATATCACAGCATAGTGCCTTAGTGGGTAATGAAAGAAATCACAGTAATATTCATTTTACATAAGTAGTATAGTACATACTTGATTTAAGGTACGGCTCTTGTTCAGCGAAATGCTGGTATCAGAGTTCTTTTAGATTACTCTGGGTTTGTGGTAGGTATAGAATGTTAGATAAATCATTGTTTTTCTAGGATGTGTGCTTTAAGTTCTTTGTTGTATTGTTTGTAGTTATCAATATTCCTTATATTCATGGGAATAGAGTTGTATGTTTCTATACTTCTATTAACTGGATTATTTAAGGCTAGATTTGAGCTTATGTTTGTTAAGTAGAGGTTATTGTTAATTAGTTGTCTTGTTTCATGTTTGTGAATATTATTAATATAACTAAAGTGTGTATTGCTTTTTTGTTGGTTTGTTATTACTTTATAAATATATTTGGCTTGTTCTAATTCAAGAATTTTCATTATAGGTACTATTTTTGTTTCTTCATAGATCATTTCTGTTGGGGTGCGATATTGGTAGTTGTAAAGTATTTTTATTATTTTGTTTTGTAATATTTGTATTTGTTTGAATTTTGTGACAGTGCATATCCCCCAGATTGTGATGAGATATCGTAGGTTTGAGAGGAAATATGCATTGTAAATTAGTAAGCAATTATGGTTATTTAAATATTCCCTACATCTGTAGAGTGCACCAATCATTGGCACTATTTTGGAAATAAGATGGTCAATATGTTTTTGCCAGTTCAATTTGTCATCTATTACATACCCTAGGTATTTTATGTTGTCAATTTTGTTAATTCGTTCTCCATTTTGTTAATTCGTTCTCCTCATCGACTTGCATATTTTTTTGGTAAAATAGCATGTACTTAGTTTTTTTGGTATTGATTTTGAGTTTGTTTTTCTGTAGCCAATGTGTATAGGTATTCAGATCGTCATTTATTGTCTCTTTTATTGTTTCAATGTTTTTGCCACTATATACCAATACTGTTTCATCTGCAAATGTATAGTATTGACCAGTTAGTTTTGCCTGCCGTAGTTTGAAACCAGAACATTAGCGCCAGCCGTGAAAGCCTACATTCCCAAAAAATGAACAGTTCTCATCGGACATGCGACGAGTCATTTTACTATCAGGAAACTTTAAAAAATTCAACTTTCAGATTGGTTGAACGCAATTGAAATGTATTTATCAGCAACAGACACCCAATATCCCAATATACCCACTGGACACACCACTGGACCTCAGTGATAACCTACGTAATTCTTAGAGAGATAGTACGTAAGCACATGGTATTATCAGTATTCACTAATAATAACGCTCGAATCGGTCGGTTTGTTTTTATAGAAATTTTAGGACGGTCTGCTGCTTTTTCAGAAAAGTTGGGAAACTTTTCAACGCTAAAAAATGGAATTTGTAATTGGCGGAGCAGCCGCAATGGGTGCCGGTTTTTTCACGAACCCGCTGGAAGTTTTGAAAACTCGGATGCAGTTGCAAGGCGAACTGAAGGCCAAGGGTCAACACGCGGTGCATTACAAAAATGTGATACACGCGGGCTATGTGGTTGCCAAAAATGACGGAGTTTTAGCGCTTCAGAAAGGTTTAGTGCCTGCGCTCTGGGTACAACTGTTTTTGAATGGGATGAGATTAGGTAGGTAAGTTTGATGATTTCGTTATTAAAATATTTTTTCCACAACAGTGTGTAAAGTGATTCTTTTTCCCACAAATGCGTAAAAGAAAATCACCTGTGCGTAAAATCATCAACAGTGCGTAATAGTATATTCTCACGGTATATACTCACGGCTACGTGCGTAATTTTTCCATTCGTGCGTAATATGCCTTTTACAACACGCATTACGTACTATACTTTACCTACGGCCATATATAGTGTGCCGTTTCCGAGATCCAGAAATTCATATTTTTATTATGAGTAAAATTACCTTTTTTTAGAAGAGATGCCTATATAGATGAACTTTAGTAGCAATCCCTCATCTGAATAATAATTTTGATCCAACAAAATAAAACCGTTTTCGAGATCTAAAAATTCACATTATTATTATTATTATTAATTGTAAAATCGCCTCTTTCTGAAAAAGACTCCTATATAGATGAACTTAAAACGCAAAACTTTATCTAAATACAAATTTTGATCCAAGCCGTTTTCGAGATCCAAAAAGAAAGACGCCTATATAGATAAACTTAAAAAGCAAAACCCTATTTTCATACAAAATTTCTCACAAATCGATTGAGCCGTTTCCGAGATATATCAAACTGTTCGTTTTGTTTACGAAAACTGTACGATTTGTTTACCGTGCGTAAGGAGCTATTTACTGAGGCTGTGAGTCATGTGTTTTTGTCTATTTTCTGCATTGGCCGTAGGAAAAGTAATTTTTTACACACTTTTCGTAAATTCATACATTTTTGAATAAGTATATTAAGGTATAAGAGGATAAAAAGGTCTTTTAAACACGCGTGATTTTTCTCGAAATAAACCAAGTGTTTGAAAGATCAGTTATCCACGAATACTTTGTGTTATTTTTTCAATTGGAGCACTTTGAATTCATAAATACGGATTTCATTATTACAAATAATGGAAATAGGAACTGATTTCGTGATGTTACACATCATTATACCTTTCGGTAATGTTTGAATAAAGGTTTTGCATTTGTTTGTAATATTTTATTTGACGGTACAAGGTACTCCTGTCAAATGAATAATCATAAAATTGTCATTTAGACTTCTCTGTTCTCGAGTTGATAATGTATCCATGGTAATTTTAGGTAGACATTCAAAGAGTCCACTAGGACACCAAATTTCATGAATAAACCTTTATTTCCAGGGCCAACTAATCTGATTTTTAAAGGTCAAAAATGTAAAAAAAATCACTAGCGATTTTTTTAGTAAAATTCTGACTACGCCACTGGATTCGCGACATTTTCAAATGGTTCATATGTGAATTAGGTTGAAATGCGTCAATCAATAAAAAAGTTAGAAGGGAATCAAATTTGAAAAATATGCCGTTTAATCAACCCACCAATTCAATTTCATATATATATATACACATTTCATATATACAGGGTGGGTCACGGTCGATGGTACCTCAGACGTTTACGGAGAACGGGACATAGGATCATTCTGAAAATTTGATTTCTCAAGTAGTTGCTCTTGGTCTATCGATCTAAAATATTTTCAGCAATGCAGCGTTGCCGCTTATACCAGAAAGTAGCAGCATCTTTGTTATTTCAAATGGGTCACCCTGTATATTACCGCATTTTTGAACTTGTCATTCCTATATAAAACATATACTTTCCAAGATTACAGCAAAAATCTATTTATTTATTTTTAAACGAAAAAAAAAAATGTCCCACTCCTGGAATTTTGGTAAACAATTTTTTTTTTGTGTTTATCATGGTTCCAACTACTAGCATACCAAAAGTTTGGTGCTACAATCGATCGTCGTCTCAAAACCCAATCGTACTGGATTAAAAACCGCAGACATATTTCTTTTTTTACTTTTGAAGTTGACGTTATCAAATGTCAGTTGCGTAGGTATGTTGAAATAAGCAATAAATGCATTTTTTCTATCGAAAGTGCTGTTTTATCAAATAGGAGTCACATCAAAGATAAAAATTGAAGGTTACATTTAGCAAATCCGGTTTCACAATTTGAAATCACTCGTTGAACATGTGTCGATCTGAAAATGATTAATTTTTTTTTGTATCCGAGTAAAGTCCTCACAAAATTAAATTCTTCCTTTGAATTGTGGTAATAGAGCAAAAAAACTCTCATTCGTACCATTACTGCAAAAACAAAATAACTCCACCCCTTGGTATTTTCGAGTTAGGCGCAATTTCGGCTCCAACGTATGTTGTGTTTGTTCGTTTCTGAAAACTACTTTGTTTTTAGTACATTTTCCTCATGGGATTATTGTTTAATAAATATTTGTTATATGTTCAATTCATTCCAATTTAAACTTTCAAAGAGCTTTTTCTGAAAACTTGAAAAATGGAGTTATCTCATTTTTTCAGTAACCTAACGATTTATACAATATTACACGTCCATGATTACAGTAAAACCAACCTAGCTTTAGACGGAATTACTTGCTGCGCACTTGTCTGACAACGGATTATAATCCGTAATATATCCAGTGACTATAGGCACTCAACATGAGCGTCGGCGTAAATTAAAATAATGAATATACATAATAAAATTGGTTTCACTGTACACTTGAGTGCACCCATTTTACCACCACCTTCCATATTCAGGAAGCTGATAATTTCCATCCACATTAGTAATAATCTCTTCAAGACTTTGTTTCCGCAATATCTAATATTTCTGTCACGGATATATTCAGACTAATTCGAGTAGCGGCTGGCGTCATCTAGGTGAGCAACAGCGAGTTAATCTCAGTTGCATGAGTGATCCCGCACCACCTGTTAACGAGGGGCGGTAGCTTAGGTCTCTTAGCCGAGAAGCCAATAGAACATCGTAGAAAATCTCTCGATACCTCCAGAGCATTGTTTTCCAGAGGCAATGCTTCCTACTATTTATAAAAGGCCGTGCGAGTCGCCGATTGACAAGTATTGGAGATTGGAAAATTTGATTTGTATAAATAAATTATAGTCTAGTGTTAAATAACGAATTTAAAAGTAAAATTGCAAAGTTCTTTACATTTCGTACTTGGGATGACATGGACAAACTTGAAAAGCATAAGATTCGTTGTAGCATATCCACAAACTCTAGATGTTTTTTCATATAGTTTTTTACATTCAGTTTTTGGGCATATTTCCGAAATCGAAACTTGTGTGAACAGTAAAGATCAAGTTTCAAAATCTGGTAAATCAAGAATACAGATTATCTGCTACCTCTCCTGCATTGGCCAATCTGGTAGAACCGTTGGACATTGTAGTTTTATTAATGTTGAAATGAATTCGAAATTTATCAATCACATAACGATAGAATACTTTCAATGATTCTTCCTTCGAATCTCTAATGGCTTGGCGGTAACATATGCCGTGATTTTATGAAATAAAATAGTAAGAAAAATTATTATCAATCATATTATTTTCTTTTGTTTTGTTTCGTTATTGTTATTGATTCATTTGTTTTTCTTTCAAAGGGGTGGAACGATCGCGACGTTCCTGCTTTTCATTACCAATTTTATTCCAGGGACGTACCAGTTTGCAGACAATAGAGGAATGGTAAAAGATATTCACGGAAATTTGATATTCTATAAGAGCGTATTGATTAGTGGCTTTGGGGGAATTCTGGGACAAATTTCGTGTAGCCCTTTCTTTTTGATTAAAACACACCTCCAAGCACAAGCTGCATCTTCTATTGCAGTTGGTCATCAACATCATCACAATGGGCTGTGGGGAGCGTTGAGGGCAATTTATGGACAACATGGAGTAAGTTGGGACATGTTTTCCCATTTTATTTTTCTCACTATAATCACCGAAGAATATGTGCACACTCCTCTACAGTATCGGAAAGTTTTCATCTTGGGAATGGTGGTTTTATCAGAGCGTAAAGAATAGCTTGCTAAATTTTGAGAGAGCATTACAATTACTCCTTGACTCGCTCAAGGAAGGTATATCGATGTTCGCTGTGTCGCATTGCCACGTGGTCCGTTAATGCGTCGAGTGGGGTAACAGGAGAGTCGCACAGTAGTGCGTCTCTCTTGTTTATGTGGTATTATCATATCATTGCGTTCCTGGTTGCTCGCGTAGATTTCTGTCTATACCCCAGATAAATTGTTTCCGATACTGTATATGGAAAATGTCTAGCAATTGAAAACAAAAGTAAATTTGAACTAAATCCAATAAATCCAATAGGGCAGAACATCTTGTTTCTTTTACTATCAATCATCACCCCAAGAAACTTGGATTATGACTGATGTTTGATTTTCTCCTTTTTTATTCAGATGGAATTTCGTAAGACAAACAGCAAATAACGTTGAAAGTGTTGGATTGCGAAAGATTTGGATTATTGGATGGAAGGGTATTTCGATATTGTGAAATTTATTTTTATTTGATTAGGCAAGGTATTTAGGAATCGCACGTTAAAAGGTAAGACCTCGTTAATCCTTCGCTCGCACAAGTTTCGACTTTTGAGGGATGCCGTTTGTAAGGGGACGACAGCTGGTTAACGGAAAAAACAATTTTAACAATTTTAACAATTTATAAAAATTTAATACCAAACATATCTAGAATTTTTTCAACTTAACGATAAAGGATATACCACTGAACAAACATTCGTCATTAAGTAAAATTAACCCTTGTTAACAGACCAATCACGATTTTTTGTTCAATACCTATGATCATCGTAAATGTACGTACGATTTAGGTCAAATGAAATAAATAACAATCCTAACTAATCTTTTTCTGCTAGTAATGCTCCCAATACGATAGTTATGTAAATATTGTTATAAAGATCAACCAAAACTAAGTTATGGAACCCTAGTATAAAGATAAATAAGAATGATAAATTGTTGTTATCAGTATTCCCATATAAAATTGTTTGCTTGCAGTTTTTAAATCGAATACAATTATAATAGAGGGATTAAATATTGATACTGAAGTTTGTTGAATTTTCTCATTCATTGAAAATCACCTTTCAGTTCCTAAAAACTGTTTTCGTTATTAATAATATCATTTACAACTTCCATGTTATGTTAGTATGTGTGGGACAAATCTAGCAAGTGAATTTTGACTTACTTCTAGTCGACTGAACTGGGGGATTTAGGGAGTTAAGGCTAAGGCCCCCCCTAGGGTTATACCCAATAATATTTCTATTTATATATATATATATATATATATATATATATATATATATATATATGTGTTCGGATAGGTTTCCGCGGTCAGATATTTGAAAACTGGAAGTTCGGGTTGAACCGCGTCTAGAATTTGTTGAAATTCGACGTTTCGGCTCCGATTTTGGAGCCATTTTCAAGAAAAAAGGATAAAATGATTGAAAGGGTGTGAAGTTAGGTCTCAATCTGCCTATTCCTCAGGTATCATCAGGATTTTGTAACTTGACGCCGGGGTCTCAATCTGCCTACTCCCCAGGTCTCGTCACTTGTTCTCTCTAAGGTCTCAATCTGCCTACTCCGTCGAGAGAACTGACAGTTCTCTCGACGGCGTCAAGTTACAAAATCCTGATGATACCTGAGGAATAGGCAGATTGAGACCTAACTTCACACCCTTTCAATCATTTCATCCTTTTTTCTTGAAGATGGCTCCAAAATCGGAGCCGAAACGTCGAATTTCAACAAATTCTAGACGCGGTTCAACCCCAACTTCCAGTTTTCATATATATATATATATATATACATATACAGTGTGTCTCGTAATAATTGAGGTAGAATGATGAAAATACACCTACCACCTCAATTGGGCTGGCAGAAGTGATATACACTGCCCACCACTCGCGATGGAACAAACCATTTTCAGATTCGTGATCAGGACCACCAGCTTACTACAGATACACTTTTTTCCTGAACAAATTTCTGTCCTGAAAAATTCGAATTTGTCTCACTTCTCATGGAAACACCCCTGTATCTTCCGTAATTATTGATCTGGAAGAATTTGGAGGCTATTTTGCCCCCAAGTATGTTTTACCGTAAAAATGGGTTGTTCCATTGCGAGTGGTGGGCAGTGTATATCACTTAGGCCAACCCAATTGGTGGTGGGTGCATTTTGACCATTTTCATCTGTCCTGAGAGTTTCATCATTCTACTTAAATAATTACGGAAGATACGGGGGTGTTTCCATGAGAAGTGAGACAAATTCGGATTTTTCAGGACTGAAATTTTTTCAAGAAAGAAGGGTATTTGTAGTAAGTTGGTGGTTCTGATCACGAATATGAAAGAATTTCGAGCCTATTTTGCCCCCTAGTATGTTTTACCGTAAAAATGGGTTGTTCCATCGCAAGTGGTGGGCAGTGCCCAAAAAAAAAAAATTCCTCTATCGTAATCTGTTTTGCCGCCCTTCGATTTGGCCACCTAATGTGTTGTTTTCACATATTCGCACTACATAGAAGAATATTTCTGTTTCATTCTTGTATTTGATGATGAATGACTCCTATGAAATTATAAAACGTGTTGATTTGGAATGTTTGAGTGTTTGAGGAAATATTTAATACGAAAAATACGAATACCAATAATTTTGGTTTGTATAACGTGTTTTCTTCTTGTTGAAAATCAATCAAGGTTTAGTTGCATATTCAGACTGGTTGTTGAACCAATATCAACTACTTATTCAGAACTCTATAGCCAGTGGCCGATTAACTTGAAATTCATAATTCCGGTGAAAATTCAAGCTCCGGAACATCGGATGACATTTGTGCTCATGGTCTGATTCCATTCAAAATTAGTATGTGTGGGTTTTGGAGGTCGGAGATTATGAATTCATAAATTCAGTATGGCTGCTCCAAGATGGCGAACGAGTTTTGTGTTTCTGGTTCAATTCGATTCAAAATTATTGTTATTTGGAGGTTCTCTGGATCGGAAATTATGAATTTGTTTCCAGAATTCAAAATGGCGACTTCAAGATGGCGGACTAGTTTCGTGATTATGGTCCGATATTTTTACGATATTAGCTCGGGATTTGTGTGTTTTTTTTCTGTCTTTTGTCGGTATCCGCAATAGAGCACTGTCAGTGACGTAATGTGACAGTTGCGGAACAATTGTCATAGGGGGTCAAACGAACCAAACTGAATAAAAACAAACCCATTGAACCCATTTCCCATAGGGCTACGTGAATCTTCCTATGGTCAATTTTCTGCGAAAAGTGATTTCCTAGGAAAAAGTTCTTTGGATCATTGTGATAATTATTAATTCATCAAATGTCAACTGCTGTGTTTGTCCCCCCATCATAACCGCCATGTTGTGACGTCAGCTGACAGTGTTCTACTATACCAAAATCACATTGTTGTTACAAAAATCCCACTTCTGATAAATATCAACGAATAATTGATTTTAGGTTCGAGGATTATTTAGAGGAGTAGCAGCTTCAATACCACGTGCCTTTGTGGGTTCAACATCTCAGTTGATGGGGTTTGAATATGCCAAACAGTATTTACTCAAATACGAATATTTTAAGGATAAAAAACTACTCACCGCCTTCCTAGGTAGCATGGTTGGAGGAGTAGTAATCAGTGTAGCCATGACGCCATTTGATCTCATTCTGACTAGGCTCTACAACCAACGTAAGTAAAAATGATTATAGAACAAGCATGTCATTGGCAACTGCTGTCCCATACGATCATTGAGAAAGAATCAAGAGGCCATGAGCGCGATCACATTTTGGCCGTTTTTTAGGGTAAAAAAGTCGATAACTCAAAAACGGTTCGTCGTATCGATTTCACACAAGGATAGGCTTCTACAGGAAGTGTGATTCTATGTAACTATGTCTCCGGCAGCACCTCAAGATTTTTTTCATGGATAGTCCAAGTAGCTGCAGTGGTATTTGTCTTCCATTAAAATTTGAAGCAATCTTTATCCGATCGAAATGAATTTGGTATAAAAAGAAAGGTAAAACGTTGATCTATGTACGTGTTGTATATTTTTTTGAAATTATTTGTTCGTCTACCCAAAAAATTACTTCAAAGTAACTTCATTTTTAGGACATTTTTGAGATTTTTTTTGTGGAAAAGTGGATTGAAAATTCAATTTCCATTGCAGCACGTACGTAGAATCAAACTTCTTCTAGGAGCCTGTCCTTGTTTGAAATCGATTCAGTATGATACGTAAAAGTTGATCATCCTGTTGATGAAGGATGAATTACCAGATTATTACAGTCGTGGTAAATATCATAGGAATTTTCTGCCGAAACTGGACTCATCAATCAAAAGTTGTGCCCATAGGTTTGTACAACGCTCCAGAGTACATTCAATATGCGTATGGAAATTGTATTTCGAGGCCTAACATGGAAAACTTGTCTTGTCCATATCTACGATGTGATACCATGGAATATACTCTCAAGAAATATCCAAATAGGTACTCCAAGAAGTTATTGGAATCACAAGAAATATTACCTTTTTAAGATAACTGCTCCCCTGCATAAGATTACCGAAGAAAAGGCCATATATCGGACAGCTGATCACGATGCGACAACCAACACTTAAGCCAACCTTTTGTTCTAGTCCGATACTTTTGGATATCTGCATCAAGAAAAAAACACTCTTTGCTACTTAGTAGGACCCATTGATAGTCAAAAACGGATATACTCAAAAGAACCCGGTGAAGTGATTTTTGGTGAGGGGGTGGCGTTAAGTTGATATTGGCCACGTGCAATATCCGGTAGAGTACTGATGGAAGATATTGGTATCTAGGCAGAAGATTGGGCAAATTTTGGAATCATCTGGATACCATTACCCACTCTTTCTCTATTTCCCTATAAAACATAACTGAGATCTTATGTCGGGTAGGTGGCCATAGTTGAGGGCAACGTAGTCATAGCTACGCACACAACATGCAGACCAAAGTACTGACCATGATTCTTATTCCTACACATACATTTTTATATTAAATCATACCGTTTCAATTGAAGGTTACTGCGAAATGTTTGTATTTGGTAATTTTACTCAGTTATTATAATTGAATCAATATGCGTATTTTACAACAGCACGATTGAATAACTCTCCGAACCTTGGTGTGATAATGATAGTGAACTATTGGAGAAAATAGTCAGTTGCTACGTTGACCACCGTTCTCCTAAATAATGAAAAGTCTGTCAAATTTTCAGGGTTCAATTAGATCTTTTATCAATATGTAGACTGTGCCACAGCCATTCGAATGATTCGTCATTGATTCCTCAGCAAATGGTCGAGGTATTTTCTAATTCAATCGTGGCTGCCTCAACAGTAGTAGTATAGATATGAGCCAAAAATACTTTTACCAAGAACCGCAACTTTGAATAGACTCTTTTCCAGAAATAAGATGGCATGGTAGCCCGTTTCAATAATATAATTGAGGAACATTAATCTTATCCAAAGTTTAAGATCAGCGTTAGAGGAACTGGAAACAATATTTGTTGGTGTTCTTCCACAAGCAGCCCATGATACAGCAAGAGTTAGGTAAATCATTTTGTTCGAAAGGAATATTCAAGCTATCGCACAGCGAGGCCATAGAGGTTGAGGACAATGCAAAGGAATTAAGAGTCAAATTGCGAGATCTCCATGAAATAACCAGAAAACCGATGGAAATAGCGATTGATAAGATGGGAACGATTGTAAGGTAAATTCTGCAGGGTTGACGTAGGCATACACAGCGGTCATTATTCTATGTTAAGCAGAATGGAGGTAGTTCCTTGAGATAGGCTCAGGGCCTACCACGAAAATCCCGAATCAGATTGGAACAATCTATGTTGAGAGTGTGAGGCAAACTGCCAAAATGTATTCAACTATTTGATCTGGAAGCTCGATCAAATCTAGTGATCTAACGGACAGTACGTTTGGGGGTGTTAAAAAGATATGAATGAAAAGGTTCATGAACTAACCGCGAGATCTCAAGATCTTACCTTGAATCTTCTTCTAGAACGATGGTCTGAGAACTTTTCGCCTTCTTTCTTCGTCTAGAGATCCCTAGTTAGATAACTTTATGTGTGCACTTACTTCACCACAGGGGATTTTACCGGGAAGCAAATGATGTTGAGTCTGTGGTTTTATAAATATATTTTCTCGGGCAGAAAGCCTCGGATCTCGAGTTTTTTTTTTGTTTGAACATAATAAATGAATGTACTCGGGGAGCAAAATAAGGCTTTCGGCTGCTGGTGAACACCAATTAAGCTTATGATCGTATAGAAGTAGAAAAGTGAGTAAAGGATGAATGATTGCGGTAATAAATTAATTAGTTGAACGTATAGAGACAAATACACATATATCTGTACAATACGTAGATGACTGATAGATAATCCAACTGTTTCACATTTATATGCTAGTGACAAAGAAATATCTCCCATATTAACTGAAAGGGTTACTCTTGGACAACGAGATTAATAGTACGATGAAATCATAAATTGAATCAAAGCTATCGAGAATTAACAGTTCATCTAAACACAAATCACTAACCCAAATACCCGTCAGGAGAAAATATTGTCAACCATATTATTTATTCTTATTCTTTTATTCTTCAGTGTACTGCAGAAATGTTGTATTTTTCAGCTACCGATGCCAGTGGAAAGGGAAAACTCTACACCAGTTATATGGATTGCGTTTCCAAAATATACAGAAGCGAAGGTGCCGCTGCATTCTACAAAGGAGTTGGACCTATGTATCTAAGGTTAGGTCCACATACCGTATTATGTCTGGTTTTTTGGAATCAACTGAACGCTCTCCATAGCAGTTTTTTCCATTGAAAATCTAAGAGACTACGGTGAAGATGGGGTACTTACTGTTGAGTTTAGTTACTGTACCATACGGGTAGCGTCAACTGGTGTTGAATCCATTTGTAAATTATTGTACCCAAATTATTCTTCATTAAATCAGTAAGTCATTTTTTTAATTTCGAAAGGATATGAATAGACTACAATGTTTTGTTAAGTTTGCATAATTTAGGAAAATGTATTCTCTTTGTTCAAGATAAGATCCGCATTAAAAAAAAGATTATCCTGGGGTGACATCAGGTAGAATATTCCAAATGACCCTGTACTGAGATGTCTGAAAACCCTGTGGTGGAATTCCGTGCACCATATAACTCTATTGTCGACATTTTTGTCATATCACTTATTCTGTAGACAATAAAACCTTATGGTAACCGCAATCCAACCACTGGTTGGATTGATTCTGTTTGAAGACAAAACAAATGAAATCGTGGTGTGGTGTCTTTCTGTAATTTCTGTAATTGGTTCCTGGTATGATTTTAGCAGTGCCGGTTCAACCAGGGGTCTTTTGGGTGCTGTAGCACCGGGCGGCAAATCATTTGTAACGAGTTTATGTTAAAAAGTAAAAACATAAATTCACAATTTACGGTGATGTTGAAAGAAAACTATAGAAATAAAATAAAGATTATTCGACATTTTCGATATTAATCTAATAAAAAAAAACAAGTACAATATCGCCACCTGGCTTGGTGAGGTAGCCGACGTCGACTGGTCGGCTTTGCTTTGACTCTTTGACCAGTCGATGCCGCCGCGTCCGGCGTCCGCAGGTCGCATTGCAAGGGAAAAAATATTTAGCGGCCTTGCTTACACAAAGAAAATAAAGAAATATGCGGGTAAGGCGGTTCCAAAATAAACTAATAAACAGTTATAAGTCTTTCCAATATCAATTGCAGAACATTACAATCGTTTCAAAGCCTTACCGACAATTTCGTTTGATATGCCGACACCTCATTCAAATGATGATTTATAACTCTCCAGCCAAAGACTTTGCATTTTGCCGCACGTAAATTAAGTCCACGTGGGCCGCGGCGCTTGCTTTGAATCTATACGAGTTGTTGCAATTGATATTGGATGAACTATATATAGATGTGAGATATATAATATATTTAATATTCTTATTTCCTTTTTGTGTTCGTCAGTAGTACAGTAGTCACAGTCAGTAATTCAGTTTCACTTCAGTTTTACCAGAGTATAGATGTTTTGTTCTTTATGTCGTGGTTGTGACTTTGTATGACTTTGTGAGTTTAAAGGGGCGGTCCCTCAATCAGCACCAGGCGGCAAATTATCTTAAGCTGGCACTGGATTTTAGTCATTGACAACTACCAAAGGTAACTTTTCCTGTACCTGAATTTGAAGACTCGTATCTGAAATGTTATTGGTATTTCTAGTTAGTTGCATTTCAGCCAAAATTGGATATAGTTTTTCGAAAATGGATATTAATAACAATTAAAACTACCTGGAACAGTAATTCCGTGTATTCTATGTATTATTTTTTTGTTTTATTCGTTTCGTATTCCTACGAAATACTTACCCAAGAAGAAAATCGACGGTGGTGCAAGTATCGTGGGATATTCGGTAATATAATAAGATCTTGATAAATAGTCGACTATTTTGTATGCATCTAAATGTCGACTGTATTTTATAATAATTTAATGAGACATATAATTTTGGCGTTAATAATCTGATGAAAGCCCGAGAGCAAAGCTCGAAAGACCGATATTTCGCAATTCAAAATATCATTCAGTTTTGTAAATGGTGTCGATTCATTCTCAAACACTTTAACACGATTGATTCAATTTGACGTTTAAAATGTATTTATTTACAGTACTGTTAGATGCACAGGCTGCTTAATATCAGAAACATGCTGGATAGCCGGTAACTATGGTGCACCTTGCAAAATAGTCGCTAATAGAGCGTGTTGATTGGTCTTTTCAAACGGGAAACAAAAGTGTGATTGGTTGATGACGAAAGATGAAAGAAATAATCGAAAGCACACCACGATTTTATTTGTTTTCTTGTATTCAAGCTGGCCAATGTCTCGCGTTTGATCCCACAGTTTTGCAGGCATCTCACAACGAACTCTCTGAATTACACACTGCCATAGTTAGTTGTATATAACGTTAAAACAAAGTACATATTAGGAAATATTACCTACCCAGCTTTAGCCTATGAAGATGCTAACTTTCTTGACGAAACGCTCGTCGAGTGATATTGATGATATTCATGACGTAATTTTGGTGTTTGAGTGCTTTTCATTTCTTGGATCTTATATGCACCAAATGTTTCAATAGCTGCGTTTTTTTCTTTCTGTCGGTATTAAGAGAATGACAAGTGACATCTCCAGAACCAAACACAGCAACCAGAATGGGAGTAACAGCTAGTTCCATAAAACGACAAAAATTATCATTCTAGAAGCGGAATCACGGCATAAAAACGCAGCTAAAAATATTCATTACTTCGAAAAATAAATTGTCGGAAATAAATATTGTCAAACCATTTGTATTTGAAAACTAAAAGTACATTTCATCAAAATATGATGAGATGTTTTCAAGGTACTGAATAACCGCAAATACATTATAGATCTGGCAAGGGCGCACCCAATGAGCGGGAAAGTTCAGGGGTTAGGACACTCTCTCCGAAATTTATCACTACCACTTGATTAGTCACTGAAAATAGATTTTGAGATGGATTTTTGGTTCCGAAAATTCAAATTATAGAAATTAACTACCCCCGAAAAAAAAATCAAATCCTAATTTTTATATTTTGATTGGCTGAAACTGTGCGTAGTGATAGGATCAGGTATAACAAAGTCCTACAAATACGGGCAGCTTTTTCTGATTGACTGAGGTTACTACTGAATGATATAACATAATTTTATTTGTGAGATAGTATTTGTCAGAATAAAATATTGACTCCCTTTCTTTATTTAATCCTTGTCACTCTTTTCCTTTCCCTCTTTTCCTGGAATTGATGATTGTTCAATTTGATAGTATAACAATTTCGATTAACTAACTCTCTGTGACGATTCTTAAGACACCACCCGTATTCCAGTCGCATGAGTCATCAGTGGCGTAGCCAGAATTTGATTCGGGTGGGGCGCCCTAGTATCAAAAGTTTTATACACAATAACTTCTTGCAATTTGAAATGCCAAATCGTCTAAACTTTCTAAGATTTCAGGGGGAGGCTCCCCTGCCCTACCCACCTCCTTGGCGACGTCACTGATGTGAGTCATTACCTATGCGCTTCGATCGACGCGACTAGAATAATCAAGAATTATCCAGACTGTTAGGGAAGAACTCGGCTACGCTATATATAAAAAGAATTATCCGTGGTCAGACGGACAATCAGTATAGAACTAGAATTGTGCATTGAAGTGATCCTATGGTCATATAGGTTAGGTTAGGTTTAAATGTGAGTGAGCCCATATCAGGCTCTCCACTGCGGCCAATGGCCTATTGTGGCTCTCCTGGTCATATAACTCACAGTGTTTAGATAAATATTTTCAGTCATATGTTGTGTTCAAATCAATTAGTAAAATCAAGCTGAGAATATTTTTATTACTCAATAGAAATAGAGTTTCTTTGAAATCCAGTCAGTTGAAATCGTTTTCAGCAATCAAGTAAAAATTTTCCTCCGG
This sequence comes from Chrysolina haemoptera, assembly GCA_958298965.1. NCBI lineage: Eukaryota > Metazoa > Arthropoda > Insecta > Coleoptera > Chrysomelidae > Chrysolina > Chrysolina haemoptera. The sequence goes on along the minus strand of OY282592.1, from coordinate 9,905,495 downwards.
AATCTACCTTAAAAATTTGAATTGTTTCTATTTAATAAAACTGAAATTAGGTATTTTTCAGAGTCATTTGCATCGAAAAGTTGAATTATATTTAGTCCATATGAAAAATCTGAGCTAATAATGGAGACATTATAAACTGAAGTCGAAGATCTAGTGGGACTGTTCTGTCTAAGATGATAGTTCTTCAGCAACGTTATGATAGGTGCAGACCATGCTCACATGACATCTTCTACATTTAACGTTGGAGCAGTCGTCACGACAATCATTCACTTTTGATTGTTATTCCACAGCGTAAATATATACTTTAAATCCCTAGAGCCTATAATAGTTCGGTCCGAAAACGGAAATGACAACTATTACTTGATATTTCATTGACATCGACCTATTGAAGTTGATAGTTGTTTTTAGTTCTTAAAGCTTCTATCACAAAGGGCTTCAGTGAAAATTTCTTCAAAAGTATCATTGGATGGTATTATCTGTTCCCGTAACTAATAATCATGTAGGCCTCTATAGTGAATTGTGTTCTGGGAAAAACCTCGGCGATTAAAACTCTTCTGTTCTGCTTAGTGGCCTAGTCAACACAGGATGGTCTCAGAGATGGGAGTGGGCTTCACATTCATGTTTCAGGTCAAACCAGTGAATCGCAATGTGACTTCCATTATCATCGCATAAACGTCTATTCGGTGCCCCGTTGGTCAGACATCAAAATGTGATGTAACATGTGACTCGAAATTAGCCCAATGTGATATTTCATTCATACATCGGAATCGAATGCACATTAAGACCCTTTCGATGTAACAATGTGAAACTGAATGGACTGGTACTTATTTAAATATGCGCCTCTCTTTCTGATTCTCCTATATGCTAAGAAGTCGGTGATGCTTTCACATGTACGATTTGTACGAATGATTTTGTAGGTTATAATTCAACTCGAATGTAGTCACTAGACTCATCTACTGAGAGTATCTCAAATTCTCTTCGAAGCGAATATTCACTGCTAGAACAGTAATTAATCAACAACTTGAATGAATATGAAATACAGGAATATTCAAGAATAATACAAAGCTCACCATATATTTTTCATCATAAATAGAAATTATACCTCAATATTATTATCCTTATTAATATATGTAGAAATGTAGAATAAACTATTATTCAATTTCAATCCTCTGGACAGCATTTTCTCCCCGGCGAAATCAGTACCTATTAGGGCTTCGCGAGACCGAGGTCTTGGTTTTGGATCAAAATGCGTCTAGAAATTCGAATTATCCAATTCAATTGTCATAAAAACAGTTGAAGGTAGGTATAGATTAATAAAATATTTAACCTAAAATTGTAATAGGTATGCATCAATATACAGGATGATTTATTCAAAATAAAAAATCATTGTCAAGTTTAGCTGGAAGTGACAACAACGCCAAATAACTTTTGTATTTATTTTTTTTCTATCTTGTAGGAGGTATGGACCACTGCGACCTTATAACATTTGTTGTAGAATGTAATACTGAATTTGAAAAATGTATTTTCGATTTTGTTCTCGATTCGAAGCAAAATCAGAATTATGAAATTTCTGTGAAAAGAGATAAAATGGAATCAAATGTACCATAGTGACCATTGATAAGGACTCTTCATTTATTTAGTTAGACATTAGACTAAGCTTCAGCAGACATGTGTTACTCTGTACTCTGTCTGTTGAAACTTTTATCTAGGTAATCCTGTAATAAGGATTTTTTAAAAGGTTATTCATATGATGTCCTGTTTTTAAATATTTACATGGTCCTCTGGACACATGATATTTTTATGGTCTGGCTCTTGTACACCTGACGAGTACGCACTGATAATGACTTTATAGTCGAAAGTGCTTCGCTATTATTTTATAAATAAATTTCTGCACGAAATACAAACCTTTTCTTCATCCATTTACATTGGAACGTGCACACACCTTGACAATTTTCACTCTAATGAAATCTGCAAAATATTTTCTGAATATTTCCTCTCGGTTTTTAATCCAAGAAGAAATATTCCGGTTCATAATGTAACACAGCAAGAATCACATAAAATTTCTTATTATAACATTTCTGTACAATCTATTCTTCTAAAACTTCAAAATCTTCCAAAGGTGTGGGACCAGACGAGTTACCTACAACACCCCTCAAGCACTGTGCTGAATATATTGCAATACCACTTCATATAATCTTCAATAAATCCCTAGAAGAGGGTGTATTTCCTTCAGTATAGAAGAAAGCTCACATAATCCCAATCTTAAAATCTGGTAATAAACAACTCGTCAAAAACTATAGACCGATTTCAAAATTGTCCATCATAGCAAAAACTTTTGAGTCCATTATTTTCGATAACCTATTCTTCGACATTAAAAACATAATTAATATTGAACAACATGGTTTCATGAAGAAACGATCAGTAGACTCCAATTTATTCACATATACTGAGTATATCCTTCATAGCCTCAATGACAAGCACCAGATTGATGCTATTTACACCGACTTCAGCAAAGCATTTGACAAAATAGATCACTCAATTTTGCTACAGAAGCTTGCTGGAGTCGGGGTAAATGGCAATCTACTAAATTGGCTTGAATCTTATGTAACCGATCGTTGTCAAGCAGTAACAATCGGTAACCACAAGTCTGAATATCGCCAAATCACCTCTGGGGTTCCTCAAGGATCTCATCTGGGGCCACTCCTATTTAATATTTATATTAATGATATCTCTCAATTTTTCCGATTCGCCAACTTTTTAATGTATGAGGACGGATCTAAAAATATACCACTCAATTTCTGATGCTGACGACATCTTACTCTTGCAACAGGATATCAATACCTTCCATGACTACTGCAATTCAAATAGTCTATACTTGAACTTTGATAAGTGTTACCATATTACATTTGGACGCCGGAAAAGTATTCTAAATCACTCCTATCAAATATCGTCTCTACCCTTGAAAACCGTCACAGAAATAAAGGAATAATATTCGACTCTAAGATGCTTTTTGATAAGCATATATTTTACATTTCTAAAAAGGCTTACAAAATGTTAGGTTTCATTATGAGAACTTGTCGGGAATTTAAAAACACACAGACTCTCCGTACTCTCTATATGTCATACGTCAATAGTGTTTTGAGTTATGGTTTCGTAATATGGAACCCTGGATACGACACTTACATAAAAAAACTTGAACGTTTTCAGAATATATTCTTAGATTATGTCAGCAAAAGATGTTTTCCATCGAACCTCAACAACCGTATCTATGTTCGGAATGAACTGAACATATTAACACTGGAGAACAGAAGAAAAATTTCAGACGTGAAGTTCCTTTTCAAAATCATAAACAATTTAGTTGACTCGCCTGTCATCCTTAGTAACATTTATTTTAATGCTCCTGCATATACTACTAGGCATCAGCATCTTTTCCGTTACGAACAATTACAAACAAATTATTTTTTGAAATCTCCCATGCATAGATGCATCATATCATATAATGCGTTATCAAATTCCATTAATATTGATATTTTCCTTCACTCATTGTCAAAGTTTTCCTTTATTTTGAAAAAACACTTTCTTGCTTCACAGACTTCAATTGAATAAGTACTACGAGTAAGAGACTCTCTGGACTGTGTAAACGAAATATTAGTGTCTTTCCTTCACTGACACATGTCTTTTCTGGTCCAGAAGGATGGCGAACAGAGATTTAAAAACTTCTCAATTTTTTTTTTTTCGCATTTTTCACACCTGCCATTTGTTCTGATATGACTTCATATACCCCTCCTTCACGGGGGTGCAAGAAGTTAGAGTACACCCTGTATTTTGAATTGAATTGGGTTTCACAATTGCTTAAATCTGACATATGTCAAACTCGCTATGGATCCTACGGTACCCTTCACTTCAGTGTGTGTCCAGGAACCCATGGAGGGTATCATCTCGGCAGATCCTGAAATGCATCAATCGAATAAAATACAGGGTGTAGAAGGGTTATTATAGGTTGCATAACAAAAATAATAACCTTAAATTATGAAGTTTTATACCTGCGGCACACGAAGTACTGATCAAAGGTTTTCACGAAATTCATAAAAGTGTCAATATCTCCTCCAAAACTATGAATATTTTACTGAGGTAATATTGTGATAAAAAAATTATCGCAGGAGAATTTGCAGATTACTTCGGCTCAACATATGAAAATGACTCTACATATAATATAACTGATGTGAATAAAAGAACAAATAGCTTTCCACAGAATTTTTCTCAAAACTTTCACTTTGATAGAATAACTGTCGATGATATAGAACAAGCTCTACGAAAGCTGAAACCCAAAAGATCGTCAGGTCCGGACAATATTCCGTGTTACATATTCAAGACTTGCAGGGATTCCTTGATTTACCCGCTACTCTTAATATATAATAAATCACTGAAAACAGGAATATTTCCTGATGAATTCAAGAGAACTAGAATAACACCAATATTGAAAAAAGGAGACAAAAAATGCATTACTAATTATCGTCCTATTGCAATACTTAACTGTCCAGCAAAAATTTTCGAATTCATTATCCAGGAGAAGTTGCACGCCAGTCTCAAAAGTGTCATATCACCGAGTCAACACGGCTTTTGTAAAAAGAAGTCGGTTGAAACAAATCTACTCACATTTACAAATAAAATCTCAGAATATCTGATTTCAAATTCACAAGTAGATTGTGTTTATACTGATTTTACCAAAGCATTTGATAAGGTCAATCATGATATATTATTAGCCAAACTTAACTATTATGGAATGAGCAATCATCTGATCTCTTTTTTCATCTCCTATCTTCGGTTGAGACCTCAGTGTGTCACATATGGGGGCGAGACATCTCATGTATACCTAGCAGGATCGGGTGTACCTCAAGGATCGAATTTGGGACCACTCCTTTTCTTGATTTTCATCAATGATCTTCCTTTAGAGGTATCATCTGACTGTCTTCTTTATGCCGATGATTTCAAAATATATAACAAAATCTCAGATATAAATGATTATCTAGTACTCCAAAATGACATTGATCGAATATCTACTCATCTACTCATCTACTCATCTAATCAATCTTTCAAAATGTAAAGTTATTTCCTTCAACAAGAACATTAAGAAAACGGAACTTTATTTATATACGATGCAAGGGTGTGGGAAGCCCATGATCTTGGTATTCTTTTTCAAAACGATTTTAAATTCAATCATCATATTTTTAACATTGCCAAAGAAGCCAGCAAATTATTAGGTTTTCTTAAACGTACCACCTCCGATTTCACCGATCCAGGCGTAATTCAATATTTATTTTTTTCTCTAATTCGCAGTAAAATGGAATACGCCTCAGCTGTGTGGGATCCAACACAACAAAACTTGAAGCAAAGTATTGAGTCAATACAAAATAAATTTATTAAATATCTTTACTATAAAAAACATGGTGTAAGTCCTGGATTTATTTCCTACAGCCCACTCAGAAAAGAATTTGGTATTGAAAAACTTGAATGCAGAAGATTTGCAAATAGCATTATGATCCTCTCAAAAGTGCTGAACAGTATGCTAGATAGCCCGTATCTGCTTGAGCAAGTAAAATTGTACGCACCACCTCCAGGACTCCGTCCTCGTCATGCATGCTTTCGAGTAAATAATAGTGGCCCCCTCAACAGAATATGTAACGAATACAATACGCACTGTGATGAATTTGTTTATGGAATATTCGACCTTAACCCTATAAAATTTAAACGTGAGTTAAAGAAACTGGTAAAATCCTGGTAATTCTTATGGATAATCATGTCACGTCACTATATCCGTCAATCTCCAGAAATTTTTAATCTGTTTTGGTGCGAAAAAATCCCTCAGTTCTCTTTTACATTTATATTATGATATATTTAAATTTCATGTAAATATTGTATGAAAAACTTATGAGAAACATATAATGAGGCCTCGGCCTGTTTGTTTCTAAATAAATAAATAAATAAATCTGGTCAGTAATGAGCTGGACTATCAGCCCTCCAAAGGGTGACATTGAGTTTTGGGACACCCTGTATATAAAGTAGTTAAAATTTCTACACTAAAAAGTGGAGAAGTTTGAGCGAATTCCAATGAAAAATGTAAGAAATAATACAAGTCAAAGACTTTTTATCAAGTATAACAATTTAAAAAAAACAGGAACCAGTTGATAACCTTGAAAGAGAAAAGATTAAGGAACGCTTATATTTTCAAATGTTATTCTCTGTAAGAGAAAATCATGCAATACATGTATTGCAACAACTGAGCGAATTCAAACATTACTTGTTTATTTTTGATTAGTGACGAGAAAAGCTAGCTAATTTTTTTGTTTGAGAATTTTATATGGTTAATGATAAGAAATGTATAATTTTGACTTCTGGATGTTAATTTTACTTGAAGTGTGTATCAAGCATGTGGAGGTGAAGTCGGGAACTATTGAAATCACAATCAAGACCATTTTGTTAGCCAATGAAGTGTGTAACAAATAAAAGAACCAAACCCCAAGATGGAATTTCTTATTGGTGCTGCTGCCTCAATGGGAGCGGTATTTTTCACAAACCCATTAGAAGTTATAAAAACTCGCATGCAACTTCAGGGAGAGTTGAAAGCCAAAGGACAGCATGCAGTACATTACAAAAATATTTTCCACGCTGGATATACAATTGTGAAAATTGATGGAGTTTTGGCACTTCAAAAAGGACTCACTCCAGGTCTGGCAGTACAGTTGATTCTGAATGGGACAAGGTTAGGTAAGTAATATTCAATACCTTGCCTTATCCCAACAATAGGTTATGTAGATTCATAGATCCACAGATTCCAACTAGCACCTGCTTCTTCATAAAGCATATTATTTATGATAGATAGAACTCTGCATTAACGCTGTTTTCCCGTTAATCATTTTTTTTCAGGTGCATTCCAAATGGCAGAAAATAGGGGACACATAAAAGACAGCCAAGGAAATATAAAATTCTTCAAAGTCGTGATATTCGGAGGTTTCAGTGGAGGCTTAGGACAGTTTCTAGCAAGTCCTTTCTTCCTTATGAAAACTCATTTCCAGGCTAATGCTGCCTCCTCGATCGCCGTTGGCCATCAACACCATCACAAGGGGCTTTGGAAGGGCCTCAGGAATATTTATGAAAACCATGGGGTGAGTGGAGTAGTTTCACACTACCGGTGGATTTTGTGCAATCGTTTTAAGTGATGAGTTATTAGTTGCTACTTACAACTTTCTGGTCATAACAGTGGATTCATAACTGAGGTAACAGAGACAATTACCTCTCGTCCCAAACTCCTTTGATTGGTTTTCATTACTTACCCACCTCAACGAGAACAATCCACAACCACTAGGATCACCAAGTCAAAATATTATTTTTAGTTGAATGCGGTAGCGCAATATTCGACGCAATCAGGTTAGAAAATCATTTCCTCCCAAGAACCACATATATATATATATATATATATATACAGAACGAATCATCTATGATCCCAATGAGGGCCATGTGCCTATTCAGGTAACTGTGCCCCGTTAGTAGCCCTGTCGCTAGTTTGAGATCTCGCCTCCCAAGAGAGAGGATCCCATTTGAGTTTTTACGAAGGCTCAGAGCTTCGATTGTCTCATGCCAGGTGACTCCTGCCACGTTTTTATAAACTTTGTAACAGTTCTTCCGTTGAAGCAACATGTAGCCTGTCTGCTTCCTCGTTTACGTAGACACGTGTCCTGGGGACAAATGAGACTGACTTTTTAAAATTTTACCAGATTTTCCCAGGCACTCGGACACCAGCTTGGATATGATCCTGAGTGATCCCAGTGCCAGTATTGCTGCTTTACTATTCGAACAGATTGCAACTGATCTTCGGCATTTTATTGTTAAGATTTTCTTGGAAGCAGATGAGTATGGCATATATTTCAGACTGGAAAACTGAGTCTTATTAGCTTAAAGATATAGAGATTTCTCTCCCTTGTCATCTCTGGTATATTCCCGCTCCTGACATGCTTCCCGACCTCGAACTGTCTCTGTACCAGACTGTGCTGTCGGCAGAAGACACGTTCGATGCTGTCATTTCATTCTTTCCTCGTGGTGATGACCATGTTCAGGAATTTTCTGAAGTCCAGAACTAGCGGAGTGTTTTCACTTCCACTCAATAGGACGGGACAGCTTTTCTCTTCTATGTCTTGTTACAGATGAGGAAGTGTCCATGGTTCGTTTCTCCTCCGACCCTTTGGCTTGGGCCATCGAGTCTGTGCACGTTCAATGTAAGAATGAAGAGGTGGCAGTCCTAGTGGAACTTCAAGAGGTATAGTTGGTACCGTTCTTATGGCGCCTGTCATTCCCAGCCTTGAACTTTGTTTAATTCATTTCTAACCTTGCTCTTTAGCGTACCTTGCCAGCATTCACTGGCTCCGTACGTTATGATCTTGGGTCACACCCCACGTTCTCCCGGAAGCTCTTCTGCATGCCCAGTACGAGCATGTGGCCTTCTTCCAGGTCAGCTTGGCATCTATTATGACTTCAAGATATTTTGTTAGCCCTCTGTATTAAAAACCCTTTCATGAGAGGAGGATTTGTAGAAGGGTCCCTATTTTGAGTTTTTTGGGGAACAATTAATACTAAATCCGACTTTTCTGGGTTGGTTCTTATAATCCCTCGGCAAAACACAATTGAGCTACTCTACCTAGAGCTTCTTCAATGGATTATCCAAGCAGATTCAATGATTGATCCATGATGTCTACGTCATCTGCGTATGCTTGTGCGTACATCCCTGACTGATCCAGTTCTGCAAGAAGTTCGTCGACTAACAGACACTTAATTTACCTCTTAACTATTATTTAATTTGTCCTAGGTACATTTCATTAGAAAAACTTCCACCAATTGATGAACCATTTCTTAAATTTGTATTATTAACGTTTTTAGGTAAGAGGACTCTACAGGGGAGCAACATTTTCAATACCTCGAGCAACAGTGGGCTCCACAACTCAACTAAGTTCATTTGAATACGTAAAACAGCATCTACATAAATACGAGTATTTCAAGGCCAATCCCCTCCTGACGAGTTTCGTGGCAAGCATGGTGGGAGGATTAGTAATCAGTATTGTTATGACACCGTTTGATCTAGTCATGATCAGGAATTATAACCAACGTAAGTAACAAGTGACTTGTAATACAGATATGGAAGAAATTTTACGCATCATAACGTTTGCAATGAGATTCGATGTGCTAGACAGAAGGCAGCCGATCAGCAACAAATATATAACGTTATGCATCGAAGACTTTCAGCAACTAATCTGAACCACTGCTTCCCAGAGTCAAACGCCGCTACGTCGAGTGTTAACTAGTCGAGTCTCGCACATTGGCATGTCATGGCAAAAGCTATGTTGAGCCAAATTTTTACCACATCTGTATAATATCAAATATAGATTTTTTTTTGTATTGCACTGTTTGGAACCTGTGGTGTAGTGATAAATATACACGTGTCGAGGTGTTAAAAATAGTGGTTTGGTTTGGGATTTCTCTTGTTCTGGTTCTCACAAAAATAAAAATCTTATGTTCGGAGAACATCGGGCAAGCCGAGAGAAAGTAAGTAGTTCTAGACAGCGAGTTAAAAGCTTTGCTGGTCGTTGATGAAAGAACGAGCTATAGGAAAGAAAGTTCAGCATGTCTTTGAGACCGCTAACGGTGGAATGATTGATGATATTTCAAAAGAGCATCGTCAGACAAACAGAGTCAAAATCCAACGTTTCTGCGGTGTTCTAGACACCGAGCAGACGAATGGTTCTTTTTTTAACAGAATCTAAAAGTTTCAGTATTTGTTAGAGGCTGCCCTCCATAGTTGGGAACAGTATTCCATGACAGGTCGGATATGTGCAGTATGAATCATAATCAGCTGATTGAAAGTCAAATAGCTCTTGGCACGAAACAGAAAAACAAGTTTTTGAGAGGCACTTCTGGCAAGGGTGCTACCAATAGTAATACCGAGCATTGAAATGGACGATTTCATTGGTATGGATACTCCTTACCTCATTACGTTGGCCACTTTTGCATATTTTAATCGATCAGGTTCCTTCTCCGTTCTTTTCTGGTTTCACGGGCTGATATCGGAGCTTTGGAAGAAAAAGCGGTTTGAAGGATACTTTTGTCTGCTGTACACCGGAGATGAGTTAGCTCCCAACAAATCATTCATGTGATAAAGAAGCAGTGTTGGTGCTAGAATGGATCCCTGCGGTACACCACGTGGCGATATCTGTCTAAGAGAAAGCGATATAGCAAGGAACACAACCAGAGAGGGAGTGTAACCCATAAGATGAAAGCTTGGCAAAGAGTCCCTGGTGCCAAACGCGATTTAACGTCTTAGATATATTTAATGCAACGTCGAAAGTTTCAACATATTTTTTGGTTGATTGCCATGTATGTGAGATATAAGCAAGCAGGTCATTCACAATTCCTAAGTGCTCTCGATGTTGATGGCTTTTTTCTAGAGATAAAGAATAGCAGTACGATGGGTCTGTGAGTACTTAATAGTGGTTATTTTTCAATTTTTGAGGGGACTGGTTGTTTCTTTCTACTTGGACGGAAATATCTCCAAATTAGGAGCGATGTTGAACAATTCGCAAAAATTCGGTGTTATGGTTCGGGAGCACATTTCTTTATAGGCGGAATTCCATCAGCTCCACTGGTATTGTTGGTATTAGGACCCAGCAAAATCGTCTGATAGTTAGTTGGTGAAGGGCAATCTCAGGCAAATGACTGTCAATGGAAGTGATGTTCTGGGGTTGTTCTCCCAATTATTAATCCAGTGTAGAATTTGCAGCAAACAAGTTGGCAAAATATGAGCTTTTTCATAGGCGTTCGGTACTACTGTTCCATCTTCCTTGGATCTTCGGTTAGGGGAGGAAACGAGCTGGAAGTGAAATTTCTTACCACAACTTTGGCAAATGACCAAAACGAGCGGGACGCGTTAGGATACTCAACAAATTTTTATAGTATCTTGGCATTGTAGACCTCTTTCAATGATTCGATTGTCTCATTGCAAATACAATATGTATGAATTTCGACTATCGGCTTACGTCGGTCAAATCCTCATATCAGTTCTGGTTAGTTTGAAGGAGCTTAATTATTAATCTAGTTGTGAGAAAGTTGGCGGAGGTATATTTATTCCTTGTCGGAATCTCTAGATGGGGAGACAATGCTTAAGCAGGACGACAATTAATAAAGGGTCAACGTGACATATACCACGGTACAGGTACCTGTGAAAGGAAAAGTAAGCTGGTCATCATTTAATCAGTGCTCTATTCAGAGGTTAACAGAGGAATGTGAACAGTGAACTTTGTGCTCACGAAGAGTGCACAAATAGTAGGTAGCAGTACAACTACCAAGCCACAACTTTGACTAAGGTTGATTACTTCTGTAACCAAGCACTCTCAAAGTTTTTGAAATGCTTCAGGCCGTAAGGTTTGAGCATTATCCAGGATACCAGGAGACAGTTTCTATCAGCTTATCCCAAAATGTAAACTATTTTGATAACTACACATCAATAGTTATAAATAGTTATAGTTACGGTATAACAACGAAGTTGGGATGTCTCAAAACTCTGGGGTAGGGGAGAGTGGGGAAATTGTGTACATCAAAGCGGAGATTGATTCGGTAATCAACTCGAAATTTGATTATTATTCATTCAACTCGTACAATTGAATTATATGTAATTTAGGACATATTCTGAAAAAAAAATCGAAAGCGCAATGAAGCGATTGCACACATTTGTCCAACCCATGTGGCAATGTCACGCATATGGTGGAGAATTATGCGCGCTTGTTGGTAAAACAAATTGTCAAGTGTCAGAACATACTGTTCCTCCACTTTTTCTGTGAAAATTTTTTGATCTAGTCGGGAACTTTTATTTTAATTCAGCAAAATCTTTTACCGATCGTCGACTTCTGAATATTATAACTTCCTTCCAACTTCCCTGATTTTCCTTCCATCATTCCTAACGGCATTCAGTGCAAGCTATAGCGATTCATCAGAATATGAACTCTTCGCGGTCTTCGGAACATAGTGTCTAAAAATGAAAAATATGCTCGTACCTGATTTATGTCATTTCATAACTAAAGAAATAACGAATGAAAATGAACAACAATATTTGGACATGCGTGTTGATTTATGAACTTTAAAACAATGTATAGATCGAAGAGACTGAACTAGTAGAATTGTAAACTCAGCGTCTTGATTTGCAGACGTGTAAAATTATAACTTCGCACTTTTAAATGTAAATAAATGAATACAGTAACGACTCATCGCATTAGCAACAGAGCATCCTCAAAATTCTCAAAGGGCAGAACATGCAAGGTTGGGAATCCTCGTAAAAGGCACAGAATTCTAAATTCCGTAATACGCAGAATTACCCACCGCGCAACATTTCCCCAGCTTCCCCTACCAACTGATTAGTTTTTGTTTAGATTGTTTTGAATACAAAACAAAAGAATTCATGGTGTGCTTCTGTAATTGGATCCAGAGATAGTGTCCTCACTGAATTTAGGTGATTTAGTTATCGACAAGTACTAAATGTGACTTTTCATTCACCTAAATTTGAAGACTCGCATAAATAAGAAATTTAGTATTAGTAGCAGAGGGCTGGCCCTACCATAAGGCGAATGGAGCGGCCGCGCCAAGTCCCAGGGGGCGCCTCAGTGGAAGAATTTTCGGCCCCAAACTAAAATTCTTGCTACGCCAGAGCAAGGGGGCGCCATGATTGGATCCCGCTCCATCCAGAAAATTGCCTCGGGCCGGCACTGATTATTAATTTTAGTTCTTGCATTTTAGCAAAAATTTAATATAAGTGAAATTTCCTCTAGGGCAGTGATTCAATATATTCCACTCAGTATGTTGTTTCATTCTTTTCATACTCGTACGCAATACTTGAAATTTCTGTTCATGAAAACTTACCCTAAGAAGAAAATCGACGGTGGCGATATACGCAAGTATCTCAAGATCTTCGAAAAACGCACCTCGATTCAATTTGTTTTTCCGTTAATCAAGCTGGCGAATGTCTCGCATTTGATCCCTCAGTTTTGCAGGAACAAATATACACCAGGATTTTGAGGCATCTTACAACTGGTCTACAAGAATCATAGTTTTTTGTTTTCATAGACGTACGAAAGCGCAGAGGTTTTCATCACTTTTCATCAAAAATTTCGAGAAAAAAGTCGAAAATTCGACTTTGATGTTGAAATTTCGACATTAATGTCGAAATTTCGACAATAAAGTCGAAATGATTAAATTTCGACAAAAAATTCGAGATGTCGACATTTATCTCGAAATTTCGATAAAAAAGTCGAAATATCAACATAAAAGTCGAAATTTTGACTTTTTTCTCGAAATTTCAACATTAAAGTCGAAGTGATTAGATTTCGACGTATAGGTAAGTCGAAATTTCGACTTTAATCTTGAATTTTCAACATAAAAGTCGAAATTTCGACTTTTTTCTCGAAATTTCGATTTTTTTCTCGAAATTTTGACTTTTTTCTCGAAATTTCGACTTTAAAGTCGAAGTGATGAAAAAAAACCTGCGCTTTCGTATAGACGTGATGATTTTCAATTTTATAAATTTTCAATGTTTTTCTCAAACCAATCTCAACAAACCATATTTCAAATGGAATCTTATAAAAAGACAAATCTAACATAATGAAAATATATAGGCTAGTTCAATTACATTTTTCAAAAAAAAAGTACGTTTTCTGTTCTGGAGCATACTATAAGTATAAATAGGCTAGTTCAATTACATTTTTCAAAAAAAAATTTACGTTTTCTGTTCTGGAGCATACTATAAGTATACATGAATCAAAATATGGCTACGAACAGTGTACATGAAAGAAATTGTTAATATGTCTTTTTTTTAGCGACTGATGCAAGAGGAAAAGGCCTGCTCTACACAAGTTATATGGACTGCGTGATAAAAATATATAAAACTGAAAACTTATCAGCTTTTTATAAAGGATTTGGACCCATGTACTTCAGATTAGGTCCCCATACAGTAATATCTTTAGTATTCTGGGACCAGTTGAAAAATCTCCACGAGAAATTCCGTCAACGAAGTACTGCTTTATTATGAATTCTGTACCTGAGTAATTTTTGAGTTGGACAGAACTTCTCGAATCTGTATATATCAGCAGTTTGTGATAATAACGGGGCTATAATATTACGATGCCTTTTATTGACTGACTGAATGAAAATGTGCGTAAAACTTATACTATAGTCCGTTGCTCGACGAGTGCGCATCATGTTTCCATGTTTTCAGCTCGTTTGTCGAACTGATACAGAAAAATACGGTAATCGATTCAAACTTATACAGTGTCCGGCATAAAGTTCGCAGCATATGGAAAACTTTTTTATTATTGATTTCTCGAAAAAAAAACAGTCTTGATAAAAAGCTCTGCTTCATCCCAAATCTGAATTGCAAACACCAGAAATTTTTTTACGACCCTATACAAGGGAGATTTAAAAACATGCTTTGTTTTAAAAAAAATGTGATCCCACCACTTTATTTTTCACGGTAGAATTAGAAGTCAATGGGAAATATTGTTCAGAATCGAATGTTGTTCCACAAATTCAAATCATAGACACCTGCTGAAGTCAATTTAATTTTTCACCTTCTTTCCCCATGAGCTAGATACTTGAAATTTGGACAGACAATGCATGAAAATTCGGTTTTACTAAAAATAATGATAATGATGATGTGAATTTTCAAATTCTTTTTTCACCCACTTTCAAACATCCGAATAATCTAAAATTTGACACACATTACAAGAATTTCACAAAAAAAATAATGAATTTCAACCTCAACTTTCACCCTCTACCAATCCTCCGAATAATCTAAAATTAGGCACACATTTCCAGAACCGAAGACAATAAAAAAATTTCATAGTAATAATGTAATGTAATAATGATAATAATAATAATAATGAATGAATGCATGGGGTCTTCTTCAAGAACATTGAAGACCTTGGCTTATCCGAAAACCTGACCTTTGCTTTCCTCAGGTCGGAGATCTAGGGATTCATGATGGCCTGCCATGATGATGTCTTCAACACCCTGGTCTACCGTAGCCGCGTGATGGGTATAGAAGTCCCCGACATTAGATGCAGAGCGTGTCGTGGGGCGCTTGAGATCCTTATGCATTTGCTGTCAGCATGTCCAGCATATGCGGTCTCAGCCTATATCCACAGGCATAACGCGGCTCTAGTGTTGTACTGTTTGTAGTGTTTAGACGAGACACCGGTGTTGCCTTAAGCTCCGGGGGATATATTGAGTCTGTTGTGGAGAATGAGAAGTGCCGAATATATTGGAACTACCCTTTCCCCAACCTCAGGCAAATACAAGCCAATAAGCCTGATGTAGTCCTCCTCGATCATCAAAGTAAGACGATTTTCGTACAGGAGTTTTCGGCTCTTGGCGAAACGAACGTCGTCCGAAAAGAGGAGGAGAAACGGACTAAATATCGAGACTTACTCTTTGAACTCCGCAGGCTCTACCCAATCCATTCTGTTAAAATGGTGGTTCTTATTATAGGGGTGCTTGGTGGTATGATGAACACACTGCTCTCGAACTTGAAAATCATACCGGCTTGCCGTAATATGGCAGAAATCTCAGCCGGACGAATGCAGAAGGCCGTCATTCTTGGTTCACTGCGTCTGCTCAGGGCACATGATTCTCGGATCCAGTAATTACTTACCCCACGGACGTGGGGAGTGGTTACCTGGGTAAACGATCCAGCGCGCCCTCCGGATGTATCGGGGCTTCGGAGACAGGGCATGACTGGAACATCCTTTCAAGGGAAAAAATGATAAATGGACTCAAGAGGAGCTGCGACAACTCGACGTGAAAGCTCGAAAAATTATGCATTTTAATAGGAGCTTGCATCCTAAATCGTCCGTTCCACGGTTGTACTTTCCCAGACAGCAGGGAGGACGTGGATTTTTGAAGTTTGGAGTGTCTACATAACGAAATGTTACTGGATGGAGCCTGTAAGGTCATCAGGAGTTCAGATTCCATTCTCTGTTTGGTCTGTGACCATGAAAAAGCAGGGATCGGAGCATTTCTTTTCAAGGCAGCAATCCGGGCAGCTGATGAACTTGGTCTCGTATTCGACACTGAACGGGCGAACCCAAAGTCTGTCACCGAATGGGAACCCGTTCAACAAAGAGCTCACATAAAAGCTGCGGATACTGAGGTCATCCTGCAGCTGCACAAGGATAAGCCAATGCATGGGGTCTTCTTCAAGAACATCGAGGACCTTGGCTTATCCAAAAATTTTACCATCGCTTTTCTCAGATCAAGTGAGCTGAAGTCGGAGACCGAGGGATTCATAATGGCCTGCCAAGATGGTGTCTTCAACACCCTGGTCTGTTGGTCGCGTGATGGGTATAGAGGTCCCGGACACTAGATGCAGAGCGTGTCGTGGGGCTCCTGAGACCATAATGCATTTGATGTCCGCGTGTCAAGCTTATGAAGTCTCAGCCTATATCCACAGGCATAACGCGGATCCACGAGTGTTGTTCTACCATCTGCGACACTCGTTCGATATAGACAAGAGGATATTGAGTCCGTTGTGGAGTGAGAAGTGCTGAATCTGTTGAAACTACTCATTTTCCACCCTCAGGTAAATACAAGCAAATAAGCCTGATGTAGTCCTCCTCGGCCATTCGAGAGTTACTCTTTGAACTCCGCAGGCTTTACCCAAGTCATTCTGTTAAAAAGGTGAATCTGATCATAGGGGTCCTTGGTAGAATGATGGACACACTGCTCTCCAATTTAAAAATCATACTGACTTGCAGTGATGCGGCAGAATTCTTAGCCGGAAGAATGCAAAAGGCCGTCATCCTTGGTTCACTCCGTCTGCTCATGGCCCATGACTCTCGGACCCAGTAATCACTCACCCCACAAATGTGGAGTATCTATCTGGGTGAATGACACCAGCGCGCCCTTCGGATGTATCGAGGCACCGGAGACAGGGCACGACTGGTATAATAGAAACTGATAAAAAAATGATAATGATAATAATGAAATACAGCAACTAAGCCTGAGAAAAAGTTGGGAAATCTGTATGTGGTTTTATCTTTCATAAGGATAGAGAAATTATTTTATTATTTTTAGTCTGTTATAAAAACACGGTACATTCTTTTTTTCAATTAATTTCTTAACTTACTTGTGACTTTTTAATGGACAGTCAAACTCATTATTCAATTGCACACCTATATTAACATACTGAGGTTTGGCAACAAGACGACCTATATGCCTCAGGAATGAGTTTTTTTTTCGTCGTTCAGATGCACGGCACGACCTAAATCATACTACTACATACACACAAATCAAATAAATAAACAATTCCCAGAACATGACACACTTCCACACTGAACAAATGAGGTCGCTTGAAAGCGTGATAGGTTTTTCCATTGACGAACAATCTAGAGTGTTTGAAACTTTTCCGGAAAGATATTCTAGTTTATTTACTCATTAAAATACTGGATTAATTCATCGTCAAGAAAATTTTGATGAAAGTGCTGTTTCAAGTCGAGCTTTCTCATAGTTAGTAGCAGGTACATAACCTGCCCCAATTATTAAACTGAAATAAAAACATTTTTTTTATTAACAGATTTTGATGAAATTCTGACCAAATGTATTTCGAAGTATTCTGAATTCAGTGGTGTAGTCAGAATTTTGATGAAAGCTCTGAAATTGAAGAGGTGGGTTGATTTATTGACATAATTTTCAAATTTCATTCCCATATAAATGGACACATTCCTACGTAATTTTCACATAAATCAGTTGAGAACGTCGTGAATCTAGTGGCGCTGTCAAATTCTATCTAAAAAAATCACTAGTATGTTTTTTGGATTTTTGACCTTGAAAAAAATTCGAAGTAGGCCTTGAAATTTTTATTTTCATTTCGAATTAATGTCACTTAACTTCTGAATCGGATAATAAATAACAGTTTTAGAGAGGTGGCCCGCATTCAAATGGGTCACTCTGTATACATAGTGGACTAGTTTTGTGATTATGGTCAGATTCGATTCAAAATTGGTATGTGGGTCGTAGATTTCGATTTTTTAGTCATAAAGAAATATGAGTTAAAAAAAAACTATAGAACACGCTTTGCTTCCAACATGGACTGAAAAGTAAAAAATAATTGACAATTTAATTACTCAATTGTAAAAAAGCGTGGGGTGCTTGACAAAGTTCTATTGTGCTCTTGAACGTCCAGTATTGTCAAATATGAAAATATAGATTGGCACCCCCGCTTTTTTACATTTGAATAATTAAATTGTCAATTATTTTTTACTTTTTAGTCCATGTAGGAAGTAAAGCGTGTTCTTTAGTTTTTTCAAACTAATATTTTAAAGCAGGACTTAACGCACAAGTCGAATTTCAATCGTTATTTATGCAACAAGTGCAAAAAGTAAGTGCAATAAACAATTTTTACACGAGTTGCATACAACATTTTGTCTACGTTCATGCAAAAAGCAAAAAATTATTTATTAAGGTGCGGCACTAGGTGTAGGAAAATGAAAAGCGCAACTTAAATAATTGGTTATTACTATTACATTGAAACAGATCACTATCATCTATTTTCCATTAATAATACTCACTTTAAAACTTTCAATTCTGTAATGGTCAGAAATAATTTTTGACTGACATTTCTATAACTACAGTTGCATTATAATAATCAGAATCATAGTAGCCGTGAGAGCGTATGTTATCACGAGGTGTTATCATAGTACAGACAGTTTGCTCTATGCAGGTATACAGTTTTGAACAAAGCGGATCAGTTTTGAATATGGAGTTATTCTTGGAAAGGCATTGTTTGTTCAACTCTGGCTGCTAACATTAATATAAAATACGTAATTGTTGAAAACGTATTGTCAATCTCATAGAATATCTGCTAAATATGTAGTGAGTTTGAACATTTATGTTTGTCATGATGACAACACATTGAAGTAGAATGTCAGACGAGTGCAATAAAAACTTTATTGCACTAGTAGCAGGTAAGTATACAGTTTTGAACAAAGCAGATCAGTTTTGAATATGGAGTTATTCTTGGGAAGGCATTGTTTGTTCAACTCTGGCTGCTAACATTAATATAAAATACGTAATTGTTTAAAACGTATTGTCAATCTCATAGAATATCTGCTAAATATGTAGTGAGTTTGAACATTTATGTTTGTCATGATGACAACACATTGAAGTAGAATGTCAGACGAGTGCAATAAAAACTTTATTGCACTAGTAGCAGGTATACAGTTTTGAACAAAGCGGGTCAGTTTTGAATATGGAGTTATTCTTGGGAAGGCATTGTTTGTTCAACTCTGGCTGCTAATATTAATATAAAATACGTAATTGTTTAAAACGTATTGTCAATCTCATAGAATATCTGCTAAATATGTAGTGAGTTTAAACATTTATGTTTGTCATGATGACAACACGTTGAAGTAGAATGTCAGACGAGTGCAATAAAAACTTTATTGCACTAGTAGCAGGTATACAGTTTTGAACAAAGCGGATCAGTTTTGAATATGGAGTTATTCTTGGGAAGGCATTGTTTGTTCAACTCTGGCTGCTAACATTAATATAAAATACGTAATTGTTTAAAACGTATTGTCAATCTCATAGAATATCTGCTAAATATGTAGTGAGTTTAAACATTTATGTTTGTCATGATGACAACACGTTGAAGTAGAATGTCAGACGAGTGCAATAAAAACTTTATTGCACTAGTAGCAGGTATACAGTTTTGAACAAAGCGGATCAGTTTTGAATATGGAGTTATTCTTGGGAAGGCATTGTTTGTTCAACTCTGGCTGCTAACATTAATATAAAATACGTAATTGTTTAAAACGTATTGTCAATCTCATAGAATATCTGCTAAATATGTAGTGAGTTTAAACATTTATGTTTGTCATCATGACAACACGTTGAAGTAGAATGTCAGACGAGTGTAAAAAAAACTTTATTACACTAGTGCAATAAAGAACTTCTTTTTCCACTAAATATAGTTCAATAAAGTTTTGCTTTTATTATTAAAAGTTTTTTCCATGTGATGCAAACTATTTGAAGGACATTGTATATGACGAAAACCCATGCATTAATTAAATGAAATAGAAAAATCGACAATGTCGAAGTACCCTTCTCTCCAAATATTGTCGATTTTACTATTTCATTTATTTGATACTATCATTTACTATCCGGCAAAAATACTCGAACTCTGTTCACTTCCTGGTGTCTTTGCTACGGGGATTGCTTATTGGTTTCACCGCGAGTGGCGCTGCGACTGACTTTTACTGTAAGTCGCTGCTTCAATTGTGAGGAAATATTAGTTATACAGTGGATTATAATTTATAGGGCCGGGGCAGAACGACTTTAATTTTGTCCGACCTACCCTGTCACTGATGAGCGGCAAGAACCACGAAACGCGTCTGCAGGTGGTCTCCCCAGCCAAATGAAGGATAATTTGCGGTATAATTACAATAAGCAATTGCAATTGGGTCTTCTTGAAAGAACGTTGCATAAATATCTGTCAGATGTAATTCAATGTCCGTCGTGGTATTAGCCAGGGAAGTAGTCGTTTTGCCTCATATTTTCAACATTGTGGAAATTTTTGGAGGAAAGGGTACTACGACATTGTCAATTTTACTATTTCATTTATTTGGTACTCTCCGGCAAAAAAACTCGAACATGCATTAATTAATTGGGTGTACGAAACGAGAATATTTCAGGTGATTTTGCCTGGGTGTATGAAACGCGACTGTTTGAAACAAGAAAACACCAATTTCAACTACTCATTGATATTATTTTCAGATTTCCCAATATTCAGTATTTGTTGTTTTTTTTACAGTAAAGTTTAATAACAGCATTGAGCTGAAACTTCCACATTTCGTCGTATTTCTTTTTATAAACCAAGGCGATTCATTATCATTATATCATTAGTGAAAATTATTAACATAAATAGATCATACTTTTTTTTAACCGCTCTTTCCTCTAGTATGACACAGTTGAACAGGATGCAGTTGCAGTGAAACGGCGATATGACTATTCATTCATTCAATAACGTTGTTGGAAATCCGCGGTTCACACCTACGACTGCATGCTGCAAATATTTAATTAAAAACTCAAAGATTATTTACTGAAAAAATTTATATAACCAGCGTAGATGGTTTTCCTGAAACCGCTGAATTCTTTTGAATGACGCCATCGAGGAGGGTCGATAGGGATTACAGGATTACATTTCTTTGAAAAATTAACGATTGGTAATTTCTTAGAATTTTAATCCACGATGATGAATATATCTAGGGATAAAGAGGATGATGAAGTGATTACTGAAATCCAGAATACAAATTCAAAACTGTTTGAACTCCATTAGTTGTGGACGAAACATATTGATTTCCCTATGTATGTAATTTTCTAAATCTCTTGCGCACCTTCAAATCTCTATCTATTTGAAGAAGGTTTCTTCTTGATTCGTATATACACTCTCGTTTCGCATACCTCAAATTTTTCCTCTAATATTCTTGTTTCGTG
This sequence comes from Chrysolina haemoptera, assembly GCA_958298965.1. NCBI lineage: Eukaryota > Metazoa > Arthropoda > Insecta > Coleoptera > Chrysomelidae > Chrysolina > Chrysolina haemoptera. The sequence continues at coordinate 9,883,919 of OY282592.1, read as the reverse complement.
TATAAGAATTGACCCAGTTTCGAGTTCTCGTTTCAAACAAGGACCACTTGAAAGCGAGGAAATTAAACAAATAATACGTTTTGGGAGGAATAGTTTTTATGTTTGTTTACACCCGAACAAACTAACCTTATGTGGACACTTGGGCGCGAGGAAATTAAACAAATACATTTTGTGAAGAGTACTTTTTTAGTCTGTTCCAACCAAAACAAATTGAGCTTATGTGGACACTTGGGCGAGAGGAAATTGAACAAATAATACATTTTGCGAGGAATAGTTTTTATGTTTGTTTACACCCGAACAAACTAACCTTATGTGGACACTTGAGCGCGAGGAAATTAAACAAATAGATTTTGTGAAGAGTACTTTTTTAGTCTGTTCCAACCAAAACAAATTGAGCTTATGTGGACACTTGGGCGAGAGGAAATTGAACAAATAATACATTTTGCGAGGAATAGTTTTTATGTTTGTTTACACCCGAACAAACTAACCTTATGTGGACACTTGGGCGCGAGGAAATTAAACAAATACATTTTGTGAAGAGTACTTTTTTAGTCTGTTCCAACCAAAACAAATTGAGCTTATGTGGACACTTGGGCGAGAGGAAATTGAACAAATAATACATTTTGCGAGGAATAGTTTTTATGTTTGTTTACACCCGAACAAACTAACCTTATGTGGACACTTGGGCGCGAGGAAATTAAACAAATGCATTTTGTGAAGGGTACTTTTTTAGCCTGTTCCAACCAAAACAAATTGAGCTTATGTGGACACTTGGGCGAGAGGAAATTGAACAAATAATACATTTTGCGAGGAATAGTTTTTATGTTTGTTTACACCCGAACAAACTAACCTTATGTGGACACTTGAGCGCGAGGAAATTAAACAAATAGATTTTGTGAAGAGTACTTTTTTAGCCTGTTCCAACCAAAACAAATTGAGCTTATGTGGACACCTGGGAGGGAGGAAATTGAACAAATACATTTTGCGAGGAATAGTTTTTATGTTTGTTTACACCCGAACAAACTAACCTTATGTGGACACTTGGGCGCGAGGAAATTAAACAAATACATTTTGTGAAGGGTACTTTTTTAGCCTGTTCCAACCAAAACAAATTGAGCTTATGTGGACACTTGGGCGAGAGGAAATTGAACAAATAATACATTTTGCGAGGAATAGTTTTTATGTTTGTTTACACCCGAACAAACTAACTTTATGTGGACACTTAGGCGCGAGGAAATTAAACAAATACATTTTGTGAAGAGTACTTCTTTAGCCTGTTCCAACCAAAACAAATTGAGCTTATGTGGACACCTGGGCGGGAGGAAATTGAACAAATACATTTTCTGAGTAGTAATTTTTTTGGTCTGTTCTAATCACAACAATCGAAACTTACTGGTCCATCGCAGTGGTCGATGTACTAAACGAGAACCCGAAAATGCAATAATTAATTCGGTGCACCAAACAATAATATTTCAGATAAGTTCATAAGGTGTACCTACGAAACGCGAGTGTACAAAACAAGATATTACCTTCCAGAAGGACATCCATTTCTGCCATTGACCATGGTACGCAAATACGCGTGTCTCTATAATTCGTATTAAATTTAGCCTGGGGCATTTTTGTTGGCTTTGCTTTAAGATAATACAGATTCATACATGAGCAATGGTCGTATGAGAGAGCCTCTTCAGATTTGGTCTTTATCAGATCATTCACCAGTAGTAGCGATCATTAAGAGAGGGGAGACATTCTCCTTTGAAGACAGCCCCTGGAAGATGAGACACTATTCCAGTAGGAAACATAGTTCGTATCCTGTTACATGGTATTGCTACAGTATCTCTTGACATTGGACCTAATATATCGGGTGTCAACATATTCTTTAGACCAGCCACAGATTCCAGAGTTTCAAGAGTATGATATTTAATCTTGGCATGAGTATTGGGTTCAAGAATTGAATTTTTTTTCATAGTTTCATATATAAATAATTAGAGGGAAGTAAAGTCATTCCGCCAACTTGTTGATATTTTCTTAAGGCGCGTATTCATGTGAGCACGAACAGAAACGAGACAAGGCGAATGCGAACGATCATACGTATGTGAACGATCATACGTATGTGGACGTATCTTCGAGGCGCGGCAAACTACATTCTGTTGTGCGACGCACGGTCCGAGGCAGTTCCAAGGCCATCCAATATCCGATGGAAGTCGGTACTTCGTACTTCAAAGAAAAATTTGATTAGATGTGGTTAGTATTCGTGCGTTTCAACTGCCTCGCTTCGTCTCCCGATTGTTTAGTCAAGTCCAGGGCAATGTTATAGTTGATCTTGACGGATCATTGTTCAGTTTCCGCGCGCATGGATCGGTGCCTCGTTCGTTTTCTCGGCAGACTTTGTTCACGACCAAAAAATGTACAAACGAGACATCTGTGTTCGGCCTCACCTTCCCTCTTTCTCCTTCGTGCTCAGATGAAAACGCGCCTTTACATATAGCATTGTTCGGGAACCTTGACTCGCCGTAAAACAATGTCAAAAAAACAAAATCATCGGGATTAGCAGTATTATTCTGAAGTATCCATCATCTTCACACAAATATAGTTGCACTGCCTACTTAAACGACCTGCACTTCTAAACATTTGCTAACTCGTGACTAATTTATCTTTCTTGGCTGATTTCCCTTGTAGAAGCAGTAGGATTTCATTCTACCAATGCTAAAACATTAATTTCCATCACCTCATCAATGATGAAAGTTTCATGGTGGAGAGTTTCTCGTATGAATGTTTCTCCAAAACTGGGAAATATTGAAAAAACATACAAATGAGCTCTGTTGGAATACCTTTCAGCATAGAAAGTTCCTGCATTTCTTAATTTTTTTTGTATATCTCTTGTAAACTTATTTCTTAAAAACCATTTTTGGTGATAGAAAGTTCATCTAAAAACTATTTTGTAGGGTTTTCTAAGAGTTTCAAGGTTTTGTTAATCAAATCTCTACAAATCCCTTGATTTTAAATTGGGGTGAGTTTAAAGGGTTCGAATAAGGTGGTGCTCGCTTGTAAGTGGTCATATCTCGCCAAATATTCACTGTACAGAAAATCTACTTGAACAAAAATCTTCACATTTGAAAAATTATAAGTCATATTTTAGCATTGTGTAATTTGCACTTGTGGATGAGAATTATAATTTTATTTTCGCTGATGTGGGTACTCAGGGACGTATATCTGATGGAGGAATATTTAAACATAGTCTAATATGGAAGAAAATACAAGCGAAAAGTTTGTGTTTGCCAGAACCAAAAGATTTTCCTGGGCGGGAAAAACGTATTCCTTGCGTCATATTGGGTAACGAAGCATTTGATCTCCATGAAAATGTAATTAAACCCTATTCTGGTCTTTATGAAAAAAGATCGAAAGAAAGGATCTTCAATTATCGATTGTCAAGAGCACGGCGAGTTTCAGACAATGCGTTTGGAATACTTAGTGCAGTATTTAGAGTTTTGAGAAAACCCATGCTCCTTGAACCTAACAAAGAGATGTAGTATTGACGACTATTTATCTACACAATTACTTAAGAAGAGGTAAAAATTCCAGAAATACATATACTCCTGCAGGAACTTTTGATAGTGAGCTAAATGATGGCACAGTTGTTGCTGGAACCTGGCGGAGGGATGATTTAAACCAAACCTCAATGTGCAAGTTGAAACAAATACTAATAAAAAGACCATCAAATGCCCAAGAAATACGGCAAGAATACCTTGGCAAAATGACCGTGCTTAAATAAATATCCTAGAATGATAAAAATATATTATTTGTTTTTACTTACTTCTTCTGTGTTAAGAGTGTCCTTTGATGTGTCCTTTTCTGGAAAAAAATAAAAAAACTGCAAATCAGTTTGAGCTGTAAATATTCTCCCGCCCTAAAAGTGTATATCAGGTAAATTATATGGGATATAAAATATGGGTATTATTCCTACCTTCTCCAGTGCCAGTCGATTTTTTTCCCTTTTTCCCTTCTATAGGAAGACAATAAAGAAGTAATTTTAGATTTAACAGCATCAACATCGATTCCCGTGTCCAAAGAAATGTTGGTCCAAGCATCATGCTTTTTAGTTTTGATGTGTTATGTGTTATCTTTGGGATCCCACAATTCCAGTTTATTGCGATATAGGTCTATCAATTTTTCAATAGCCTCATGTGTCCATTCAATTGAGGCACTCATATTTTAATCCACTTCAAAGGAACTTTGTCAAAACTCGAAACACTCAAATAATAATAAAAATAATCAACGTAAACGTTTTCACGTCCAAAACAAACGAGCATAAACATTCGTTTTTCTTTGATGTACCGACATCTGCCGGATCGCGTTCGATCGTGGAATCAACCCGTTCAACCCCAAAGCGCTGCGCCGCCCTGAACTGTAGGGTCACTGGATCCAGAAGGCTTTGCTTCTACGGGTACGGCCAATGGGAGGAGTCTAATAGTTTAAATCTCTTGTAGTAGTTCGAATGTCAAAAATAACCCACAAAAGCACCAATAAAAAAGCAACGAAAAAGTTGGGTTATAATATAAAAAAAGCTGCACATAAACCCAAATATCTATGCTCGACTTGGTGCATAAGAAAGAAAAATTATTTACACAAATTAATTGAAAAAAATAGTACGGACTCTAAACCTAGTGCACTAAAACGAATTACAAAGCATCAAATCAATAATAAAAGAAATATTGCACAAGATCACAACCCTTTTTGACTATTTGTAAGATCCATATCCAGAAGTGGATTGCCTAGAGAACACAGAACTCAATTATATCTTATGACTAGAACGCGCTTCATGTATCGTCGGCTACCCTAAACTTGAACAAATCGTGGGCATCCGCAAAGAGGACAACTTTTACTAAGTAAACACATACGTTATTTCTTGTAGTTCCAAGAGGAAACGAGTAGAATCTAGGACGTCTGTCGGTTAAGCTTGCCAGTTTGTTTGTAAACAGAGCGGCGTTGTCACGTCACTGTTGAATGTTGATTCTTTATTTTTTCAACACGAGTGTTTTGGACGATAAGTAAATATTTATTTATTGATTATATAGTGTTATTAGCCGTTCGTCGTTCTATATGATGAAGGGTTTTGTTAAGGATTGTGGAAATTCCTGCAGAAAGGCAAAGAAAAATATGCAATTTCTCATTTTTAAGAAAACCAACCCATTTTCCATCCCTATGATACGCCCATTATTTTATGCGCCGCTACTGTGAAGAGGACATTACAGTGTTGCAGGTTATGCATGATTTGTTCATCCGCCATATTTTAAACGCATTCTAGTCATAAGATATAATTACGAGTTCTGTGCTAGAGAAATGCAGCTTGATGACTCAGTCAACAGTAGTGATGTTGCAAATGCTTTCGTACAGTTCTTCCACTCTGTTTATCAGGTCAAGGCTGCCTCGGATGAGTCATCTTTAACCTACCTTTGGTAACGAATCTGATGTTCTCAGAACTATAATAAACCTAAAACCAAAAAGGTTATACCATTTTTACATAAACTACAATTATAATACAAAGCTACGTGAAAGTTTCACTATAAATGAATCTATACAGAATATACCTCAGATAGTTTGCAGTATATATTTTATATATTGCTAGTACAGATCTCAATCTATTATTTATTTGGTTTAATGCATTATTAACTGGGTCAATAGAACCAAGGTTAAAATTCCGAGGTATTCTTGCCAAGGGACTGAATTGATATGGCACTATGGGTATCTTATTGTCGATATTTTTGTAGGTTGTCACTGACCAATACTTCATTTTCATGAGAAAAGGATATATAAATTTTGTCAGTAGAAAGTAAACAATACTACACAATACTATGTTCCTATCAGATCTGGGGGGCAATATGCTGTAACAACTGGACCAATAAACCAAGAATTGTCCGTTACCGTATTACCGATTAGATACATTTTGGAAATATTTTATTAACATAATATAAACTTTTATCTATGAACATGTCATTCCGGATTCGAATTCTACTATTTTTGAACATTTCGTACATAAAATTGACATATGTCGGTAGTTCAAACGTTGGCTCTAACCTAACCTAACTTTTTCTGTGGGTTATTTTTGACATTCGAACTATTAGACTCCTCCCATTGGCCGTACCCGTAGAAGCAAAGCCTTCTGGATCCAGTGACCCTACTGAACTGATGTGAGCGGCGCAGCGCGAAGCAGCGCGCTTGGTCTGGATCCACCTTAAAGAAAACCTTGCTATATGTTGAGAGAGCATTAGAATGTCTCCTTTACTCGCTCGACGAAGGGATATCAACGTGAGTTGTTAATTCGTCGGACGACGCAACAGGAGAGGCACGCAGTAGTGCGTCTCTCTTATTTATGTGGTATTATCATATCACTGCGTTCCTTGTTGCTCGCGTAGATTTCTGTCTATACCACAGATGAAAGGTTTCCGATACTGTATACTTGAGCGAATAGCCCTCCCAGGCGCGTGCCTGAGGGGGGGTAAAGGCGGGGGGGGGGGGGTAATTACCGCCACATGACGACCTTAAAGTGATCGAAATTAAACTTTTTAGAACGTAAATGATACCTTCATAGTAAATAATATGCTCGAAAACAGTGATGACCCCCCATCAATATGATTACCTCTCCCATGGAATTACACTAGAAACGCGCCTGGGCCTACCACTGCCATGGTTGAATCTCATACTTCTGATACCCTGGAAACTATTTTAGAGTTCTGACGGAAGATACGGGGGCGCTTCCATAAGAAGTAAGACAAATTTGTTTTTTCAGAATTGAACATTAGCCATTAAATACGTATTGTGACTGATTTTGGTGTCCCAAATACGAATCTGTTGAAATTTTGAGCTTATATTGTCCCCTAGTATTTTTCGCAAAAAACAGTATTTCCATCGCATCTGACGGGCAGTGTATGTCACTCAGATCGACCCCAGACAAGATTTAGACTCATTGCTGGTACATCTACGGATGCTGAAATGTACAGCGTTCTATAATCTAAAAATAACGGAATAGACGGGGATGTTCCTATGAGAAGTGAGACACGCTGTATATACACTGGATCGGTTTTTTTGTCGGGCCGTTGACAGTTGTCCATCACATCACATCAAAAAACTTATGAAATCTTCCTTAATGTTTTATTTTTGGATAAAAATACCTTACGCAAATTGGCAACTGTTCCTTAAGAGGTATGAGCGCGATCACGTTTGGGGTAAAAGAGTCAATTGATAACTCAAAAACGGTTCGTCTTATCGATTTCAAACAAAGACAGGCTTCTAGAGGAAGTTTTATTCTACGTACGTGCTGTAATGGAAATTTTATTTTCAATCCAATTTTTCACAAAAAAAATCTCAAAAATGTCCCAAAAATGCAGTTACTTAGAAGCAATTTTTTGGGTAGATGAACAAATAATTTCAAAAAAACATTACAGCACGTACATAGATCAACGTTTTACCTTTCTTTTCATACCAAATTAATTTCGATCGAATAAAGATTGCTTCAAATTTTAATGGAAGAGAAACACCACTGCAGCTACTTCGACTATTCATGAAAAGAATCTTGAGGTGCTCCCGCAGACATAGTTACATAGAATGAAACTTCCTCTAGAAGCCTATCCTTGTTTGAAATCGATACGACGAACCGTTTTTGAGTTATCGACTCTTACGATCACGCTCATAGCCTCTTAACGTACAAGCATGTTGTCTGCTCTGTCATTTATCTGAAAAACATGATTCCTCAAATATAAATTTACTTTTTTCATCCTATTATATCTAGTGTAATGTTCATCCGTGTAGTGGGGGCACGTAACCCCTCTCCCCCTCTATCAGATCTGCCACTGTGGTTGCAGATGGTATGGCTCTAAGGAAATTCATCCTGGTGGTGAAAAACTGATAAAAGTGAAATTTTATCCACTAGGCCGAGTTCAACAACATATTAAAATTTAGATTGGAAGTGTGCGTGATCCTTCTTTGTGTTCAATCGCCTCGAGAAATTTGGTTTGAAAGATATCTACAGAAAAAGTGTATTCATTCCTAGACTTTGGATGGCAATATAACTTTACAGTATGACTTATCATTATGAAATTATATAATTTGATTTACAGTGACATGTGATTTTCTTCGAGTGACAATAAATACAAATAAAAAATGAAAAATTAACCATTTTCACTTTTGTTATGATTGTATAATCATTAGATATTCAAAATAGTCGACACGTGTTTGCTAATAATGCGCAGTAGAAAATATTGGTGACTAGCTACATCAATTGTCGATAATATCGTCTGACCCCATTCACAGAAAATTGTAATTAATTGCACAAATGATACGGATGAAAAAAGTCCCTACTCTGTGTTTAGACAAATTAATCCATTATTGAACTAGTTACATAGATATCAGAATTATCTAAGACAAATTTTTCTTATCAGATATTCTTTTCCATTTCCAAATTCAATAAACTGATTAATGAGAATCAACCCATACAAAAAGGTACTTTCCCGCACTCGACTGCTTGCGGGAAGCGGGAAAGGTATACTCTTTCCATAATTGTTAGGATAATAACTATATCGGAACTCGTTAAAATGTCCAATTAAAATCTTATTAATAATAATACATTGAGATTAATACAGGGAAAAGTCCAAAAAAAATTGTTATTCCGGATTTTTCTATATCACCATTCCAGAACCAACTAGTTATATTTCGGCAAAAGATTATAGTTTTAATCTAATATAGGAGACAAAAAGGAGTTTTGTTGCTTGTTGATTTGAAATATATATTTTCAAAATTTTGGATTGTAAAAATACCCCTACAGGTACTGAAAACAATTGACAGATCGTTTTTGACCACAAAGTGAATATTTATTAACAAAAGATAAGGTAACTTTGTGATGAATTCACCTGTTCAAACTACCTTTCATTTAGATAAACATGTTTTCAGACCATAAGTTGCCTGTTCTGGTCAGGTAGATGTGTTGCAAGGCACGGGCGATAACAAACTACGCTGAATCATTTAATTTCACTCCAAAACTAATTAGGAAAAGTCCATGTTATTGTGTCTGATAATTTATCTCGAAAAAAAATCACAAATCACTAGCTCATACGATTCATTGCAGTTATGGGTATGTATCACAATGTTTATTAAAACTGATAGCATGTGAATATTATTGGCATGACAAAGACGTGTGAATTGATTTATATCCAGAGACTGCTCCTAATCTATGCTAATGACTTCGCATAAAAAAATGATTGATTAGTCTGAGAATCCTCTTGTGAAATTGAGGTCGATGACAGGTCCATTTACATATTATCTAAAAAATTTACAGTCTTCAATAAAATAATTCGAGACGACTACGCCAAAATTCACGATATCTCACATTTGCTACGAACGTGATCACTGACCTTCATTTATATTTTGATACACAGTCTGGTTCACAAGTGCTTTTTGGACGACTATTTTTCTGAAGAGACCGAAAATTATGAGTGAAGTGAAATTTTAATCGTAATATCATAAAGAAAAAAGTATCTCTTTTAGTTATGCTTTTAGTTAACAATTTTCAACAAGTTGTGCATCAACATAAAAACCTTTGATAGTTGTTGAATCAAAGCGTAGTTTTATTTGTTTTCTTGGAGCTAATCTTCAAAGGCTCAAAAAACGATTTCCGTTGGGAAAATTAGAAAATTATGTTTTTTCAATTTTTTATAAACAATGAAAGACATTTGAAACGGCGTCGTGCGTCAACCTTTCCTACTAGTAAAAAAAAAGGATCACTTTACTTACTTTGATACATAAATTACTATTGGCGTTATTTTTTCAGTTGTGCAAAATGAAACAAAATGAGCCATGTGTCGTTTTTTGGGATTTTTTTCTTGTTTATTTAAATAATTTTAAATATATTTCTTTTTTTGAACTTTACCCTTACGCATGGTTGTTTTTGTTCTATTTTGTACAGTTGTAAAAAAAAGTGTAACGCCGGTAAGTAATTCACTTTTAAATAAATGTCACTTTTGACTTATCAGTTATTAGCTGGAAATTAATAATGGGTTTCAATCAAGAAAAAATGGTAGGATCTTGCAAAAAATGCTATAAGTATCACGAACGTTAAGCACTACCTATCTTATACAATAATTCTTCGATCGGTAAAATGTGCTTACCGTTCTTGATACTCCATATACTATTTCGTTTGTTTCATTTGTTCATTGTTGAAATATTATGGAAATTGCAACAGTATGAAAATTATTTGTTGTTCATACGAGTATTCGATAGAATGAGCTCAATTCGTTGTTACTTTTCCTAAATATACTTGTTGAAATGCACTCTGTATATTTGATATTTTGTTATTTTTGAAAAGCCCTTCGCACAGCCTTTCCACTGACAAAGAAAACAGGGTGGTTTCTACAGATTGATTGTGGTAAATCAAAACTAATCACCCTGTATAATTGAAAGGAACCCTTGTTACGTAGCTCAACAAGAACCCATAAAGCTATAAAATTGATGACTGACACTGTATCATAAAAAATAACGGAAATAACACAGTAATGAAGAAGCTTTTCATTCAATATTCCTCATCATGTTTATGTGGTTGAATCAGGTTCCAATAACCATAATCCCTGCTAATACAGTTTTGGTAATGAATGTAATCACCAAAATGTTACGCAAAACCTGTTTTCATGTGAGACATTTTTAATTTATTGAAAGGGCAGATTTCAGCGGTGGATGTTAGACCTGAATTCGAAGTCTGAATATTTATCTTTATAATTGTTTTGTTTGTTTTTTGTTACCTTTATACTTTTAAAAAATAACCAAAGAATAGTACAAATCAATATACAGGATGTTTCCGAAATTGAAGCGATAAATGAAGTGGGAAGTAGAAAAAGACAAAACGAAATGTAAGAATACATTTTTGTCGAAAAAAATTTATTTTGGGAGATATTGAATTTTACTGTTTTCAAATTTTGTCGGTAATCACTAATCAGAGATCTATCGCCTGCGCAAACCGCGCTGAAATACTGCCAGCGGGCAGACACGCTGTGGCCCGGAGAATCAAACCAGTGCCTCCCAAACGAAGGTAACTGAAAGCGATTTCATAAAAATTTCGAAAATTTTTGATTGCTTCAGAAACGAAAATTCTTGCCATTTATTGTTACATTATGTTCCATATTATAACACCCTGTATAAATAGAATTTCAAATGTCGAAAACGGCAAACGAAAAAACACCAAAATTGTGGTAAAAAAAAAAGAATTACTAATAAACTCGTATCAAGACTCAATTACTATAATAAAATCAATTCAAGACTATGGAATACAGCATTAGTCACAATCGATCAATGTTCCTAAGGAGGGTTGGGAGATGACTAGCAAATGTAGAAATCCGGTAAAGTCCTTTGATAACAATCTACTATATTTGCTGACACATGAATGATTCATTTATTTTTATTGCTTTCCATACCATTACGGAAATAAGACACATCAGTTGAGTAATATCAAACACAATAAATCGGAGTTCATTTGAATGAAAAAAATGAAAAAATTACAAAATATGTACAGGGTATTTCTTAAGTACGTGTAGGAAATTTATGAGCATGTTGCTGACGTCAAAATAGAAAAAAAGTTACTATAAACAATGTCGGCCAGTTATTCATGTCTATGATACAGAGTGTCAAAGTTGAATTCTTATTTTTGTTTTTTGGGAATAAATTCCAAAATAATTGCTATATTCGAGTAACAACAAATCTGCTGCTGAAGAGCATATTTAAAGATGTTCGGGATGGTTTGGAAACAAAAATTTTGGGAAAATGATTCTTTTTCGTAGACCTAAAAGTGTGTAGTATCTTATATAACCGGGAGCAGATGGCCCAGAAAAGCATACCCTCCTTTATTTTGAATTTAAAAATATTTTCATTAAAAATCACTTGCATCGATTATTTCAAATCCCAATAACTTGAAAACAGTTGTTTTTCACTGGAAAACGTGAAACAGGTACGTACAAAAGAGTTATGATATTTCAAATGATTGAAAAGACATGTAGGCGGCGCCACCCCCCATAAAAGAGACAAAACAACAACACATTTGATTTTGTCATTACAAAATTCTCCCATAAACTAAACTTTACCTAAAAATCACAATTATCACAAAAAATTAAAATAATAATTCAACTTTGACACTCTGTATCTCACAAACGAATAACTTGCGGAATATTTCTTGTTATTTTGACTTCAGCAACATGTTCCTAAATTTTCTACACGTACTTAAGAAACTATGTGAAAGTCCCATACTAGGGTACTTGAAAAAATTTGTTCCACGCCGATTTTATTGAAAGATATATACGTTTGAAAAATTTGATGTTTCAGTTTTTGTTTAAGGATAAATGACCAAGTGCCTACTTAGACCGCATACGTAATTCATAAGAGAGTGATAATGCACTACTTAGACTCGATTATGGAAAACCTATCAAAATTTTCCACCTAAAAAACCACATAGATAATGAGTGGTATATTGAATACGGTGGAGTTCTATTCCACCGTTGGCTGCAAATTCTGAAGCCTGCCTGGCAAGAGTATAAAACTCTAGAGTTTATTTAAATACTCATCAACACAGTGAAGACAAAATAACAATACCTATGATAATTATTCATGTATCAAGTGAGTAAAGTAATATTATTTTTTTGAGAGTAGGAAATGTTCCCAAGAGTAAAAAAAACACTTTCATCACGAGTTTCATGAAGTATTTCTTTCTTCAATTGTTAAAAAAGAGAACCAATTCAGATTTTTATTGCGAATATAGAATGAATTTGGCATCGAGAGTAAAGGCCAGCACTAATTAACAACTGATAGACCATCAGCTAGTAACATAATAAGTAATAAATATTCCAGTAACGACAGACAAACTCGAGCAAAAAGTGATGAATGAATTGTTGCACTGTGGAACTCAGCACATGATATCTCGACATCATGTATTATTAGAAAAAAATTGTTTACCAAAAAATCAGGGGTGAAACCTAAAAAATTTTTCATTTAAAAAAAATATAATTTTTTCTGTTGTTATTTCAGAAAATATAAGATTTATCAAAAAACGATTTCGATAGGTTGAGAGATAATTTAATTCTCCACAAGAATGATATTCAGTAATACCTTATGAAATACGCTCGTTTTCTCAGAAAACGTGGTTTGACGCCGGCGTCACATTTCATGCTCGCGCGAACCCGCCACTGCAAGTTCAGATTTGTCATAACTTTGCTAATCATTATAGTAGAAGGAAAAAAAAAGTGCATATCGTTCCTGAAGACTTTTACTTCCTCATGCAAATGTGAGTATCTGAGTACCTAAAATGTGAACGGAAAACTTTATCGAAATACAAAATTTTATCCAAAATCATTATAGCCGTTTCAGAGATCCAAAAATTCATATTATTAATATTATGAGCAAAATCACATTTTTTCATAAAAAGCGCCTATATAGATGAACTAAAGTAGCAATACCTTATCTAAATACAAAATTTGATCCGAATCGTTGAAGCCGTTTTCGAGATCCAAAAATTATCATTATTATTATTATCAGTAAAATCGTGTTTTTCCAAGAAATATGCCTATATGAATAAACTTAAAAAACAAAACCCTATCTACATACAAAATTTCTCCCAAATCGATTGAGCCGTTTCCGAGATATATCAAACTGTGTTTACGAAAAGTGTGCGATTTGTTTACCGTGCGTAAGGAGCTATTTACTGAGGCTGTGAGTCGTGTGGTTTCGTTTATTTTCTGCAGTGGCCGTTGGTAAAACATATTACTGATTCGGAAAGTCTTACTGTAATCTAATTTTTCGTAGTGCACAATTTATAATTCCTCAGTTAATTTTTGTGACACATTTATTCGTTTCTTATTGTACCTACATACTTTTATCTGCATTGTAAACCAATTATCTTTCTCATAATGTGTTTCATAATGCTCCAATCTTTGTTTTTTTTTATATTTGTTTTTAGTTATGTCTCTATACTCCACACTGTATAGTCCGCAATTGACAAATGGCGTAAAGATACAAGAGTCATACCAAAATGAATAAAGAGCATGCGTTAATATCTACAGGGTGTAACATAAGTACGTTAAAATATTCAAGTGTCTATTCCTGAGACAATTTTAAGAAAAAAGTTTAAATAAACTTGTGTCCGGAAATGCTTCGTTTCGGACATACAGGGCGTTGAAATTTAATTTTTTTGTACGCTTTTTAAAAATAACTTTTGCAAAAATTAAGTTATTTACACGAAATTTGGTACCCGCGGTTTTTTTGACGTGGGAAATCATAATTTCGTATTATTTTTCATGTAACATCTAGAGGGCGCTGCGTACGCTGTCATTATTTATTTCAAATTGCCCTAACATTTTTGACACTGAACTTTTGGTACTTTTCATGAAAAAAATCTTATTCCCACACCTTTCCCAATTAAAAAAGGTATACTTTCTCAACAACGCTGGAGGTGATATTTTTCGAGATATTTACAATTTTCTATATCAATGCATGTTACTTAGCTCCTAGGGCGCTAAGTAAAGTTGCTTAAAAAAATTTCAACAATCTGTATCTCGAAAACGAATCATTTTCCGATAAACATTTTATAGGAAAAAAGGTGTTTATTTTGACGAGATCTACCACATACTTAGTTTTTGGAATGTTCTCAGCAACTTCACTTAGCGCCCTAGGAGCTAAGAAACATGCATCAATATAGAAAATTACAAATATCTCGAAAACGATCACCTCCAGCATTGTTGAGAAAGTGTACCTTTTTTATTTGGAAAAGGTGTGGGAATGAGGTTTTTTCATGAAAAGTACCAAAAGTTTACTGTCAAAAATGTTAGGGCAATTTGAAATGAATAATGACAGCGTACGCAGCGCCCTCTGGATGTTACATGAAAATTGATGCGAAATTATGATTTCCCACGCAAAAAAAACCCGGATACCAAATTTCGTGCAAATAACTTATTTCTTGCAAAAGTTATTTTCAAAAAGCGAAAAAAAAATTCAATTTCAACACCCTGTATGTCCGAAACGAAGCATTTCCGGACACAAGTTTATATAGACTTTTTTTCTTAAAATTGTCTCAGGAATACGTCACTTGAATATTTTAACGTACTTATGTTACACCCTGTATAATATCTAAGAGGCATAAAGTTGCAAATTAACATGTTTTTTTTATCCACTGTTTACTAGCGTTTTTTTCTTTTCCAAAGTTTTCCAATACGTTCATTGTGCCCATACAGATATTTGATCAAAAAGTTCAGAAGTACACAATACCAAAAATTCAGAAAATTCATAAGGTGTGCGTAGTCTTTTCCCTCGACAAACACTGGAGCTACAAGTTCCCACCGTACAATTTGCAAAATTCAATTATTATCTGTTTCCCACTCGCATCATCTTCAACCACTAAACCCAATACGCAACTGATAAACCAACAGAAAATCATATAAAGGTACGGGTTCGCAAAAAACCTCACAGTTCAGCTCATTGCACAGAGAAAAAACGCGAAGAGTCCGAAAGTTTGAGAAAAATTCTCGACTCAACGGCCAATAGCCACAATGGAGTTTGTTATCGGTGGTCTAGCAGCTACGAGTGCGGGTTTTTTCACAAATCCTTTGGAAGTCGTCAAACATCACATGGAGCTGAGCAAAAAGAGCCAGTTGACCAGAAAGTACACGAACTTTTTGCACGCCGGATATCAGGTAGCTAGACAGGATGGTTTGAAGAGTCTTCAGAAGGGACTGTCGCCCGCCCTTGGGGCATACCTTGTCAGCTACGGAATGAAATTAGGTGAGAAATATTCAAGAATTGATTTTCATGACTTTTTTGACAGGAATAAATATTCATTCATCTATCAGTGATATTTTGCGAAACTAAGTCATTAAATCGGCGATTTAACGTAGTATTTTTTTTTCAAACAGTGATTTGAAGTAGTAACTTTTTGAATATAATGTGATTAAGCTACGCCTAGCTTTGAAATGCGCGACAAAATTGGTTTAGTTTATTCCAAAAAACAATAAAAATTAAGTATAAAATAAAACCAAAAATACATTCTGGATTCATTGTCCAGAGATCGCAGATCGCAGAGACGTTTTGTGTATAAAGAGAGGGCGCTAACTGTCGTTCAAATGGTAAATAATCTTTACAAATATCCCTTGGCGTATGATTCTTGCAAACTAATTGAAATTAGCAATATTTTCGAAATAATTTAGGTTTTGAAATGCATTTTTGGTTCAATAATTTTCTGGAAACCATAAATTTTGCAAAAGAATTACCCGCATTATATCCAACAAAATAACTTTCAGACAACATACGGAAATCACATTCAATTCATTTCTTAGGATTTTTTTAAAAATTCAAAAAAATTATTTTTTTTACAGAAACTAGTACAGTGTGTTTCAAAAAGTTTGCACCATATGGTAAACTTTCTTTATGCATTTGTTATAAAATTTTATTCTTCATGAAAGTTGGTGGTGCATTGCAGAATACTTGCATATGAATTGTCAAAATTCTGAATTTCCAAATGGTGTACAGGACAGGGAAGAATATAAAAATAGGAATTTTGATCAAGAGTAAACTATCCTTTATTTTCGATCTTATCAAAGAAGTTTATTTAAAAAAGTTGTTTGGAATCAAAAACAATATGGAGATTTGGAATCACAGCCAACTACACAAAAACAAAGTTTTTCTTTAATTTTTTATGGTTCCAGCCTCATAAACAGTACTAGTATCTCATATGCACCTAAGATGCCTCTCTCATCTTCCTACAACGACATTGCAATGCAAAATTTGGTCTAATTTAGCATTTGTACTAGAATATCGATATTTTTCGAAAATTGTTTGAATTTTTACTAGTTTTTTGAAGCAAATTTAATATTTTACTCTGTATGAATGTTACTAATAACATTAGTGTGATTTTGTGAAAGGAAATTATGAATTAATCAATTAATTATTGGTAATCGATTGAATAATACAAATTTGCAAATTTACGATCACTTTAGTAATGATAATAATGATAGGTCTTTATTTACCAAATATAAGTACAATATAAAAGGGAAATCTCCGAAAATCAGATGGTGCCACGTATTAGTATACGTGTTACCTCATCATAAAAAATGTGATTTTTTTATTTTTTCCGCGTAGGTGGCTATGATTTGGAATTTGAATGTTGGTTTTGTTTGACGCCGGCCACCCGAGGTGGTGATGTAGGTTTTCCGGGTTTTCCTGCAGCTGAAAAGTGAATACGTCACCAAAAATCACTAAGTCGCCCTGGAGCGCTACGGCAAATAATAATAATAGCCGTCCTCTACCCGCACAGGCTATGCCATTGGGTACACTCTGCGAGTGTTTATGAGGGAATATTATTATTATTATTATTTTTATTATTATTTAAAATGAACTCTTTTGATAATGTCAGAAATAAGGGTACAAAGTTTACATCTGATGAAATTTTCTATTTTTTGTTCTTCCCTGTATACCGTTCAAAGATTTAAAATTCTGACAACCTTTGTGTAATTTTTCTGCAATGCACCACTTTTTATGAAGAATAAAATTTTCTGACAAATGAAAATAAACAAGTTTTCTATATGGTACAAACTTTTTGAAACTCTCTGTATAGGTAAATTGTAAAAAAAATAATTGAAATTTTTCGGCAAAGATTATTTTCAATAACCTAGCATATCTTCAAATTAAAAATACATTATTCAAACTATTTCAATAATAAAAAAATTCCTTTGAGTCTTTGTCAACTGTCAGTACGAAAAATGTTTGTCTGGCATCCATGCAGACAAAGAGTCACTGCAGAACTTTCAGAGCCACCAAATTTAGCTTCTTCCGAGTTGTCACATCCATACAAAAATTAAACGAAATACATCATCATTTTGAATGTTTATCTAATAAATTTTGAATTATGTAATTTTATCAAATAATGTCTTCCGAATAAAATATGAAGTCAAATACTGTCTTCTTCAAGAATGCCTAAATGTATGAACAGTGTCTAAAAAATAAATCTAAGCACAGCTGATTTTTTACGCACTTGTGCTAAAAAATATCACTTTACGCATAATAATACGACCATGCTAAAAATTGTCACTTTAGGTATTGTAACAGTGCCTAAAAACTTTGTTTTTCTACGACAGTTAGTAAACTGAGATTTTTGGCACTGTTCACAGTGTGCAATGTCATACTTTTTAGAAAAAGTGCGTAAAAAAATTTACTGCCTGTAAAACATCTAGTGTGCATAATAGTTATTTATGTACCAAGGACGAAAAACTGTCTATTATAGTCGAGCCTGCAAATTGATAGCTGAGGCGCTAGCAAGCAGGCGAGACAATAGACAGTGTTTCGCCGAGGTGCATAATACATTTTTTCGTCAACCTCTACAAATTACCTACTAATTTCCGATTTTCGAATCGACAATCGACTGTTTTTTTAGGCAAGTAATTTTCGTCCGCAGACACTTTTCGTCCGCAAATACTTTTCGTCCGCAAACGCTTTTCGTCCGCTGTGGTCACTATGCCTTATCATAGTGTATCAAAGTGTTTGCGGACGAAAAGTATTTGCCTTCAAAAATGGTCGATTTTTCGTCCAGAAATTAGTATGTAAAATGTCATTTTTTGTAGAGGTCGACGAAAAAGTGATTTTTTACACAATGTTCATACATTTACGCATTCTTGAAAAATACAATATTTTACGACAAGTTTTGTCGGAGGTCATCAACTGCTAATACGACGAAAATTCAAAACTCCATTAGATAAAACATTCAAATTAATTATACAATTGCTACAATTTTTCAATTTAATAGCTGTCGTAGAAAAAACTTTGTGTGATACATTTTCATAAAAAGCTTTTTTCGTCGACCTCTACAAAAAATTACATTTTACGTAAAAATTTCAGGATGAAAAATCGAATATTTTTGAAGTATTTTTCGTCCGCAGACACTTTTCGTCCGCAAACGCTTTTCGTCCGCTGTAGTCGCTATGCCATATCATCGTTTGCGGATGAGAAGGACGAAAAATACGTGCCTAAAAAAATAGTCGATTATTGATTCGGAAATTAGTACGTAATTTGTAGGGGTCGCCGAAATAGTTATTTACCTAACAAGTGCGGAAAGTAGTACTTTTCCGCACGCGACGGCAGTTGCAAGAACGATGCGGAGCGGAGTTCGGACAAGCCGTTAAGGGCGGAAAAGACATTTTCCGTAAGAGTTAGGTACAATATTTTTCCTACGAGTGTTTTTGTCCATCTTATTTATGAAAGAACAAGGTTATTAATAAACAAGTTTTCATAATAATGCTACAAAATGACTAATAAGACAGAATAGTTACATAGATGGTTAGTCCTAAATATCCTCATTTTCAACAATACAAAAATCGTGCGGAAAAGTAAAAATCGTACGGAAGAGTAAAAATCGTACGGAAAAGTAAAAATCGTGCGGAAAAGTAACTTTTTCACACGATTTTAAATCGTACGGAAAAGTATAACTTTCAAAACGAAAAATCGTGCGGAAAAGTTACTTTTCGTAGGAAAAAATGTAATATGCACCTCGGCGAAAAACTGTCAATTGGTTCGCTTGCTAGCCTCGGCGGCACCTCGGCTATCAATTTGCAGTCTCGACTATAATAGACAGTTTTTCCTCCTTGGTACATAAAATACTTTTTGTATTTGCGTGTTTTGTTGAACTCGGCTGAGTTAATCACGCGTTATACAACAAACTTCACGCTAATGCAAAAAAGTCTTACTTTACTAACTTGTTTCATAAATAACTATGCCGCTCTGTCGTAGAAAAACATTACTTTTACTAAGACAGGTGCAGTATTGTTGGATATATCATCCATTTCAAATTTCCAATTCAAGTACCGCCCTTCCCAATACAGCTTTTAGGATACCTCAACGTTTTTACAGAAATTAATTTGCGTCAAAGTTTTTCGGGATGGCAATTTTTTTTTCATTTGTTGAAATCCCTTGCTCAGTCAACTTCTATGGAAAATCCCACCATATTTCCCATGAATCACCATGAACATGGATGATGGAATCCGTAGCTCTAATTTCCACACATTGCATTGAAACAATCAATTTTAAATTAATTTTTCAGGAACGTATCAATTTGGACAGAACCGAGGACTCACGACTAACGAAAATGGCCAAGTAAACGTACCAAAAAGTGTTCTAACAAGCAGCGTTGGTGGTCTTTTAGGCCAATATCTATCCAACCCTTTTTATTTGGTGAAAACGAAACATGAAATCGATCAAGCGAAAACTAGTGAAAATGCCAGTAACAACACGGAGAAAAAATCATCAAGTTACATGGATACCGTCAAGAAAATATACAGGGAACATGGAGTGAGTATTAAAACAAACAAAACTGTTTGAGTGTCTGCCATCTCGCAACCAAAAAAGATGTATAGATTTATGATGTTTTTTTTTTACGATGCGCGAGACAGAATACAGTCGACCAGCACCAAATGTGTGACGTTATGCATTGGAAAGTTTCAGCGACTCACCTGAACTACTGCAGTGGCAGATCCAGGAGGGGGGGGGGGTAAATGGGGTAATTACCCTCCACCAAGCCTATTCCAAAATACTCATACTGCCGTTCTAAGATCTGAGGATGAATGCAGTATGTTTCAAAATATCGTAATTTGAGTGTTTCAAATACTTTTATTCGCATTTCTTACATACCGAACTACTGTTTTGCTTGTTTTTATTATTTCATATGTCTATTGGAAATATATTCATATTTTACTTTTCTAATAGGAGAATATTTATATTCATTACCCCCCCCCCATACCAGTACCCTGGATCCGGCACTGAACCACTGCTTCCCTTCCCAGAGTCAATCGTCGCTAGTCGTGTGATTCCATTTAGTAGTGTTGGGCATAATCGAATTATTTCCATAATCGAATGATGAGTACTCGAGTGATTACAATAATCGAATGTTCATTCGAATTATCCATCACTCGGATACTACAGACACCTAATGATAACTTTTTGAACTCGAGTACCAAAGATCGAAGATGCCTATAGACTGAATATTCATGTGAGCGATGACTCGAATGAAAAATGTTATGGTCGAGTCGAGAACCGAACAAATTTATTCGAATACACAAAATGTGTATATCTGACCTCTTCTCTCTTTTCAGTTTCCTCTTACTATTTCACTCGGCAGTGCATTTTTTGTCCGAGAACTGAATTCAAATTCAAAATACCAGTTAGAGTGACAGTCTAGAGCCATGGTCACGGAACCTATTTGAGTAATCCATCATTCGAATGATTCTGTGCAAGTTCTCGAGATATCTCGAGACATTTCAATAATCGAATTATCGATTATTTTTCATTCGAATTATCCCATCACTACCATTTAGTCGAGTCTCAGTCTCGCCTACTCGTCATAAATATTATGTGCTGGGCGACTGCCCTCTGTCTAGGACAGTGTTTTTCAACCTGTGGGTCGCCAAGCCTTACGCGAGGGGCCGTGGGTAAAAGAAAAAGGCAAGTGTTTATAGGTCCTACACTGCAAAAAAAAAAAACTACAGTGTCAGTGCGAAGGCTGTGCCTGTTTATTTTTCATTTATTTGTCGAAAAGTGGTTCTATTTTTGAGACATAAATAATCAAATCATTTTCTAATTGAAGTCTATTTCTCTTTTTACACGCTTTATATTAGACGTCCGAATGATTTGAAATTTGGCAGGTGTTCATGATTTCGGTGAAAATGCAATATGAAAAGAAAAACAAAATGGCGGCTCCAAGGTGGCGGACGAGATTTGTGATAATGGTCCGATTCCATTGGTATATAAGTATTTTCGGAGTCAGAGATTATGATTTTTTTAATAAAAATTCATGAATTCAAAATGGCGGCTCCAAGATGGCGAACGACGAGATTTGTGATTACGGTCAGATTCGATTCAAAATTGTATGTGAGGTTTTTTTAGGTCGTATATTTCGAATTTTCTGTCAGAATTCATAAATTAAAGGTGGCGGCTCCAAGATGTCATTATGGTCAGATTCGATTCAAAATTCGATTTTTTAGTAAAAAAAATAATAGTTTAAAAAAGAAAACGTTTTACTTCCCATGGACTAAAAAGTGAAAAATAATTGACAATTTAATTTCTCAAATGTAAAAAAAGCGTGGGGTGCTTGATAAAGTTCTCTTGAGCTCTTGAACTCTGTAAGAATATCTCTGTAAGAATATAGATCGAAAGCACCCACGCTTTTTTTACATTTGAGAAATTGAATTGTCAATTATTTTTTACTTTTTAGTCCATGGGTATTAGATCAGTCTATCGCCCTTTCATAATTTTAGGTCACTAAAGGTGGTAGAAATGTATTTTTTGTTGAAGTAATCCATAACACTTCTAATGTAAAAAATATAATATTAACATGGTTTGTAGCAGTAGGTGGCCGTGATCCGTGATATAGGCGGCCATGCTTTTGACAGATGAGGTTTATATTGGGAAATTATATTGAGTTACTGTATAGTAAACCAGCAAACAAAGATATTCTTATGTAAAACATTTCTTGTAAGCATTTGCGTTAAACAATTTGAGAAAAATGCAATGCTTTGAAAAGTACAATTTATGTAAATACTGCAGAGTTGAGTCAAGTGCAAATATGTCATCCAAAATTAATATATTTAACGAATTTAATGGAAGATTGCGACCAGGAAGCGTTAGAGTCGAATGGTTTCTTTACGAAAATCCAAGAAAGTCTGCTGCAGAGGTCAAGGAAATATGGCCTTTTGCGTAAAAGAGATTTGAACAAAATTGTTTCAAAATTTTACATATATGTTTTAAAACACAGACATCTAATTAATTCGTCACCTTCCTATTCACCATTAAGAAGATAGGATGGGTTAGAATTCAAGCAACATTTGAATCTTACTATGTTTGTAGGTCCTACGTTTTTTGAAATATAAATTGTTAATGCATAATAATTAAACAAATTTGTGTTTTCTGTTTAATGAAACTTTATAGCGAATAATAAATAATAATGTTAATTCTTACAATGTTTGTGTAGATCATATGTTTACCTTTTCAACTGTCAAAAAATTTCCACTTAAATATCGTGGCACGACGAAAAAATTTCCGGAAATTTTTTTAGTTGCCATGGTAACTAGTCAATCGACACAGCACAGCCATGGTGAGGCATTTAAGCCAAACACTGACGGCTGACACTCTCAACTTGAACAGACCTAAGATACGCATACTTACCGGCTTACTAACCGGACATTGCGGCCTTAGGAAACACCTGTACACCATGGGAATAAACAGAGAAACCGTGGAGTGCAGACTTTGTGGTGACGAGGAGGAAACAGCCTCTCACATCATCTTTGAATGCGATGCGCTGTATAACAAGCGCTATAG
Organism: Chrysolina haemoptera; assembly: GCA_958298965.1. Taxonomy (NCBI): domain Eukaryota; kingdom Metazoa; phylum Arthropoda; class Insecta; order Coleoptera; family Chrysomelidae; genus Chrysolina; species Chrysolina haemoptera. The sequence continues at coordinate 9,860,552 of OY282592.1, read as the reverse complement.
AATATTCGGACAGACCAACCTAGAAATAGGCATGAATCCGAAACACCTAGCAAATAGATTACTAAACCTGATAAAAGACACAGGCCTATTTAACTAGGAACTACTGACGACAGAATAATACAATAGACCCCAGATGGTCTCAGTGTTAAGGGTCACCCTCACGGGTAAACCCTGAATCTGGCTCGTCAGCGTCAAACCAACCAACCAACCAACTAGTCAAAATTAGGGCATCTTATTGGTTAAAAAGTAGAGGTGTGAAATTTTGAGTATATAATTGGAGAAATTCGACTATTTCAAAAGTATTTCTCTGCACCTCTCCTAGACATTATTCAAAACTGTTTTTTTTTTCAGATTCGAGGATTCTTCAGAGGAGCTACAGCTTCTCTGCCAAGAGCCTTCATCGGAACATCTCAGTTGACTTCCTTTGCAGTCGCCAAAGAAAGTTTGAACAAGTTCGAGACCTTCCAACAACATCCACTGTTCACCACAATGTTGGCTGGTACAGCTGCTGGCGTGGTTCTCAGTATGGCTATGACACCTTTTGACATGGTGCTAACAAATATGTATAAACAAGGTACAGAACACTAAAGTATATAACTTCAACCAAATATTCATGCCGAAGATTGCGAATATTCATATATGTTAATTTCTACTATCATTTTTCTTTGCTCAGCAAATTCAACACAAATTATATAAAGGAAACTGCAATTGTTCACAATGAGCTCATCATGAGAACCAAGAGTCGAGTTCGGTAATACGATAGCAGATTTTAGTCAGTCGGTTATAAACGAACGAAACGGACGAGATCAGCGTGGGATTGACTTTGACAGAATGCTGTTAACCTATTTACATTTAAATTTGAATTGTATTGTTTTGTAAAACAAGCTTCAAGTTTGAAATTTGAACTGTGGCTATTCCAAGGTAATTATTTCATTTCGATTTGAACTTTCAACATCAAACTATTATTAACAAACCACAAATGTAACATAAACCTAACCACACATTCAAAATTCGTCCGTCAAAATTCTCCGAGCAAAAAGATCAATCTCGTACGGAAAAACCGAACGATCAAGAATTACCTCCCATACATTCGGTTTCAATAACGAACGATACAGAATAATCCGATCAGTCCGACGTAAATACCGATCGCGGTTAAGATATCCTGTCCTACCAAGGCTGCTCATTGCCATAATCCTTACAATAGTAATGATTTGGTCAAAAATCCATCAGAAAACAACTACTCAATAAGGGTCTTCATCCCTGAAATAAAGGGAGTCGGAAACGATTTTTTTTTCTGATTGATGAAGGAAGGCATTTTGATCATTGCCACCATCAAAATGAACGAATATTTTTGTGATCTTTCATTGTATTATTGAAGTCTATCATTTACTTAGTTCAACGCCATTCTCATTTTCGTCTTAAAAAAATCCATTTATTTGAAAAATAATTATTACAAAAAAGTGTTGTTTTCGCGAAATGGATTTACTTGCATTATTCCATTCGAATTTGGAAATATCCAATTTTGCCAACGGCGATTAATAAAGGAATGTTTCAGCTGTCGACTAGTGAAAATTAATTATTTCTTACAGTTCTCGATTCCGAAACAGAAATGAATATCTTTACGCACCTCATGTTGCTCCTCTCATACGGCTGATAACGTGAAACGGGAAGAGAGGGATCATACAGTTCTGACACAGGGTCGGATTTCAGATTACTTGAAATATTCAAGGCGCCTAGACATTTTTGTTGTGCTATAATACACAACTCCCAGTTTAACTTGGTCGAAAATGTTTTCTCAAACTCATTTGGATACAAACTCTACAGATGATGCAAATATTCGTGGATGTACTCCGGGATAAAAAAAAAATTCACTGGTCGAATGGAACTTCGAAATATTATAATTTTCACAATTACTAGCTTTCTGTGTGTATGTTTGCATGTGTATACACATGTATGTCAAATTTGAAAGTGGTTTAAATTAATTAAATCAAATGGCTATCAAAAAAATTTCGATGATATTTTATTGATCACTATTTTTAATATTGTTTCGTTTCATTTAAAAAATAATTTTTCCAATGTGAATTAATTTTGAGAAAAAAATCTTATCCACCCCGAAAAGTCCAAGATGGAATTCTTTAGAGAGTCAGAATGTAAACCACCAAATCTTTTCGTCGTTTTGAGTTCATGCTAAAAATTAGCATTTTCATTCAGATACTTGATTTGTCAGTTTTTATTATACATGATTCTACATCTAATTTTCTGAACGATTAATGGATTACAGAACTCGTCCGCCATCTTCAATTCCTCAGTATGGTAGGAAAATCATAGTCATTGAAAATCCTTACATACCAGTTTTGATGTTTTGAACAGAATCGGATAACGAATCAAAAAATGGATACTCACTTCATCTTGAAGCCGCCATTCTGAATTCTCCGTTAAAAAAAAAACAAGATATTCGCTCCCAAAAACTCCTAAATACCAATATCACAAAACTTGTCCGCCTTCGAGCCGTCATATTGAATTCATTAATTTTAAAAAAATATTAAAAATCACCGAGCTCGAAAACCGCCACATACAAATTTTGAATGAGATCAGACCTTAATCACAAATATCGTCCGATATCTAGAATTTGCATACTTACTCAAAGTGGAGTTTCAGTATGATGAAGTTAAGTAAAACTCAAAGTCGTCTCCTCAATATATATTTCACCCCAGAGTAGGGAGGGGATGTTGTCAACGCCACTTTGGCAATCACTTGTCAAAAAGTTGCAGCAAACATAAATCAAAAACATGTTTTCGAAACAAAAACCAATAAATTAGCATATGAAATCGAATCGGACCATAATCACAAAACTCGTCCGCCATTTTGGAGCAGACATCTTGAAAACAATAATTTAAAAAAAGATTCACAATCTCCTAGACCAAAAACTCACATATACGAATTTTGAATCGAATCTGACAAACCCTCTCATACAAATTTTGAATCGAACGGGACCATAATCACAAATCTCGTCCGCTACTTTGTGTTTTTCTCTGAAAAAATATTATAATGCATCATAATCGAAATTATGATAAACAAGTAGCCCAATAAAATTAATTGTGTTCCAATGTGATTAAAAGAAAAACCTTCAAAAAATAATATACGATAAAGACGTCATACGTCAGCACTGTATATTTATGCTGCATATCTAGACGAGACGACGACCATCAGTATATCTTTTTGCGGTACACTTTTCTTCTCAAAATTCTCATTAAAAACATCTTTTTTAATAGTTTCCGCCCGTCAATCAATTATACCTATTATTTTTAACGCTTCATCTTCTACAGATTTTCAGTTTTTTTTATTTTGCTTTCAATTTTCGATTCATTCTGTGACTGGAGCACAATGTTTAATCTGAAATGCTCGTGCAAATTTTCAGATTTCCACGAAAGCGAATAGGAAAAATAATCACCGAATTATTTAATTCGGTCCTATACCGCGCGAGAGTTGACAAGCTGAAAATGGGCGGAGTTTGAATTTATACAATCGTTCTAAGATGCCTAATGTTTTTAGACATCTTAAATCGTTCGAACACGCACCTTCATCTAGCAATATACGTTTTCATGATTGACGGGACTACGAATAATCATGCTGCTCCATAGGTGGCGCAAGGAGTTAGTAACAAGGCCTAGCCAGAACACTTGTATGAATGGGTTATATGTTGTGACACATGTCCGCCGTCTACGACGTGCCAGCAATATTCAGGAAAAATATTTATAATATGTGATGTTTGAAAAATACACTTGTGATGCAGTATGGCTTCGAGCCAGACTACTGCATTCCCCCGATACACCTCAACTGTCTACGCCGGTTGAAGGCCGGATGGCAACGGATTTGCCGCAGTTGGGGATGTCCATATAGCGCCGTAAAGGAAGCTGAGGACAATAAATTATGAGAGAGAGAGAGAAGTTTCTTATTTTAGGGCTAAAGACTCTTTTATGGAAGACACTTTCCTTACCTAGACAAGTAGTTGTTTTCTCATGAAGCAGTCTTCCTCACTTAGGAAAGTAGTTGTTGTCTGATGGATTTTTGACCCAATTATTCCTATTGTATAGAATTATGGCAATGAGCAGTCCAGGTAGTGCAGGATATATTGTTTTTCTCACAAAGGTCACAAACTATGTACTTACTTCCAAATTTGAACTTTCAGCTATTGGCGCAAAACCAACTGGACATTCCTACAGCAGCTATATGGACTGCATGCGGAAAATATACACCAAAAATGGCCTACGACCATTCTATAAAGGAATGGGACCTCTTTATCTGAAGCTTGGACCACACACTATGTTGTGCTTGGTGTTTTGGGAAGAACTCAAAGGGCTTTATGAGAACTATGGTCTCGAAGAAAATAATAAGCAGCGAAGTCCTGTGCCTACGAATACTTTCTACCAAAAGATTGGATTTTTGAGTATGGAGAGTAAGAGTAATACTAATTATTTCAATGAAAGAATGGATGAAGATCAAAAATTGAACGTTTATTGGAATTAGGAATATGAATTTCTTACGAAATATGATAAAGACTATTGTGATATTTTTCTTGGTTCATTTTCTTTAACAGAAGCATTGTTGATTTGCGTGAAAGTACTCAATAAGTGTAACTTAACTTTTCCCTGAGTTCATGCATAATTTGAGTTGAAGCTCCAGCAATAGATATCTATTTGCGATATATTTACAAAGAGTTCATGATTAAAAATGTATTTGATTACCTAGCGAAACTTCCACAATATCGGAAATATCATTTAGTTCAGTGTTTAATTAGTTTAGGTCAGATATTTTAACTTTTACGGAACTGAAAAATTGAGACGTCAATTCCATGAAATGTTAACAAGTTTACATATAAAATTATAATTTTTGTCCTACAAAGTTACTGGGATAATTATTTCTGTTTCTTTTGGAAAAGTTAATAATACTTTTTTCTATACACTGGTGAAACCTTTTTTTCTTTTAGGAAGTAGATTTACCGAAAAAAAAACAGTGAAATAAAAAAAAACAATTAAAAAAAAATATATAAAATGAAATCGAAAATTAGCTATTCCTAGTGGAAATCAATATGCTTCTGAAAGGTAACTATATTGTAATTTGTTATTAGCTTTCTAGTAATTTTATTTTCATGAATTATTCCTGCTAGAAATATGTTTTTCTCTAATAATGAGAAATAGATTAAACAATCCACTCTTCTGCTTCTACCTTTACAATGGGTACATTCGCCTCGTTCATTGTTGTTAGTTTACACGTTTCGAATTTCTGGAAAGGAATAATTCTTAAAGATCAATGATATATTTTATTTCATGTTATAGTAGATGTAATTTTATAATATTTATGAATAAATTATTTACTTATTTATTATTTCTGAATTTTATTTATTAAATAATTGTATGAAATTATCATAAAAACACGATAAAATAACTACGCAGAAATATTTTTCCAAGAACAACAGATGTTTCGATAGGAATAGGAAACATTTCTGTAACCAGCATTCAGTGCAAATGGAAGGCTAACAAACTAGCTAATATCTTACCAGGTAGTAACGGATACCGACATCCATCAATTTGACCAAGGGCCGGTATTATAAAACTATTTTGACAAAAAACTAGAAGTTAACTTGGGGAATGACGTCACATCTTGCAGTTAACTTCTACATGAAGGAGTTAACTTTATCCGGTGGAATGGGTATCAGTTGAAGTTAACTTTGTAGGAAATGATGGTTTTCGACAGTTTTTCTGTCAATAATTTAGCACATACTTGAGTTTATTGTTGTATTATTTTTCTGATTTTGTTAAAACGATATCCACTTTATTTTTGAGGAACTTTCAACCGACGATGAAGATACTGGTTGAACGCCCAGGGCGACCAAGAATGTTTAGGGCTGAACTTTGGTTTACTGGAAATCTGATATGGAAATAACAATTGAACGTCACGATTGTGGGCCCTCAGCCAATTGTAACGGCACCATTTTTGTTTTGCAGAAATGCGCTGTTGCCAAGTTGACCTCTTCGGATTACTGGAAATCTGATATAAAAAAAACAATTGAACGTCGCCATTGTGGACCCCCAACTAATTCTAGTGGTACTATTTTTGTTTTGCGGAAAGGCGCTGTTGCCAAGTTTGACTGACTTGCAAGCTAGGTTAGCTTGCTCAGATTAGGTTTGTGTGTCAATTGCGAACGAAAAACTAATTCATGCATTCTCGACTGACTCGCAAGCTAGGTTAGCTTGCTCAGGTTAGGTTTGTGTGTCAATTGCGAGCGAAAAACGATTTCATGCATTGCTCAGGTTAGGTTTGTGTGTCAATCGCGAGCGAAAAACGATTTCATGAATTCTCGACTGACTCGCAAGCTAGGTTAGCTTGCTCAGGTTAGGTTTGTGTGTCAATTGCGAGCGAAAAACGATTTCATGCATTCTCGACTGACTCGCAAGCTAGGTTAGCTTGCTCAGGTTAGGTTTGTGTGTCAATCGCGAGCGAAAAACGATTTCATGAATTCTCGACTGACTCGCAAGCTAGGTTAGCTTGCTCAGATTAGGTTTGTGTGTCAATTGCGAACGAAAAACTAATTCATGCATTCTCGACTGACTCGCAAGCTAGGTAAGCTTGCTCAGGTTAGGTTTATGTGTCAATTGCGAGCGAAAAACGATTTCATGCATTCTCGACTGACTCGCAAGCTAGGTTAGCTTGCTCAGGTTAGGTTTGTATGTCAATCGCGAGCAAAAAACGATTTCATGAATTCTCGACTGACTCGCAAGCTAGGTTAGCTTGCTCAGGTTAGGTTTGTGTGTCAAATGCGAGCGAAAAACGATTTCATGCATTCTCGACTGACTTATCCATATCAATACAAATTTCCAGGTTGCTAGTAATCCGAATTGACTAACCTGGCAACAGCGCATTTCCGCAAAAACAAAATAGTACCATTAGAATTAGTTGAGGGTCCACAATCGCGACGTTCAATTGTTTTTTTCATATCAGATTTCCACATCTCCAAAGTGTCCAAAACTTGGCAACAGCGCATTTCCGCAAAACAAAAATAGTACCACTAGAATTAGTTGAGGGTCCACAATGGCGACGTTCAATTGTTTTTTTCATATCAGATTTCCAGTAATCCGAAGAGGTCAACTTGGCAACAGCGCATTTCCGCAAAACAAAAATGGTACCATATGAATCGCCTAATGCCACAGAATCGCGATGTTCAATTTTTTTTTTCATAACAGATTTCCAGTAAACCAAATTTTTACCATGTTTAGATATCGTTTAGACTATTTCAACTTGTGGAATGGAATATAATTCAAAAACCGATTTCGATTATTCAGAGAATCTGTACACATTAAAGCAAATTTAAAATAAAAAATGGGACCTTTATAAAACTGACATTCTAGAGTAAAAGTTAACTTGACTGTTAAAATTAGAGTTAACTGTCAAATATTTTTATAATATCGGCCCTATGAATGAATTTGGAGAAGCGAAGGTGACAACCGCTACCAGAGCAAAATGTCAAACCATTTTTTGATGAGAAATTTAGGCGATTATGATTCTGAATGAATGTAATTGTGAATAAAACGTTGTATTGCATGCATGTTTTAGATGCATTGAAAATGCTATCTAAAACACTTATTCAAGAATTTTTGCTAGAGTATCGCAGACAAATGTAAGCCACAAGTGAAGAATGAATCGCAGCATTTTGAAACTCGGCACATGACTTCTTGACATCATGTATCGTAAGGGTCATGTAGCTCAGTGGTTGAGAAAGCCATTGATTGCTGGTCGGCTAGGTTCGAATCCTTAGCGACTACAGATTTTTATCTGATGGCCCGAGAAAGTGCTAGGAATCGCACGTTAAAAGGTAAGACCTCGTTAATCCTTGGCTCGCACAAGTTTCGACTTTTGAGGGCTGCCGTTCGTAAGGAGACGACAGCTGGTTAACGGCAAAAACAATTTTAAACAATTGTTAGAAAAAAAATTCCAACTACTAGCACACCAAGTTTGATGGTGCTGCAATCGATCCTCGCCTCAAAACCCAATCGTACTGGATCATTCGCTCTCCAAATATTTCCACCAAGTGGAAAATATGAGGCAAACATCTGACAGGAAACACCTACTTCCCTGGCTAATACCACGACGAACATTGAATTACATCTGACAGACATGACTGACCTGGTGGAAATATTTGGAGAGAAGGGTACTTCCACATTGTTGATTTTACTATTTCATTTATTTGATCCTCTCCGGCAAAAATACTCGAACTCTGTTCACTTCCTGTTGTCTTTGCTACCGAGGATTGCTTATTGGTTTCACCGCGAGTGGCGCTGCGACAGACTTTTACTGTAAGTCGCTGCTTCATTTGTAGGGAGATATTAGTTATACAGTGGATTATAATTCATTGGGCTGGGACAGGACGACTTTAATATTTTCCGACCTACCCTGTCACTGACGAACCGCAAAACGCGTCTGCAGGTGGTCTTCCCCAGCCAAATAAAGGATAATTTGTGCTGTTTAATTATAATAAGCAATTGCAACTGGGTCTTCGTGGAGGAACGTTGCACAAATATCTGTCAGATGTAATTCAATGTCCGTCGTGGTATTAGCCAGGAAAGTAGTTGCTTTCTGTCAGATGTTTTTCTCATATTTTCCACCTGGTAATATTTGGAGGTACCTACTTCGACATTGTCGATATTAATAGTAACTATACAATTGGTAGCATTTTACAAACTTTTGACCATATTTCCAAACTAAATGAGTACGAAAGCGCAGGAGGGCCACTAGAGGTTTTTTTTCATCACTTCGACTTTTAAGTCAAAGTCTCGAGAAAAAAGTCGAAATTTCGACTTTAATGTTGAAATTTCGATATTAATGTCAAAATTTCGACTTTTTTCTTGATCGACTTTTAAGTTGAAATTTAATTACTTCGACTTTAAATTAGAAATTTAGAAAAAAAAGTCGAAGAAAAGTCGAAAACTTTAATCTTGAAATTTCGACATTACTTTTTTCTCGAAATTTCGACTTTTTTCTTGAAATTTTGAGTTTAAGTTTCGACAATGAAGTCGAAGTGATTAAATTTCGACATTATTGTCGAAATTTCAACATTAAAATCGAAAATTCGACTTTTTTCTCGAAATTTCGACTTTTTTCTCAAAATTTCGTTTTCAAAGTGATGAAAAAAACGGCTTGTGGCCCTCCTGCGCTGTGGATCAAAAACGCAGTGGTAAAAAAATCCCATTTGAATCCACATACCTGTCAGTTACTGCATGCATATTATTCAATTTGTTCAATGCCCACGCGCCGCGCTCACGCCAGGTCCTGTATTTACAAAAAAAAAATAATTTACTAAAGCTTCAACTATCAAAGAATTAAAGCGGCGTCAAATCAAACATTATTGTGTGTATCGGACAAATACTCAACGTCTCGACATATTAGACGTCATGGCAAAAAAATTCTTACGTAACATTAGATGATAGATTTGAGCATTAAATCTGATCTTGGTTATAATTTTTTGTTTACATAAAATTTTCATCTAATTATAAAGTTTAGGTTGAATGTCCACGTTTTTTAGTATATCTCGGGTCGGTGATAGTTTCATTTGAAGGTGATTTCAGTATTATTATTCAATTTATAGGTTAAGTTCATACTTGAGTGATTGGTATATCAGATTTGAAATATTCCATAGGTGAGTTTTGAGAGTGATATAAAAAAAAACTTCTTATTGACAAGTACCTACCTACTACCTACATAAATTCTCTAACAGATAATGGAAATAGGCATACTCTGTGGAGTAAATAGGTACACCAATATAAAATAAACACACAAAAAATGATGTAGACCTTGAATCTCGATTCCTCAATATCTAGAATTGTATTAAACTGAGATTCACGGAAGTTGGAGAATATGAAACACAGCAATAAATATTCTATGGAGTTTATACTACCACAAAACAAACTCGAATTCGTTCTTACTAAGGTTAGGTATGATATGCCATGCCTTGCAATCGTTGCATATTGCATTATTGCATAATTGTGAAGTGCAGCACTATACAGTAAAGTGCACGAAACAAGCGCTGAAGTTATTACGTTAACAATTTTGAATGAATAGTGGTTTTATCGTTATCAATTTTGTATGGTTATTCTATTAGGCAAAGTTAGTCAGGTCAAGTTAGATTGGCTAATAATTTACGCATTATCAACTCAGTTTGCATGCAGCCTTCTTTTCATTCAAACTTTCTGCTGTTACAGTGACCAATCACAGAGCGCTTATTCGTGCGTTTTACTGTCGTGTCGTCTAGTCTGGCGCTCCTGCGCATTCCATTTACGTGACACTCTCCTTAAGCTATGCTCACACTGTGAAGGAAACGTTTAGACATCGGGTCCGTACGTGTGCGAAACAAAACAAAAAATTCTTAATGTACGTTATAGTCCGGTGACAGGGAGAGTTTTCGTGGCCGATAAAGTGCGACTGGATCACCCAAGTTTTTCTTGTGTGTTTGACCCGCTGAATCCGATTTTCGATGGTGATCAAGCCGGGAAAACGTGCTCGAAAGTCGAAAAAAATGCGATTTTCTCAATTTTTAACACGGTTATATTAGCTTCACTTGTATGTATGTATCTATGTAACGGAAACTTTGAACGTGATTTTCACCCACTTCTAGACGTCCGAATGATTTGAAATTTGGCATGTGATAATGGTACGATTTGATTCAAAATTAGGGGTTTTTTAGGTCGCATATTTCGAATTTTTTGTCAAAATTCATAAATTAAAGATGTCGGCTCCAAGATGGCAGACGATATTTGTCATTATGGTCTGATTCGATTCAAAATTAGTGTGTGTGGGTTTTCGGGGTCAGAGATTATGAATTTTTTGACAAAATTTATGAATTCAAGCTGGCGGCCAAGATAGTGGACGAGTTTTGTGATTATGGTCAGATTCGATTCAAAATTAGTATGGTTTTAGGGATCGGATATTTCGATTTTCTAGTCATAAAAAAATAATAGTTTAAAACAAATTAAAGAACATTCTTTACTTACGCATGGACTAAAAAGTAAAATATGATTAACAATTCAATTAATCAAATGAAAAAAGACGTGGGGTGCTTGATAAAGTTCTCTTGGGCTCTTGAACGCTCAGTATTGTTGAATTAAACGAAAAAATATGAGATTATAGATCGAAAGCACCAACGCTTTTTTTAAATTTGAGTAATTGAATTGTTAATTATTTTTTACTTTTTAGTCCATTTCGGAAGTAGAGCGTGTTCTTCAAATTTTTTAAACTATTATTAGCACTAGGGAGATTATAAGTGAAAATTGTTGTGCTTTTAAGCAAAAGTTTCTGTTTCTCCGCTACTGAAATACTTGATCATGACAAAATATGTGCTGATCCCGTTTTAATTGACACTATAAGAAATTCGTCCACGACGTGAGCTACGCGAATTAAAAAATGCCGCATCCACGCAAGGTAAAGGTATATCGGGAAATTCAGTGCCGGGAGACTCCTACCTTCTCATGCAAACATGCGAATAATTGTGTACCTAACATGTGAAAATCATGAATAATTTAGTAAATATGGAATTATTGTACGGTAGCAGCAACCCATACCCTCTTTGGACCATATGCAACAATTTTAAAGTAGTGTGACAGGCCCTACTTATACATGCCAAAATAAATACTTTTTACTCCTGCCTCATTTTCAACTTACCCATAAAACCGGCATTCTCTTCAGTAAATGTTGAAAATAATCGCTTATTCGTATCCTGTTTTTGCACCTCTGGGACTAAAGTGCCAACTTTGGTCCCGTATAACAGGGATTAAAATGTATCTTTCAGTTCCTAGGGAGATAAAAGTTGCATTTTAAATCCCTAGGGACATAAAGTAAAAATCAAACATTACCGTAGCTACACTATTAATAACTAGGACAAACATTAGGAAATATTCAATTAAAAATCCTTATTGATTGAATTAAGATTGTATGTGATATTAACATTATTACACTTGATGAAACTAAATGGGCGATTATTTGTATTTGATAACTGAATATTAGATAAAAGGGAAGAGATGTCATGTTCTTGACGTATCGGTTAATGTCAACATTAACTGAAATGACACTGAATTGAAAAAGTTTTTTGACACCGTTGCTATGACGTTACCTACCGAGTAATCCAAGTACCATGTTTATATAACTCATCAAAATAATTAGTTGTATTATTATTGAAATTATTAATACTGGGAACTGCAAAAAATAGCGTATATGCCGCAGGACTAAAGTGATATTTTATCCCTTACGTGATTAAAACATTACTTTAGTCCCTTGCTATACAGGGTGTTTCAAAATTCAGTATCAAGAATTAGTGGGCGTATATTTCAGGTCAATATAAGACTTTATTTCCTATAAACATATGTCCGCAACTGCTTAATTTCTAAGATACAGGGTGTTGAAATTTAACAAAAATGATAATGATACGCTACTGTTTTTTTTTTATGAATATTATATTTTTTATGAGTGTCCTCTATTTATTTATAAAAATGGTCCCTTGACTTTTTTCCCTACCAAGAACAGTTTTCGATTTAAAAAGCAAAATGAGACATACAAAAAATCACATAGGTACAAGCGATTGACGACCTTTTATTTTTTAATTCGAAAACCGTCCGTCGGCGTCGGACGGAAAATAGTCAAGAGACTATGTTTGTGGAAAAATAGAAGACAATTATGAAAATGATACTAATTTGACAAAAAAAAACAGTAGCGTATCATTATTTTTATCAAAAATGGCAGAGCATGTTTACAGAGACGCCACTGATGAAAATTAAAAAACGTTCGCCATGGAAAAAATGTATTTTTATGTGCACTTTGCATATACCAAAATAAAAAAGAAAAGCCAAAGTGGTTTAGACATATTGAAAAAGAACTGATTTTTTTGTTAAATTTCAACATCCTGTATCTCAGAAATAAAGCGGTTGCGGACACATGTTTATGGGAAAGAAAGTCTTTTTTGACCTAAGAAACACGCCCCTGAAATCTTGATACTGAATTCTGAAACACCCTGTATAATATACTATTATTAACACTATTGTGAAGTGCAAACCTCAAGCTTGAAATCACATACTTCATTTTTCATGTAGGATGTGTGTGAGCGATTATTTTCAACATTTACTAAAGAAATTGCCGGGATTATGGATGAGTTGAAAACTGAGGCAGGAGTAAAACCCAGTTTTTTGTCTCACTAGTCTAAAATCGTTGTACACGGTCCAAAGATGGTACTGATTCCTGCTTCAGTATAACTATTTCATATCAACTAAAATATCCATGACTTTCGGATCCTCCGTAAATATCGTAGAAGGGTTATGTGAAGTGGGACAAAACACATTTTGGGTACTCAGATACTCACATGTTATATTTGCAAGAGGAAGTAAAAGTCTTCAGGAACGATATAAACTTTTCCTTTTCTTTCTACTATAATTTTTGGCAAAGTTATGACAAATTTTTCGGCCCTGCCGGAAATTCCAGTGGCGTGTTAACGGGAGCCCAAAATTTGATATAGGAATTCAGTCATGTTTTCCGAGAAAACGAGTGCATTTTGTGAGAAATTACCGAGTGTATTTCTTGTGGATAATTGAATTATCTTTCGTTGAAATTGTTTCTTGATAAATCTTATGCTTTCCGAAACAACAGCAAAAAAAATTAAATTTTTTTCAAATAAAATTTTTTTTTGGTTCCACCCCTGATATTTTGGTAAACAATTTTTTTTCTAACAATATATGATATCAAGAAGTCATTTGCCGAGTTTCAAAGTGCTACGATTCATTCTTCACTTGTGGCTTAAATTTATCTGTGGTTACTGTACTATATCGATTTTTCAAAATTTCTAACAGGATCCTATTTTTCAGGAACAATTTAGCACTGTCACTGCTATGGATTTCGTCACAGGAGGCCTTGCTGCTTGTGGAGCCTCAATATTCAGTAACCCGTTTGATGTTGTAAAAACGCGAATGCAGCTGCAGGGCGAACTTCGGGCGAAAGGACACCACGATATTTTCTACAAAAATGTCTTCCACGCCAGTTGGGTGATCGGTAAAAATGAAGGGATCCGAGGTCTTCAGAAAGGCCTCATGACAGCCATGGCATTGCATTCAGTTAGAAACTGTATACGACTAGGTAAGAAAAGCTGTTTTCATTACGAGCATTTTTATTCGATTTTCAGAAGTGTATGATTCGTTAAAATAATTATTTAGGCCAATTCTGGTTTGTCATTACGAACACTCGATCCGTGGCGAGTTTGACATTTATTGACATTTCAGCAGTTATGAAAAAACCAATACAATTCAAAATACAATGCAACTTTAGTCGATATCAATGGTTTGTAGGGTAGATATAATTCAATAATAATTTCACCCCATATCCAGAATCGGCCTTATGGCCTTGAAGAAACAAAACTGTCATTTTCGTCAACCGGCTGCACTCAGAAGTGTTCGAGAGACTTGCGCCGCGAGCTGAAGAAGGCGAGGGCCTTAACTTTCAATGTGCGATTCCAAACATGGTCGAGAATTGAACTATTGTACGTCAGTCGACCATCCAAGAGGTGGCCACAGTCAGCGATGTTGAGGACAGCTTTGGACAGTGACAGTACCCGAGGGGGAAACCGCTGAGGAAATTGTGTACACCAATTCCCAAAAATCCTTAGTAATTCCCGAGTAATACCCCGAACTAAGGTAAAAATTTGGTTTACTGAAAATCTGTTAGAAGATTTTGTGCCAATAGGTGATTCATGTGGTACCATTTTTGTTTTGCGGAAATGCGCTGTTGCCAAGTTGACCTTTTCGGATTACTGGAAATCTGATGTGAAAAAAACAATTGAACGGCGCGATTGTGGCCCTCAACTAAATCTAGTGGTACTATTTTTGTTTTGCGGAAATGCGCTGTTGCCAAGTTTTGGTCACTTTGCAGATATGGAAATCTGATATAGAAAAAACAATTGAACGTCGTGATTGTGGACCCTCAACTAATTCTAATGGTACTATTTCTGTTTTGCGGAAATGCGCTGCTGCCAGGTTAGTCACGGATTTGCGAAATGTCGGCTGGTGGACCCGCTCGCTTCGCTCACGTTTTATCTTGTGTTCTGAATCTAATATTACTTGGAGAAAAAGAAGAAAAGAACGTTAGGTTTGTTGTCAAGTATTACTAAACCAGAGAAGGAGCAATACTAGAATAATAGTTTGACTCCTCAAAGGCATTGTATGCTCAACGAACATATGAGAACTATTGGTCTGGCAGAAGAAATGCTATGCAGGTTCTGTCAGGAAGAAGAGGAAACATCGGCACACATACTATGCCACTGTGACGACTTGTCAAGGCTAAGGTTTCTAACGCTGGGAGAAGTAAAACCAAAAGCTTCCGGATACATGGGAGTTCTGAAAACTGGCCTATGGAGTCTCGTGACGAAGACAGGGCTAGATAAAGAACTATAAACGATTTCGAGGGCGAACACAATAGACCTGAAAAGGTCGCGGTGTTGATGCTTATGGCACGGAAGCCCCAAACTAATCTAATCTAATCTAAATAATAATAATAATAATAATATAACTTTATTCAAAGAAAGAATGGGTTTACAAGAACACTATAAAGTGAATAAAGTAGTAGTAGGCGATAAGCGTTATTACACTTGTTTCGCAAAAAATACAACTGAATCATATACAGTACCATAGAATTACTTATAAACTATTTGAATTTAATATAAATGAAAACACCATATATTATATGAATAAAATTTGAATCATCCACAAAAGGAATTTCAAATTTAATTCACTATTTTAGGACACATATTACAATTACAAATTAAATGGAAAATTAATTTGTTATAATAGCAATTTTGTTGTAGGTAAAAGTATAAAAGATAAAAATTATATATATATATAAAATGTAAAAATGTAATAAAATAACAATATTTGTTGAAACGTATTCATATTCAACACATACGGAAATGGGATAGAGATAAAAAATTCGCACATGTTATAACGATGAGGTTTCTTGGTCAACATTGATTGAAATTATCATTCTCAAAAGACCCGTACTTCAGATCTCTTTATGAAAGTTTTCAAGTGTTTTTTGAATGGAGTAAGTGGAGTAGTAGAAATACTGTGGTGTGCGTTGCTTTGTGTCCTCTGCTCGGCTGGTGTTTCTTTTTCGTATGACCCCTTTTATTTCTTGCGGGGTATACCCTCTATACCCAATGAACTTTCAAATTATCTCAGATTTTCTTTGAGATGTTCTGGTTCCCCAGTCCGTCAGTGTTTTTATTATCCCTCATTTTGTTTATGGTGATTTAACTCTTTGTTTGAGTATCGGTCGGTATGGGTGTATGGGTGGGTTTTTGATAAACTTTGTTTCCGAGTTTTTCATTCGGCTTCTTTCAACAAGTGGTTGTTCTTTTCTGTTTCATTGTGAACTGGATCTTCGTGTTTATGGAGTTAAGGTGGTTGTGAAAATGTATGTTCTTTTTCTTCATGACTCCATATCACGAAAGTATTATCCGCATAGCACGGCTTGCAGATTGCAGTGCTCAATTGTTTTTCGAAATTCTATTTGAAGAAGTTAGCCACAACAGGAATCAGAGGGCATTGCAACATCGTAGATTCGTCCATTAAAAATACGTAGTGGTGAGTCAAAATGTTTGGCTTATACAGTACAGTGCTTCCTTGATGGGTACTTTCGTAAACAGTGCATTCACCTCGAGAGCACGACCAACAAACCCGTACCAC
Organism: Chrysolina haemoptera; assembly: GCA_958298965.1. NCBI lineage: Eukaryota > Metazoa > Arthropoda > Insecta > Coleoptera > Chrysomelidae > Chrysolina > Chrysolina haemoptera. Next base: position 9,843,789 of record OY282592.1, on the reverse strand, counting down.
CAAAATTTCAGCTCACAGAACGTTGGTGAGCTCTTCTTGATTTTGCGGCTATTCGCAGCACTGCTGGCGTGAAAGGTATGTTTGTCGCCATGCCATATACCGGGTGACTACGAGGTGACGTACGCCCCCCAATTTTTCTATAGTTTTGAAGATTTTAAATTTGGTATGTCGCTGTAGTACTTGAATACGCATATTGTGCGGCCCCTCTACCGAAAATTTACCACTTCCGGTTCAACCGGAAGTGACCCCAAACTTTTCATTCAAATGACACCCTGTACATATTTTTTCATTATCCGAAAGAGCACACCATTTGTGACAACACTGTTCTTCAATATTGCGAATCGGTAGAAAAATGGCGGAGATACAGTTGATTGTTCAATCGAACAAAGTTGGCCATGAAGCTCAAACTTAAATCATTACAATTGACAAACGACATCAGAAGTTATCAGAGGAAGCTTCGAAGTGCGATACAGTTGGAAACTGAGTTTCTTGTGAAATTACAGCTCCCATATATTCCAACAATTGTCAAAAATTTCCTAAAAACAGATTAGTCTCTTGTCCGCTGATGGAGTAGTTGACTATCAGGTGTGGTGTGCATTATAACGTCCTATAAACTAAACGGGTGCCCAAAAAATTCTGGAAATTTGCAGTGTCCTGTCATTTGTGATACAGCATCGACTAATTTCAACTTCTGGAAGAAAAGTGCATAAGAAAACGCAGTAAGTCTTATTTTAATCATTTAACCAACAATCATGACTACCCGAGGCAACAAGAAGGGAGAAGACGAATTGCTCTCATCGGTGAAAACTGTTGTTTCTAAATTGTGCTCCTCTGATGACTTCATAACTAATTTGGCACAAATAATAAGTGAATCTATAAGTGAGAAATTTTATCAAGAAATTAATACACTGAAAGAGAAAAATAAAATCTTGGAAGCCAAACTAATCAAGCAGCAGATGCCATAGACTCGTTACAATATAAACATGAGAAATTCGATCAATCATTACGAAGCAGAAATATCATAGTTCATGGTATTGAAGAAAAACCGAATGAAAATTGTTTGCAATTAGTTTTCGAATCAATGATATGCAATAAGATGAATATTACAACTATGGGAAAAGATGCATTAGAAGAGACTTATCGTATGGGGAAATATGACGGAACGAAAAATCGGCCAATAATGATTAAATTTTCCATGACCACTTATAAAAATATTGTTTTCCGCAACAAGAAATTATTGAAGAACACCGGCATTATACTAAGAGAAGATATGACCCCTGAGCAGCTGAAAATATTGAAGACAGTCTTATTGAAAATTGGTAAAAATGGAAAGGTCTGGACAAATCTTGGCACAATATTCGTGAAATTCAATGAAGAGAATTCCATTGTAAAAATTAATAATATGCTGGATGCGAACAGGCTTTGATATATTGCATATATACTTTAATTGCTCTCTTTATATTATATTTATTCTATTGTTTTATTCACTTCAATCTATTATTTTTTGGCACCATAAAATGATAATTATTCTATTGAAATATTCTTCACACCAGTCCAGTTTGTTCTCTACCTTATTTACTTTTTGCACCTTAATTAGGTACTTACTTATTTACATCTTTTTTTTATTAAGTTTGTTTCCGATAAGGTTTATTTCAATACTCATCGGAAAAATAGAACAATACATTTTTTGTTATGTTGAATCTGAAGTTTGGCTGTCTGAATGTGCGATCTTTGCTGCCTAGCTTAACTGAGATAAAAAACTTGTTGTTAGTTCATGATTTTGATGTATTTTCAATATGTGAAACTTGGCTGAAAAGGGAAACTCGTGATGATGTAGTTGAAATAGATAATTATAAGCTATACAGGGCTGACAGAAATCAAAGAGGGGGTGGATTATGCATATATATAAAAAATACACTGAAGAGCGAAATATACGTTACCGTCACTAACTTCTCTGAGCAGCTTTGGGTGAAAATCACATACAAAAAGATAACCTTTGCTGTTGGTGTAGTATACAAACCACCACAACAAGACAATGCCACATTCCTTGACGAATTTGAAGATAAACTGAGTTTGATCTGTCCAAGTTTTGATAAAATTGTATGTATGGGTGATCTCAATATAAATCTTCTTGACTTGGAAAATTTTAATGTTGGTAAACTTTTTAATATTCTCGAATCAGTTGATCTCATTCAAATTGTGGATAGTCCTACAAGGATTTCAAATACAACGGCTACATTATTGGATGTAATAATAACTAACAACAACCATATAGCAGACAAGGGTGTAATTGATAGTGTTGGCATATCAGATCATCAAATTGTATTTTGCACCATCAATGTCCACGGCGAAGGAAGTACTCCAAAAATGTGCACTTATCGTAACTTCAAGTATTTCAATGAAGATGCATTTCAGAATGATCTCTATGCAACCCCTTTTTTCAGGATTTTCGATCAAAATAATGTTGATGAAAAGTTATCTTTTTTAGTGAATTGTTTACAGAATTTATTTGATCGTCATGCTCCTATCACTACATCGAGGGTAACCAAACCAAAAGCTCCATGGTTAACTGGGGCAATCAAAGAAATGATCTCCATCAGGGAGAAGGCATTAAAACGATATAGGAGAACTAAAGCAGATGCTCATTTTCAGTTTTATAAAGATATGAGAAACTACACAAATCGGGCTATAAAAAATGAAAAAAAGGCATATTTCAATAATCAACTCAATACGAAAAACAAAAAAGACTTATGGAGAACCTTGAAATCAAACAAAGTTATATCTGAAAAGTCGCATGAGCTACCTGAACATTTAAAGAACTCGAACGATCTGAATCATTATTTTACAAGCTCAATTCCTCTCAAAGAACCCCCACCAGATCTTCTGCATTTCTACAACACCAATACCCTTTGTGACTCATCCTTTGAATTTCAGGAAGTAAATGATTTTTTTATATATGAGGCTATATGTAGCATTAAGACCAATGCACAGGGCTGTGATGGACTGAATTTAAGACTCATCAAGATGTGCTGTCCATTTATAATCACATACATAACGCACATAGTCAACTTTTGTTTATGCAATAATGTGGTACCAGATTCGTGGAAAAGAGCAGTTGTCACGGTTTTGCCCAAGAAAACTGATCCCACAGAATATAAAGATCTACGTGCTTTGAGTATTCTTCCGACCCTGTCCAAAGTCTTAGAAAGAGCTATCGAGTCACAACTGAGGGATCATATTACAAATCACTCACTTCTACCAGAAGTTCAGTCAGGATTTAGAAAAGGGTACAGCTGCACAACTGCACTTTTACACATAACTGATGAAATATTTAGAGCTAAAGAAGAAGGTCTATGTACTGCTTTAGTTCTCCTAGACTTCAGTCGAGCTTTTGACACCATCAATTTCAATTTGCTTCTGGCAATTCTACATTACATCGGACTCTCTGATAAAGCTACTGCATTAATGGGAGAATATTTGAAAAACAGACATCAAAAAGTACGCATAGAAGATGATGAGTCACAATATCTTGAATTATTTTCAGGTGTACCTCAAGGATCCATTTTGGGCCCATTACTCTTCACCATATACACCTCAGGTCTAGTTCAATCTCTTCATAATTGTTCTGTTCATCTATATGCGGATGACACGCAAATTTATTTCAAATTTCCACTGGATAAATCTGAAGATGCATCCACTCTGATCAATGAAGACCTGAATGCATTCGTCAAGCTCGCATCTGATCACTGTCTCCTAATAAATACTTCAAAATCTAATTTGATGATCTTTGGTCCGAGAATGAATAGGGACATTAACATTGATATTGATATCCTAATCAATGATGAGGCTCTTGTACAGGTAAATTTAGCTAGAAATTTAGGTGTTCTGATTGACACTGATTTGAGGTTCGAAAAACACGTGAACAAATCAATACAAAGGGCTTATTCTGCAATCAAATTAATTTATGGCAGTAGGCATCTCCTTTCATCAACTATCAAATCTACCCTATGTGAAACCCTGGTATTATCAGTATTCAACTATGCTGACACTCTATATGGTCCCAATTTAACCAATCAGTTTAAAAAGAAAATTCAAAAAGTTCAAAACTCTTGTTTGAGACTAATATATGGTATACGCAGATGTCAAAGAATCACTTATAAACTTCGTGAATCTGGTTGGTTAAATATGGAACATAGACGAATTCTACACAGTGCTTGCCTTTTCCACCAAATCATTATTAGCAAAACACCTCCTTACCTTCACAGAAGGTTGAGATTCCGGTCCGACATCCACAATTTGAATATACGATTCAAAGGTACGTTATCACCCCCCCACTTCAGAACAGAATTCTTCAAGCGGTCATTCTCTTACCAAATCTGTAAAGTTTACAACTCTATACCTCAATCAATAAAAAATAAAGGCCTTCACAAATTTAAAAGCTCGTACAAAAAATATTTATTTCAGCTGCAGTGTAACAAACTGATACCATGAAAATCTTGAATATCGGCTCCATATTACGTATCATGTATTTCCCCCTCTTCTCAATTTCATATTGAATTTTTAAATTTAATCTCAGGTAGCAAACTCGATCATACAGACATCCATATTTGAAATAATGCGGAAAAAGAGACTAACAAGGTTAAGTGGAAGAACAATTTAGTGGTGATTCATCATCTCCACCTAAATTGAACTTCGCCTTTTACTCATTTCAATTGTATCTTCATAAACCGATGTAAATGTTCTATCTTGTGAGTAATAAAGACGTTAATTATTATTATTATTATTATTAATAGTACCCATAAAGAAATGCTTACAACTGCTATTTCTCAAATGGCAACATGTTCTTTTCACTTCGTCATGATGAAAAATGATAAATTATCAGATTACTTTTAAGATTAAATTTTTGAAGAATTCCGAAAGAAATCGCAAATACAAAATGTTTTATCATGAGTGTTCTCCAAATTAGACATAAAAAAGCAAAAAAAAATTAGCATTGATTGAATAAGTAGATTAAACTTTGACTTCGTTGAAATATGAGCTTTTGTGTATTGCTTTCTTTATTATGTTCTAAGCCGCCTAAGTTGAAGAACATTCAATTTGAGGAAAACTCATCATGAAACCTGATTGTATCTTCGTTTCCTTTAGGAATTCTCCAAAACTTTTCTCACGAGTAAACTGATAATTTATAATTTTTCATCATGACAAAGTACATGTTACCATTTGAGAAATGGGAGTTGTGGGTATTTCTTTATTATTCCGTTTTTAGTTAATTTTGGATAATTGTTGGAATATATGGGAGCTGCAATTACACGAGAACCTCAGTTTTCAACTACATCGCACTTTGAAGTTTCCTCTGGTTACTTCTGATGTCGATGTTTGTCAGTTGAGGTGATTTTATAGTTTGAATTTTATGGCCAACTTTATTCGATTGAACAATCAACTGTATCTGCACCATTCTTCTGTTATCTGAAAAAAAAACGTTCGAGGTCACTTCCGGTTAAACCGGAAGTGGTGAATTTTCAGTAGTGGCATCAAAATATATATGTATTCAAGTACTATAGCGACATACCAAATATGAAATCTGTATCTCCAAAACTATAGAAAAATTGGGGGGCGTACAACATCACCTCGTGGTCACCCGGTATATGCATGAACACGTTTTGAATCTTTGAGTTATCTCGTTTGTACACCTTGTCAAAAAATGATTGAATACTATTATATATTTCTTTGTCAGGTTCCTATCAATGGTTGAATAAAAGAGGCTATTTGACCAACGAGGAGGGAAAAACGATTTTTTATAAGAGTGCTTTGGCAAGCGCAATTTGTGGAGCAGCCGGAGCCTTCATGGGAAGCCCTCTCTTTTTAATTAAAACTCAAATACAATCTCAAGCAGCAGAAAACATATCAGTAGGAACACAACATGGCCACCGCGGAGCAGTGGGGGCGTTTAAGACAATATATTCAAAAGAAGGGGTATGTATATGAAATGTCGACGTATCTACTTAATCACGATATCGAAAATAGTTATTTACCTAACAAGTGCGGAAAGTAGTACTTTTCCGCACGCGACGGCAGTTGCACGAACGACGCGAAGCGGAGTTCGGGCAAGCCGTTAAGGGCGGAAAAGACATTTTCCGTAAGAGTTAGGTACAATATTTTTCCTACGAGTGTTTTTGTCAATCTTATTTATGAAAAAACAAGGTTTTTAATAAACAAGTTTTCATAATAATGCTACAAAATGACTAATACGACAGAATAGTTACATATATCATTTATTTAGTTGTAAATATCCTCATTTTCAAAAATACAAAAATCGTGCGGAAAAGTAAAAATCGTGCGGAAAAGTAAAAATCGTGCGGGAAAGTAACTTTTCCGCACGATTTTAAATCGTACGGAAAAGTACAACTTTCAAAACAAAAAATCGTGCGGAAAAGTTACTTTTCCGCACGCTCGTAGGAAAACTTCATAGTAGTATTCATCATTGAATACAGGGGGTCCCTCCGGGAACTGCATCGATCAATATATAGATAACCATAGGTGGGCCAAATTTGAAAATTTGAGAGTTCACTATTGTTGATGAGGGCTATCTGGCTAAAATATTTTCAAGAATGTGGCACTTCCCGTTGTGCCGGAAGTGGACCCCAACTTTGTTATTTTAAATGGGACACCCTGTATATTTTCAAAGTTTTAGATTTTATGCTTGATTCTGAACATGTTTTAAGTTGAAAATGGCGTTTGCAGAACGAAAATTTTTTTTTTTATTTCTGGGCATGATCATCTATTTTCGATTGCGTATCGATTTATTCGTAGGAGAGGACCCAGTTCAGCAGAATTTTGATATCAATTAGAGATTAGAGTTATACAGGGCGTTCGCTAGAAAATGATATAGAACTGGTTGAAAAAATTATTGTAAGTCTATTTTTTCATATGGAACCCTCCCAATTTTATATTCTTATTCGATTCGGCATCGAAAATGAAGCTAACTTTGATTAAGGTTATCTGTGCCTACACTCAACAGTTTTCGAAATATTGGCGAATTAACATGTCTCAGTTCCAGGAAATCTCGTATCCTTGAGTTTACTTATTCTTAGTTGGCCATGGCGCCCGCGGTTGCGTTGGAAACAATCACCTGCCATGGAAATGTCATTGTAATCAATCATGACGCCTCGTTTGAATTGTTTTAATGAAGATTACTTAAATCTATTTATTATTTATGACGAATGTAATATGGTTATCTCAAGAACATGCGATATATTTGCTATTCGGTATCCGCAGAAGCAGAAACCCTCACAAAACACTGTTAAACGAACTAGAGAAAACTTTAAAAAAATTCCATCTGCCTAAAAAGATAAGTAGATAAAGAAATTCTAAAACAATTCGAACAAAAAAGAATTAACGATATTGAGAGGTATACAAAAATTATTTGGTCAGTAAATGTTCGAATTGACGCCCTTCAACTTCCAGACATTTTTCACATCTCACTAATAATTCTTGATGTGTCGCTTTTCGTATTGAATCGGGTCTGAGATTCTCAAATGAATTCCTCACACGTTGCATACAATCTTCCATGGTAGTCAATTGAGTTTCATATACTTGATTTTTAATTGCACCCCAAATGAAAAAATCGAGTACTGATAAATCTGGAGAACGGGGTGGCCAAAGAAATGGTACATTGTTGGCTATCCACTGGTCTTGAAACAATTCTTGTAAACGAGTATTGACTAAGCGACCATTATGCGGAGGTGCCCCGTCATGTTGATAAAATAGGTTTCTATGGTCAGCGATTGGTAAAGTATCCAAGTACTCGTTTTCGAAATTAGTAAAATATTCAAATATCTTTCGCCTGCAAAAAAAAAGTACATCTCATCCTATTCTTGTTTCGAAATTGACATCTGTTTTTTACTTACCATTTAAGTTTTCTTGATAAAAATGCAGTGCCACGACGCTATCGTTTCTTATCGCACAATAAACATTGAACTCCCAAGACTCTTGAAAATTCAATTCCCTGAATACATGTTGATTTGAGTCACTCCAATAATGGCAATTATGTCGGTTGAAGACACCATTCTTTGTAAATTTAGCTTCGTCTGTCCATATAATATTATCCAAAAATAATTCGTTCCCTTGCGACCAAGTTAAAACGAATTCACAAAATCTTACTCATCGTGGAAAATCTGTTTCTTTCAGGTGCTGAACTATGGAGAACTCATATGGGTGAAATTTATGTTTGCGCAGTATTCTATGTACTGAGTTTTTTGACAATCCGGATTCTCTTGCAACTTGTCTCAAAGATATTGTTGGATATGCGGCAAAATATCCCAAAATGGCAATTTCAATATCTTCATCATCAACAATTGGCTTATTTCTCTGCACTCTTGCTTTGACCGATCCAAAGTTTTTGAAGTTTTCTATAATTCGTTTAACAGTGTTTTGTGAGGGCTTCTGCTTCTGCGGATACCGAATAGCAAATATATCACATGTTCTTGAGATAACCCTATTACATTCGCCATAAATAATAAATAGATTTAAGTAAGTAATCTTCATTCGAATAATTCAAACGAGCCGGCATGATTGATTACAATGACATTTCCATGGCAGGTGATTGTTTCCAACGCAACCGCGGGCGCCATGGCCAACTAAGAATAAGTTAACTCAAGGATACGAGATTTCCTGGAACTGAGACATGTTAATTCGCCAATATTTCGAAAACTGTTGAGTCTAGGCATAGATAACCTTATTCAAAGTTAGCTTCATTTTCGATGTCGAATCGAATAAGAATATAAAATTGGGGGGGTTCCATTTGAAAAAATGGACTTACAATAATTTTTTCAACCAGTTCTATATCATTTTCTAGCGAACGCCCTGTATAACTCTAATCGAATTGATATCAAAATTCTGCTGAACTGGGTCCTCTCCTACGAATAAATCGATACGCAATCGAAAATAGATGATCATGTCCAGAAATAAAAAAAAAATGTTTCGTTCTGCAAACGCCATTTTCAACATAAAATTTGAAATATTTCGAAAACGGTTAGACTTGGGTATAGGACATTATACATGAAACATGTTCAGAATCAAGCATAAAATCTAAAACTTTGAAAATATACAGGGTGTCCCATTTAAAATAACAAAGTTGGGGTCCACTTCCGGCACAACGGGAAGTGCCACATTCTTGAAAATATTTTAGCCAGATAGCCCTCATCAACAATAGTGAACTCTCAAATTTTCAAATTTGGCCCACCTATGGTTTTCTATATATTGATCGATGCAGTTCCCGGAGGGACGCACTGTATATTTCTAAAAATCATACTTGGATTCCGGACTTTTCTGTCATCAAGTAAAGTGTTGTCTCCAGTGGACAGCTGTTTATGTATTTTGGGCGTCCAAAGGTGCACCCAAGGGGAGGGTTTCATGGGTTAGAACATACATCCCTGACATGCATCAATAACACCCCACTGAGCAAGAAACATCCCCGGGAGGTATGTTAAAGTTTTATTCTTGAACCCATGACGACGTATGTGAGAATACATAGGTAGTTTATACGTTGTAAAGAGGTAATATTATGACGTTATAAACTGTGTCGACGTAAGAGCTTTAAAAGCCATCGCAACTACATTTCATTCTTGAGGACTTCTCTGATACATCCTCAGAACGTATCAATTAATGGTCACGTCTCATTCACATCCTTTAGCTGTTTTAGTGTCGAAAAAACTTGCTAACAACAAAGTTATTGAGCAAGTCGGATGTAACGTTGTTGTTTCATCGTCAAGTGGTTCTTATACTTTTGATTAATCACTTTGGGTTTCGGAAATTCAAATTATTAAAATGAAACTCACCCAAATTAAAAATCCTGAGTCAGGTAGACGGTTCTTGTTAAAAAAAGGGGAGAAATATTCTTAATTGTCAAAGAATAGTATATTGTTTCTCCACAACCTTCACAGAATTTGCCAATTCTGAAATCATATTTGATAACAGAATGGTAACATTCACGCTATTGATATTGAATAAATATTCTAAAACACTTGCTGTCTTATGCATTTTGCGTGTATTTCATCCAATAACTTGTATAAGAATGAATATTCTGACATTTTGTTGTAGCAATAATTACGTTAGCCTTGACTGGCATCGTAGTGACCAGATGTGAAATGAAATGTCAAAATAACTTTTCATTTGTTTTCCATTTGATTATAGGTAAAGTTTTGGAGAAATTACAGTTTACAGTCTGTTACTCGTTTAGAATGAAAATTCTCCCCAAGTAACATTAACGCTCTCATTCCGATCTTCAAGATCGCTTTAAAACTACACAATAAAATTTCGAATAAAACCAAGTGATCTTCAAGACAGCCCTGAGACGATCATAAAGCAGCTTCTAGCCAAAAAGGACCCATCCTAAAAAGGCCTTCAAGACTAAAATTTTAAAACTGTATTAAAACCATTAAGTTTTAATTCTATTTTCTTAAAGAGTTCTTCAAGGCAACTTTAAATATATAAATTAAAACTTATCTGACGTTTTGCTCTTGAAATGTATTTACAGCAGACTGAATTAACTTAAAAATAATTAATTAATCCTAAAAGAGTTTTATTTTGTTTACTAACACTCGACAACTTTTAAGTGTGTATAATGGTCGGCAGAGTGGTAATATTTTAAATCGCATTGGTATACTAAGCATATCATAAAATAATATTCGAAAGCAAACTAAGTATTATGAAAAATTTACCAACGAATGGCACTTTTCTGATAAAATGTAATAAAATACTTCAACATAACTCGAGCGCCACTAATTTAATGTATTTTTCTCTTACTTAAAAAATATTAAAAAAATATCATCAAATTTTATTTTGCATCTAAGCATCTAAGCATCATTTTTTTAATTGAATGGCATATTTCGACACACCGTTCTTCAGGTTTCTAAGAAGATCCAAGACGCAATTATTTGAATAATAATATTATTTTCGTTTACTATTAAGAATGACCAAAATGGCGGAGGCTTTATTGCAGTAAAACATGGCGTAATCTAAATTAAAACTAATTGTTCCTTTATTGAATGTTTTAATTCTCACAAGATTTGAAACAGCGTTTTATTTACCACTTTAAATCCAATAACTTTCGCAGGACTCTGTTTACGTTTCCTTTCAAAACCAATATGCTTTAATGTGTTCAACTTCGTGACCTTATTGATTTAAAGTGGTCTTGCTCTCGAATGGAATACTAACCTCACAAATTTTGCCGGTTTTGTGATTGAAGCGTGTGGTGCATTTTCATCAATGACGAATTTCATTAAAAAAAAAACAAGGTACGTTTTGCATATTACTATTATTCCGTTACATTGTGTTTTCACATGTAAACATGCGGACAGCACTGGTTCACTAAAATAGCTTATTGACAAGATGGCGTTTAATCCGTATGTGGAGGGGATATAATTAGTTTTAATGAAGTCGTCCAAAGACCAAAGGGTATTTCTTTAAACCAAATTGACTAAATTAAAACCTTTAAACTTTATAATACTCTTAATGTACTCATTAAAAGCTAAAAATTGTGTTTTTGGATTCAATGTGGTATTATATTGAATGTATAGTCTTAGGATAAAATAGTTTTCCTAATGGGTTTTAAAGAATACATCAAGGGTACTCCATAAAACTGCATTAAAACTATTTTACTTTTAGTTTATCTTACGGTTACTTTAAATCCGATGTAGATTTATTGAACATATTAAAGCATTTTTAAAACCTAAATAACTAAAAACTGTTTTAAAATTGTTACTTGGGTCGCGCTCGCTTTCAGCTTGCGCTCGGAACTTCTCACTCGCATCGAATTTTTCAATCTAACCTTGTGAGCCATAAATTTAAATTCCAATCGAGTAGCAGACTTCAAAATATTAATAGACTAAAATGTAACGCAACTAACAATTCATAAAAAAACTAACCCTAGGTTATGGGTCTCTATACTACAAAGGAAAATGCATAAAAATGGTAATATACAAAATACACTCAAAAAATGTATTATCATAAAAAAATTGCTCCCAGGTAGGTTTGAACTCGAAACCGTGAGATTCACAGACCCACTCTCTATCCTCTTGGCCACATCTCCTATAGAACTCAAATAATAAGCGAAGTTCACCGCAAGAGAAGCATAGAGGTCCGGCTTCTGGAGTCTCCACACAAGAAGGAAAGGACTAAGAACATAGAGAACTAAAAGAAGAACAGGGCCAACTGCAGGCAATTTTGCAAGAACAGGACTACAAGAAAGTTGAAGGAAAACCAGAGGATGAGGATCGGCTACTGGAACTTTCACTAGAACGCATGGACGAAGGATATGATGAAAGAAAATGAACCTGTCTAGCTACAGAACATTTTAGAGGAACCAAATCTTGGGGTCCGTCTGCACTGAATGTGAATTCCTCAGCATGTTTGCCATGTTCCCTCGAATGTTCTGTACGAAGCATAAATGGTTGAAATGATGAAGAGGTGGTTACATCCCTTCGTAGACCAGTTTTGAACTCGCATAGAACACCATCCAGTATTCAGTTAAAGAATTATCAAAGAAAAAAAAGAGCTGGTATGGGAGTCAGCTGAGGGGAGGTGGTCAATTTTTTTCTTGTTTTTACCAGGAAGTACTTAGATATGAAGCCTTGAAAACATACCAGAGGTTCTACTGGTTCAATATCGGAGAAGACCAGAATGACTGCGCTTCACCTTCAGTCGGATGGTATGGTTGAAAAATTCAATCGAACCATGAAAGAACATGTCTTCAAGGTTGTAAAAAAACATCAAAGAGACTTGGATAGACAGATTCCACTATTCCTGATGGCATATAGAGCAGCTTCAGCTACGAATTTGAGCTGAGAAGTTGAATTGTCTCAGTTTATTGTTAATTGTTAAGCTGTAAATACATGACCAGTAATTATGTAGCCATGTCAGCACGACTGCAACAGTGTAATTTTAAGATAGCGGCAGTTCGAAAAAAATATGAAATTGTTTTACATCCCTACTAGAAAGGCGTATAGATGAAATATTACTAGTTTCTTAATTCTTCTACAATTTCAGATTCCTGGCTTGTGGAGAGGAGCCAAAGCTACCATGCTGAGGGCGGTGGCCGGTTCATCTGCTCAGTTAACTTCTTTTGCCATTACAAAAGACATCCTTGCAGAATATGACTCATTCAGAAAAATGCCAGTATTATCTTCTTTAGTCGCCAGTATCATCGGTGGAGTATTTCAGTGCCTTCTAATGAATCCTTTTGATTTAGTTTCAATACGTCTTTATAATCAAGGTAAGGCCGCTATTTGAATATTGTATATGCATATATGAATTTGAGTCCATAACTGTTTTTAGGTGTCGACAAAAATGGAAAAGGACTCATGTACAAAAATATACCAGATACATTTATAAAAATAGCAAAATCGGAAGGTTTGTCTGGCTTCTACAAAGGAGTAGGGGCTAATTATATGAGGTTAGCTCCTCACGGTGCTTTGTCTTTGGTGTTTTGGGATATATTAAAAGACTTACAAGCGAAACACCTGCCGTAACTAAAATATGACTGAGGTCTGTAAATAATTTAAACGTACAACATACACTACAGATATATCGAGGAATATGAATTAAAAATTTAACCTATTTCAAAGTATTGATATATAATAGTTTATTTGCTGAATGTTGAATGAAAGCAGTGAAAATGAAACGCATCATGTACCTATACCTACCTCCAGTCATGAAATTATTCATGTATATATGTATATATATATATTCAATAATACAAAATATTGCATTTATGAAATCTAGCCGTGTTTGAAATTATTCTATTGTACTTAATTAGAGTAAGCCCTTCTAGTCAGTAATTATAGGAAAAACGTCTTTCAGTTAGTATAAAAATATTAAATAAATTAGTAATCAACAAAAAATAAATAGTTATTACATATATTATTTAGTTTTATTTTTATATGAAAACGAATGCAACTTTGTTTAGAACCGATTTTTATCGACTTCTTGACTATTATATACTACCTATTAGTAAATCTGTACGGCTAGTTGTCTTAATAAGGAAGGCTGTTCTTGATTAAAAAGGCTGCTGTCAGCTGTTCGGCAATAGTATATTGCAAGATGGATAGAAACCCTGGTGCGTTCATTTATACCTGTGAAATCGGCCTACCAAAACTGTTAAGGTACGGCCTACGTGATTCTTCATATTTTATTTAGATCGGATTAGCTTCACGATCATTCGTAGATGGCGGTGAAGTCATTACAGATTGATAAATGAATACTTGTCATGATGACGTTGGACAATTGTCATTGTCATGACATGTTTACATTTCGTATTTATTCAATTTTGTTAAAAAATACGACATAACATGTTTAACGTGCTTATTTCATCAAAAATCAGAACAGTAATTTTAAATTAACTAGTTGGATATGTGATATGTACGGGATATTTAAACAATGATACTAACCTTAGATCTTTCATACAAACGCAGCCATGTCCAAGTACAAACTTGAAAAAACATTATGCACTACAAATACAAGAATTACAGAAAACTCAACAATAAACAAATAACTAATCATTGCGAACTGAACGAAAAGTAGTAAAAGAACAGAAAAAAACGATAAATATCCCGATGAAATGTAAATCACAGTTAATCAAAAATTATAAACAGTAATAAACAGCCAAATTTCAAATATTCCAAAAAAAATATGACTCAGTACTTCGGAATGTAAACTCGGCTATTTTTTGATAATGCGCCATCTACTGACAACGGGAAAGCTAATCCCATCTTATTACAGCATTAACAACTTTGGGTGAAACAAAAGCGAATCAGTCAATCCACCAGGGTTTCTATTCATCTTGGTATATTGTATAAGCAGGACACGGAATGATACTCACGTCTGACGTGTGTATGAAGTTTGAAAAATGAGCATTTCGTGAAAGTCATACAAACTACTTTTTATAGGGCTATAACATAAAGTGTTTCAGACGCGTGCCTGAGAGTGGTAACGGGGTAATCCCCTCCCCCATAACTGCCTTAGTGGGACTGAAATTTAACTTTTTAGAAAAAAGTGATTACCCCCCCCCCCATGAGCCAGAAAGCTGAACCAATATCCTCGGGCATTTTTCAATCCGTGCGGATGTCACAGTTTTGATTTTGTGATAGCTGATGCAGCCAAAACTTCCGTGAAATCAGTGTCTTTGTTTGTATTTCTCCAAAGGCTGTTTCAACAAAGCGATTGGAAGTGATATCCACGCACATAGAAGGATTGTCGCTAAAACAAGTTTGCGAAACTCGCTGGTAGAGTAGTTTCTAGCCTTGCTGCTGTTCGCTTCAACTACACTTCAGTTCATGATGCCTTTTTGAATCTTCATGAAGAAACAAATGACTCAGCAGCATCAGAAGCCTTGTCGATAATTCAGTACATGGAACAATTTGAGTACATCGTTAAACTGGTGGCTTGGTATAACATATTGTTTCCAGTAAATGTAAGTAAGGCTATGAAGTCTGGATCTGTAGATTTACCGAAATTACCAAACCCTTCGCAATTGCCTTAAAAATGCTTTTTAAGGCAAAACCCGAGCCCAAAGGAAGAAACGGTTATTTGATTTCAAAGCTGTAGATCAGCTACCAACTGTTCGAGAAAAATTATTCAAAATAAACGCCAAGTGCATTGGTTACTCTATTTGAACATCTACCAAAATTCAATGATATTTGGTCATTTTTACATAACATGAAAAAAAAATCCTGAAAGGTCCATATTGGAAAAAACCTGTGTTGATTTGCAAATCAGTTTAACAGATGAGAGAAAATGTGATCTGATAGGTTGTGAATTGGTTGAGGAACTTATGAGCCCCCACCCATTACATGGTCATTGAAGAATTTTGTCATTGAATGACTGTAATATTCCTCGAACCGAACCTGACTGTTTGTTATTGGGAAGAAAAGATGATCGCACCCTATTAGAATGCACGACACGTCATCATCTCCAATTTCTGTTTCAAATATTCGAGAACTTCGAGAACCATCTACAGTCCGGAGGTCGAACCGTGACACGTGACAGTGCATTATATAGAGTCGTTCTATAGGAATACCTAACAGTCTATAAACAGTTGAAATAAACTATTTAAATACAGCTGAGTACATTTCCATTACAACTTTATCAGTCCTGAGAGCTTCAAGTCATCCACAAACAATAAAAATTCATTGTTATCAAAACAGCATCCAATGTCATTCCCAAAAATGTTGAATGTTGAATGTTACTATTATATCACTTGATTTGCATCCCCCGATTTCAACCTGTTGTGTACGACCAGGTGTGTTGAATCAGTTTTTATCCCTCATTATCCAATTTAATCAAAATTCAGCAGAACAATATCTAATGATGGGACTGTGAAAAACTCCGTTAGTAACGAAATTAGTTTCGAAAATTCACTAGTAATTTTTTTATATTTTTGACCTTGAAAAATCAGATTAGTAGGCGCTAGAAATGGAGGTTCATCCAGGCCCGGTCTGGCCAGGGCGGCTGGTCGGCGATCGCCGATGGCCTCCGGCTCAAGGGGGCCACAAGTTTGCTACATAATCTTGCAAAAACAATTTTTTTAAAACGATCGCCGCACCGTTCGGCTCGGCTCAGCGAGCGGTAGTGACGCGACAGCGGCGCGGCGCGTCTGCGCCCTTTCAGGACTCAAGCAGACAGCTCAGCCACAGCTTAAATATCTAATCTATCTATCTATTAAACATAGGCTAACTATTTTGTCGTGAGAGGACATAGTGTCCTCGTTATATTTCCGGCGGGGGGGGCTCAAATCACCGTCTAGCCGCGGGCCACCAATGGAGCCAGACCGGGCCTGACGGTTCATCCATGCAATTTGGTGTCTGGTGTCCTAGTAGACTTTCTGAATGTCTACCTAATGAAAAAAAAAATCATTCCAATCGGTTGGAAAATGAAAATTTTATAAGGGTGCTCCAGTCTTAAGTGGGTCACACTATATATGGAGACCCCTGGTTCACGCGAGGCCTTGTTTTGTATCCTGCAGATGTCTGGTTTCACAGACTTTAATAGTTCTGTTAATTTTCCTGGTCTCTTGATTTGAAAATTGGAATGATAAGGCTGTTTCCAATAAATTGGATAAACTGCTTGATCTAAAGAACTCTTGAAAAGTAGGAACAGAGGATGAGTTAGGAAGTAACTGTGAAAATATTTCTTCACCAAACTGAGTTTGAGAAACATTTTTTGAAATTTACTGGAAAATCATCATGGCTGATATACTGGGATTGTGAATATAAAGCATATTTAGGCTATGACTATGACAAGGGCAGGTGGTTGATATAAATTCGGCCAAGTATGGATGTGAAAAATAAAATCATTAAATGAAACAATATTATTTTGGTTTATTTCCAGTCATATAAACAATGTATTTCATGGAATGTTAGGCAAACTACCACTAAACTTTGAAAACACATACTTTGGAAATATACTTAAGATCAAAAAATGAACAAAATGTTCTTTTCACCTAAAATAATAGCAACATGGTAAGTATATATAATTAAAAATCTCATTTTCAATCAACATATTTAAGTATCAACAGTGCGTAAATTTTATTTCAACTGAAACTACTATTCTAAAATCCTCTTCCCAAACTAATTCAGACAAAAATGTTCATTCAATAATGACAAATTTGCTTTGATAAGCCCTATTATTCACAAAAACGAATGGTATTCAGAGAACGTCAACAAAAGTACATAAGTTTGCATTTTAATAAAAGAGTTATTTTTCAGGTTTTTTCTCAAAATCAGAAATCTTACAAGATATCTACAAAAAAATGCAATGGAAGTAGAGATAGTGATTTTATCAACAATTTCTCAAATCAGTAACTTTTAAAAATAAGTGTCACAGTCGAAAAAATATGAATAACATTAATATAATATTTTGTAGGAGCAACCACTAAAAAACCTGGAATATTTGTTTTTTTTTTCAAAGCTGTATTTTATCATAATAATCACATTTTAAAGTAACGCCTTGTGTGAAATATTATAATAAATATATAAAAAAAAATGTAAGTAAACATTATCTGTATATGTGCCTTACAGAAAAAAATAATAGGTAATGAATCTGTGAAGTGAGCCTGCAGATTCTCTGATAAATATAAAAAGCTGCATATTTAGAAATGTTACTTATTTTGGAAAAGTTGTACCAAATTACTTTAAACAGTGCTTGATTCAACAAATTCATCAATTCTTTTTTCTAAGACTTCGAAATGATTCCATTAAAGAATTATTGTTTATTCAATCATAAATAGCTACATTTTGCACAGAATGTCATATTGCATAGCAGACTTGAAATGTTATGGTTCATACTGCATTGGTTGCCTAGCACCTAATGCGTTTGGCGCTAGTCTTACAAAAATGCTCTTCAATCAAGGTTTATTAGAATATTAAATGTGAGTATGTTGTTGTAGAAAAAGTATAGTATACCACTCGCTCAAAATGATCCTCATTTCGTGGTAATTGAATAATATACTATTTTAAATTGCTGAATAATTTGAAGAAAGCATTGTATGAGAGTTTAGTACAATTTTACTGACTGAACTACATAAACTAGACGCTGAATATGAAGAAATTGAAATAAATAACCTAAGTTAACAATTATCAAATCCAGTACATCATCGATACCCACAATTATGGGAAATGTGAATGAAGTATAAGCAAATGCTTTCACTAAGGTTTTTCGAGACAGTATTACTTCTGTTGACGAGATATGAGAAAGAAATTTCTGTGGTGAAAGCTTTTGTTTTATTCACCCGACAGCACGCAATATAATACATACATACACAATTTTTTCTACTTCAACATGAAAAACAAAAATATTTTTTTTAAATCATAACTTTGGCGAGCACGGCTCTTTCAATTCCATTCAACGATAATCAAGCTGTACTGAAGTATTCAAAGAATAGTTTTTTGTAGAGTTATTTTTTGGTTTCGAGAAATATAAAAGTTATTAATATCCTAAAAAACAAACAAAATCTAGAGACTAGTGATGCATGCTATCTTGATTTGAAAAATATGTGCATCAAGTATACCAAGATGGAAAATGTTAAATTGATGTAGGTGATACTTGATGAAAACCCATAGGTATTAACTGCATAATCTGTTATGGTATTATTATGAAATGGAGAAGTTGTAATTTACTACACTAGTAATACTGATAACAAATTGCTCATAAAAGAACATCCTAAAATCTTTCTTAACAAAAGAAAGTTGTGCAATAGTTTTAAAGAGAGATCTTCAAATTAACAGAAATAAGAAAATCCTGTATTGCTCAAAGAACATTGTCATAACCAAGTGAGAGTAGAATGAAATAGGAGTTATAAGAATTTTTGAGGAACATTGCCATTGCAATCAGTTTTGAAAACAGGTGGATTGGAAGACTGAAGTTATTGAGTCAATTTCAATATTTTTGGATACACTTTGACGATATCAAAAAATAAATAGTTGCTTCTGAAAATTGATATAGCTGCTGGAAATCTGCTTCAACAGAAAAAGAGTATGACGAGAATCCTGCAGAATATAAAGCCAAAAAGATAGGGGGTCCATAATAAACTAAAAACAAAGTTCATTAGCTGCTCTTAAAATTATATTTCAAATTGAATGATTCACTTATACAATTTTCAGGGAGCTGTAATTATATTACAGATGTTCAAAAAAATTTAATTCAATGAGATGACTTTTGTGCTGAGAGTGCAAATAAGAATTCAACAAGAATTGTTAAAATTGTTTTTTCCGTTAAAAAGCTGTCGTCCCCTTATGAACGGCAGCCCTCAAAAGTCGAAACTTGTGCAAGCCAAGGATTAACGAGGCCTTACCTTTTAACGGGCGATTCCTAGCACTTTCTCGGGCCATCAGATAAAAATTTGTAGTCGCTAAGGATTCGAACCTAGCCAACCAGCAGTCAATGGTTTTGAACGCTTCAGTCTCAACCACTGAGCTACTTGGCCCTTAATACAGTTTGAAATCCTTAATGAATGAACTGAGTAATAATTTAAGACTCACTCAGATACTAATCAATGTTCAATCCATATTTTGCAATACGAGTTCTAGAAAAATTATAAATATTTATATTTCAAACACAAATTATCTCTATTATTACTTTCAGAGCTTCACCTACCAATATATGTGTTTGAGCCAATACAACTCACTTATAATACCACATCTTTCAAAGTTTACATTTTATTTTAACATTATTATTTTAGACAATTGTAGTAATATAATTATTGAGGCATCATGCCTATTATTTAAACTATATTTGATTTCTTCCGGGTTTACACAGGATGCACAATTAGGTTTTCTCGCTGAAGTAGAAAAATATTTGCATACCAAATTGCGGTAATCTTTTTCAACTTTACACCCATGAAAGTTACTCGAAACTGATCTGCTTCCTAACCAATAACCATACAATACAATTGAAATGCACACTGACACTCATATAATAGGAAACCATTGTTTGTATGCACCACCGTACAATAGAGATAATTTAGTACAACAAAACTAACCTAAGCTGAAACCTAACCGAATCACAGTAGGCCAAGTTTGAACTTGTCATATTTTGATACAGCCAGCACTTCATTCATCTCTGGTATCACCACTATTCAGTTAAAACTGCACCCAATTACTATTCGATGAAGATTGATTTTGAGGTGTAGCACTGAAAAAAACAACAACATTTCAGTGGTTAGCTTTCATATTTTATTTCACATTATTATTAATTTGGATTGACTTGGCTGTTTGTTACTTGATGGAAATCCATAGTTTATGGCACTAGGTATACAGTATTAGGTTTCCACAGATTTTATCAAACGAGTGAAATGTTTTGTAACACTGTAGCTTTCTTTGGATACTAACTTAATACCCTTCTTATCAGTTAACACTTTGACTACCGTGCCAAATCCAATAGGAGGGTCAATCAGGCCATATGCCTTTCATTTCACAATATAATAAAGTACACATGAATTTATCAAAAAAAATATTCAACTTTTACCTTTCATTTCACAATATAATAAAGTATACATGAATTTATCAAAAAAAATATTCAACTTTTACCGAAAGTCAAAGCTATGATTATTTTGTCATTGCCCCATGCCACGCTAAACCATATCCTATAAGAAATGCTCATAAAGCGTGTTGCTCTGGCATACACTCAGCAAAATTGATGATCACATATGTATATCGGCATACACACGTGGCGAACTGGTCCAGGCTGCTGTGTATACTCAAAGATACACATGTTATAGTTAGGGCATACCTGTCATCTCTAATTCCTAGACTCATACAATTTATTCTAAATGGCAATAACAATGTACCTGGAACTCTTGTTATATACTACCTGGTCAATGAAAACTAGATTTTTTTTTATAGATACAGTGTGACGTATTTAAAATGGAAGCAACCTTATAAAATTTACATTTTTCAACCGATTGGAATTATTGTTTTTTCATCAGGTAGACATTCAAAAAGTCCATTGGGACATCAAATTTCATGAATGAATCTTCATTTTCAAGGCCAACTATTCCTATTTTTCAAGGTCAAAAATTTAAAAAAATAGTGATTTTTTCAACTACCACCACTGGATTCGCGACATTTTCAAAAAATGATTCATGTTGAAATCGCATTGAAATGTGTGTCAATCAATAAGAACGTTATAGGAGAATGAAATTTGAAAAATATGCTGTTTAATCAACCCACCTATAAAATTTCAGAAATTTTATCTAAGTTCAAAATACACCACTGTATTCAGGAAGTCTCGAAAAATAAAAATAGTTGGCCCTGAAAATGAAGATTTATACATGAAATTTGGTGTCCAGGTAGAATTTTTAAATGTCTACCTACTAAAAAAATCATTATAATCGGTTGAAAAATGTTTGTTTTAGAAAGGTGCTCCCATACTAAATGGGTCACACTGTATATTACAAATCACAAATATCGATGAATAATATTAAAATACACATAAAACATTAAGCCATCAGATGGCATCTACAGTAAAGTTATACGATAGTATGGATACCAGATATAACAGATATTGTGTATGTATACATGTTTAGTTAAATTTTCCATCGACCGTTCATTTATGATGTATTTTAAGGCACTCAAATTCATCAACCTCTGCATATATGCAACCCAACATACATTGCTCTTATACATTTTATATTGGTTAGTGCTATCTGTCATTATTTATTTGTCAATTCTGAAATGAAATTTCAGAAAATCTTTAATACACCCGACAATAGAGCCATACAGCCGAGAGATGTGACAGTGAGGTCGACCAGTTCAAACCCACATAAGATCAAGTTTTTTTTATTTCAATTTGAAAAAATAATACAAAACTACTACTAAGGAAAATTAAACTATCTTTGATTAGAGTTAATACAAATCGGAAAGAGTGATTGTTTTTTATCGTTTCGTTAAATAAATAAACATTGAAAGTAAGATATCTCTATTTTTAAAAACTACGGTCGACGGAAAAGTTTTTTAACAAACTCGTGATTTAAAATGACGATTAACAATCTCGAACATTAACGCGTGAACTCCACTTGTTCGTTAAATAACCATTAATGAACCTTCTCAGAAAGTAATGCATGTCTTAGTGGACTTTTTGAAAATTTACCTCATTGAAAAAAAAAACATTCTAATCGGTTAAAAAAATGTATGTTTTACAAGGGTGCTTACATTTTAAATGGGTCTCATTGTATGTAATTCTCACATGTAATACAAGTTATAGACTTCCCAAGTACAATTAAACCATTTATTCACCTTTTTACAAATTAATGTACCTGCTTTTTTTAATTCTGAATAAACTCCATTATTATTAATATAATATTTAATTATAACAGATTTTGATGAAATTCTGATCAGTGATATTTCGACTCTTCCTGAATCCTGCGGTGTCTTCAAAATTTTGATAAAAGTTCTGAAATTTTATTCCCTTATAACTTTTTTATTGATTGACGCATTTTAACGTAATTTACATATGAACCATTTGAAAATGTTGCGAATCCAGTGGTGTAGTAAGATATTTTTAAGAAAAATCGCAAATAGTGTTTTTTATATTTTTGACCTTCAAAAATAAAAATAGTTCTGAAAATGAAGATTTATTCATAAAATTTGGTGTCCTAGAAGAGGTTTTGAATGTCTACCTAATAAAAGAAGAAATCATTCAAATCGGTGTGAAAATGTATGTTTTATAGAGGTGCTTCAATTTCAAATGGGTCACACTGTATGTTTCATAAATTTTCAAAATTAAGCAAAATATTAATAAAAAGAAAATTACCTGAGTTAACTGAAGTGAAAGAAATCATGAATAATTTTTTTTTGTCCTTAAATGTTTTGAAATACTTGAGTTTTGATAATTGAAAACTAATGAGGTTTTACTCAGTCTGTGATTCAATCCATTTTTTTTCTCCATATAATATTACTGTATCATCTGCAAAACTAGGAATTTCACCTATAAATAGTATTGATATGAAAACAAAATTACTAGTGATAAAGGTTGTTGCTTGTTGAGTTGAGAAGCTCATGATGAATGATTGAAGAGTTATGTTGGATACTTGGAATCTAGTTTATAATAAAACATGATTCATATTTACTTTAGTTACTTTATTTATTTTGAAAACAATTATTCGCACTGTTCAATTTACTTATTTATGTAACCAACCAATCTTATTATATATTAGTTATTATATAAAAGTTATTACTTTTCACTACAACTGGATAATGTAATGAAAAGCAAAATCATTCAAACAAATTACCACACAATGTCAGACATTCATTTGTTAAATATTGATTGTTGAAATATAATTACGCACTTGATGACCAAGAGGTCCCAGGTTCGGTTCCCAGCCGGGGCAAGCTTTTTTTGTTTTTCTTAATGATTTAATCTCGTTGCCAACTGGGAGAAATTTTTCACAATTTACTGTTGCGTTAATAATTAACAGTGCTCCTCCTAAGATGGCGTATGGAGTTAGTACCACAGCCTAGCCAGAACACGTGGCTAATGACCATAGCAGTCGACGCCAAAACACAAAAAAAAAATTAATCATAACATTTCCTCACCTATTTCCTGCAGAGGTAAATTCCCCCCATGAGTCAGCCATTGCATTATCAGCTTTGGGAATGTGAGCTGGTGAACCTGCAGGAGAACTACCAGGTGGAGCAGGCAGTTTGCCTCCAGGTGGAGGGGGAAGAAGGCCCAAACCGCCACCATTGCCGGATTTCAGTTTTGATCTCGAACTTCCTTCGGAACCATCTTTCTTTGTAATTTTCATATTTATTTTAATTGTTTCGCCTTCTTTGAAACCCAAATCAAGCCCAGGTCCACTGGCAGGTTCTTCATTGATTTGTTTCTCTTTCTTAACCCACTTGAAATGATCTTGAAGTGCTACGTTCAAATCAAATGAGTCAGATCTGTCTCCAAAACCGATACCAATAAATGCAGACCGACCTGATATTTGAAATAAAAAACATTAATAAATATTAGAATCTCCATAATCAATTATTCTGATTCCATCATGTATTCAAAATGAGAATTTGAAAGTTGCCTTAATAATAATTTTGAGGGGTGGGGATTGGCGCAGTGGTAGCGCCGGGGCTTCGTGATCGAAAGGTCGCAGGCTCGATTCCTAGGCAGGGCAAGATTTTTTCAGTTTCAGGTGTAAATCTGAGGTGATTGAATCTTGTTGCTGGCTGGGGATAATCCTCCACGATTAACTGTTGAGTTAATAATTAACAGTGCTGCTCCTAAGGTGGCGTATGGAGTTGGTAACAAGGCCTATCCAGAACAATTGGCTAATGCCAACACACCAAGGAAAAAAAAAATAGTTTTGAAAGCTTAGGAGAAATCAAATACAATGTTATTGCGAGTAAGAACTGTACAAAATCCTTAAGGCAAAGTAATGGAATGTCATATACAGAAGGCTGTCACAATTCTTCAAAGAAAATATTATCTCAGTTACCAATAGAGCGGCCTTCATAATCTGTGAATTATATCTGAGTGAAATCAATTTTGCCCCTTTGAAAAACAATGTTATCAACTATGGTGAGCTTCAAACAAACTGTTTTGCACCACTATTACTAGTACAATGGACACAAGCTGTTTTAAAGTGCGACCATAGACATGGGAATAACTTCATTGTATGGGTACGATCATAGTTTTCTGTGGAGCTGGTAGTAGTAGAACCATATTACTTAATACCAACCAGACTATAGTGCGAATTTAAACGATCCAATAAAATTAATCAATAATTCATGAATAAATGAACAATAAAATTGACCAATAGTGGTTGTATTTACACACAACAATCAATTTGTGTGGTGTAAGTTTTAATCAGAAATACCAACATAATGACATGAGGACCCAAGAACTTTTATCCAACGAACAGATATCACAGCATATCAACAGTTACCAAAAATTGCCATAGAATTCATGAATTGTTGGTTAAGTAAAAATTGAAGACTGTTTTCTATTTAATGCGAATTTCCTCAGTCAAATAAATTCATAAATTTTGTGACCTTGAATTTTATTGGTGTAAATAAAAAATTGTCAATTTGTACTTGACCAATAATTCAGGAATATTACGGCAATTTTTGGTAACTTTCAGTCTATTATGGGTATGGTCCGTATATCGCCGAACATTTCAAATCGGTAAGTAGGGTCTCTGAGTTTTCAAGCAACCGGCTGCACATATACGGGCCCCTTGTCACTTTAGTCAACAATTTGAAATAAATTTGTTAAAAGTATAATTTTTTCTTCAAAAAACAATTAAATGTAATGCTTCCGGACGCAAAGACTTTTTTTGAGATAAATATTAGATTTTTTAACCAAAGTTTCAAATCTGGCACTCAATAAACTGATTCCAATTGATAGATGACAAGTGGTTCCCGAGTTACCGCAGAAAAAGTAAGGTTGCTCTGGTGACAGATGAATCACCGAAGTTTCAGGAAATATTCACTGAATATTCAGAAATTTACGGACTGCCAAATTACTAACCAGAGTGACCAAGGATATACACGAACCATACCCTGAAACATCTGCTCGTTGGATTATTGAATTCATAACATAGACTTTGATTTTTGAGGCTATATTATTGTACGAAGAATAATCAATAATTTATCTTGCCTTAATTCACAGTAATGTTCATTGTATGTCATTATGTTGGTATTTCTGACAAAATATATAAATGAATATACAAATACAACCAGTATTAGTCAATTTTATTGTTCATTTATTCATAAATTCAAGGTCACAAAATTTTTAAATTTATTTGACAGTGTAAATTTGCACTCGATGTGTTATCCAGTAAAACTAATTGTTTTCCGACTAGACAGATGTGGAATATGGATCTCCCTATGCCCAACACTACACAACTTAAGAACTGACTGATTTATAACTCAAAAAAAGATTTCAATCATCTACTTCAGAACATCAAAAATCTAAATTCAGAAAGGAAAATCAGGAAAAGTTTCAAAGAGTTACTGTTGGATAAGGCATCTACACTTTGGACGAGTTTTATTATGATACGCTTCAAGTGTAAAACTCATGCTAGGACTTTGTAGTCTCTTAAGTGTACCCTAGTATTGTATATTAAGCAGGTGCAGCGCATATAGATGCATGTTTTTACTTTTTACTTGTTGGTGATGTATTTGTTTATACATATAATTTTACCTCATGTCATACTCCTCGACTAACTTTTATATTTTCACTTTTATACTTCACTTGTATATTTGCACTTATATATTGTTTTAAAGATTATTTATGATACTTTGTCAATAAGAATTTATTCTTGGACAATAAAGTATATATTGATTGATTGATTGATATAAATGTGCTTTTCCACCTACTAAGATGGTTTATCACTCCCTTATTGAAAATTACTACTCGATATGTCAAATTCATCAATACTGAATATTTGAAACTATTGGTCTCCAAGATATGTGAAATTGTTGGTCTTTAAGATATTTCAAATTATTCAGTTTGTTTCTGATAAAAAGAATGAACTGGCAAATTCTAATAGAAGTCGGTGAAATCAATACAAAATTTGGAAGATTTCCAAAATAAACTAAAGAAAATATATGAATTGTGTTTGTAAGTGCTGATTTAGAGCGAATTATATGATGAATAAAAATTCTTTTTTTTTGAATTTTTTCTAGTCAAATACCTGAATAATATCAGGTTTCTATAAACCACCATTTCAAAATGGATTTATACCACAGTATTCCACAAAACTGTGTAACAAAATCCAAAAAACCGATAAAATATGATACTACTCACCATTATCATCCATAATACGAAGAACGAAGTATCGTGATGAATCACTGACAGATTCAATCGCTAGACTGGGATAAGTTTCAATGGGACATTTAGCAAAAAGCTCACCGCTATTCTTGTCTTCAAGTTTTATAAAAAGCTCATTACCTTTCGATATCAATCTCATTCGACCTGTCCATGTTGGTTCAGCTAAGTTCCAATCCGCAGCCCTAATACGACAAAATTATTATCAAGATAATCAGCAATTTAAAGAGTTATTTGTTGAAGGGGAGATATATTAATTAAACCAAGGGGAGTATATTTCAAGGAAGTGGGCGGATAGTTGATAGGAAATACATTGCGACATAATATTAGTACCTGTAACCTCTATTCGTTGACCTAGGTGGTATATTAAATACGAAAACTTCTGGCTTAACCAGTACAACGCTTTCATAGCTATCCATTTATATAAAAACTTTCACACAAAGAAAATCCTACAAAAACAGTAAAATACAATCCATCCGTCAAAAATCTAATTCAACTGTCATTTGTCATTTGACATTTGATACAGAGCAGAGCAGTGTTGCCACTGTTGCCGCTCCAGAATTTTTGTATACCAAGTTGTGTCTCAAAATTGTACTAAATGGTACTGATCAAAATCGTGTAATGGCATATTTCTATTCTGTTTGTGCACATTTTTTCAAAGCCCTTGGAAGTGCTAAGTCTGCTAGGGGTATTATAAACCTATTTGTTCCAATAATATACATATAAACAGAAAGGCATTTGGAAGTACCTTGAATTCGTTATTTTTTAAGGGTTTCCTCAAATTCAATGAATTATCGAAAGAAATAAAAAAAATATCCATTTTGAAAGAATTTAAAACGGCACTTGAAGAATTTTTAAAAAAGTAATAGAACTCTAATTGTATAATTATGTAATAATTTGGGACATTGTTTTCCATCATCTATTGTGTTTGATTGTTTATGTTTAAGTGTATATGTGTCTGTAATGAAACCAAATATTAGTGATTTTAGTTCGAAAATATGAATAGGACATTCATAAAATCTGTTGTGGAATCAACAAATATTAGTGTTGTAATAATTATATAATTCATAAATGTACAAAGTTCTCAACATGTTGATTTATCGTATAATAATGAAATTTTTATGTTCATAATCTATCTGCATGTAGTTTGTATTTTAAATTTAAAATTTTTAACGTATAACCTTGCGACTAAAATTTGTCTTTCAGTCGCAGATGATTCCACAACAGATTTTATGAATGTCCTATTCATATTTTCGAACTAAAATCAAAATTGCTATTTGTATTTGTCTATATTTATATTTTCTATATTTCATTGTGCTAGAGTTATTATTTACACTCTTACTTATGTATATTAGGTTTCCCATTTCGAAATAAAGATGATTGATTTATTTTGACGGATAACTTGAAGTTAACTTGTGAAATGACGCCACACATTATGGTTAATTTCAAAAGGACGGATAGAAATGGGTATCATTTGAAGTTAACTCTGTAGGAAGTGACGGTTTTAGGAAGTTGCTTCTGTCAATAATATAGCATATACTTGAGTTTATTGTTGTAATTTTGTTCTAATTTTGTTCGCATGCAAACGATATCAACGTTACTTTTGAGGAACTTTTAACCGATGATGAATATGCTGGTACATATTGTTGAAGGCTCTCGGCGACCAAGGATGTTGAGGAATCTAGACCATTTCAACTTGTGGAATGAAACAGAATTCAAAAACCGATTTCTATCATCAAGAGAGTATCTACGGTTGTTAATGGGGCACATTGAAGCAAATTTAAAATTAAAAAATAAATAAAAACTTGGATTTTTATAAAACTGACATTCTAAAGGAAAAGTTAAGTTGACTGTTAAAATTAAAGTTATTTATAATACCGATTTCTAATGGTTCCTTAGACCCCTACAAAGAGAGAAAGAAAAGTTCTAAATTTTTTTCACCTTTTTGTTGCCAGCACAGACAGGTGGTTAACGGTTGCCAGAGGACGCACTCTGTTGAGTGATGAAAATACAGCATTCCATTTATTCTCCCCGCCATTATAGCGACCAATTACATAGTGTGTCCCCTGGCAACAAGAATGAAAAAAACTAAGAATCTTTGTCTTTTTTTTATCGGTGTTCATTATATTTCTATAGAAAAACTGCAACAGTAGTTTGCAGACTATTGCAGTAGGTTGCAGTGAAATATTTTGCAATACTTGCTATTTTATGACGAATTTTATAACGAAGTTCCGCCACCCGTTCACCTAACTTTCGAAAATTACATTCGAGTGTATTTTTATTTATTTCTCTGTTAAAGTTTCATCGAACTTTCTAGAACCTTCCTGATGATTCCAGAACATTCTAAAATCTTCTCTCGTGTATTCCAGACATTTCTAGAAAGTTCTAAACCTCACGCCCACTTCCTGGTTACCGAATGTTCGAAAACTTCACTACGGTCTAGATCTTTCCAGAGCCCCTTTTCAGATTTATTCCACAATTTTATAAAATTTTCAGCACCTTCTAGTAGCTTTGAAACATTCTATAAAGTTTTCCTTATACTCTAATAATTTCCAGAAAGTTTCTACACCCCCTTCCTATCTGGTCCTCTATGTATTTTTAGTTCTAGAACTTTCCGGAGACTTTTTTATGCTTCATTTCCTAAAATATTTTAGTATCAATATACAGGGTGTACCATTTGGAAATCGAAAGTTGAGGTCATTTCCGGAAAAACCGGAATATGCATTTTTTTCCAAATATGTCAAAAAGGCCTAGTGAGCATATTATGTTTGAAATTTCAGAAATATTGATAGAGAAACAACGGAAAAAACAGAGGTGTACCATGAGTCTGTATCACACGGTACTTTAGTTCGTAAGTCGGAATTTCGGGATAAGAGGTCTAAATTCCACGTTACTAAGCTGATCGGATCGAAATATCGGGTTAGTGAGTCGAAATGAGATAGTTTTATGAACAACTGACAGATCCATATTTGTTCTCAATTCGTTCCAAAAGAATCAGAATGACAATTGACACAATATGCTAAATTTTTCACTCATTCCCCAACCCAATCAGAGTATTGGAACGCGCCCCTTGAGTCACTTGATTTGACATTTGACACTTTTGACGGCATTGACAATTGACATTGACAGCAGAGGAATTGACGTGTACAAAAATGGATTAGGAAATAAGAAACGGAAAATTTATAATTATTAATATTATTACTCATTGTAGGTAACAAGGTAACTTAGGTTTGTATCATTTTCTTCTTTTGATTTCCTAGTTTTCAGTACACCGTATTTGGATTGGTGCTTTGTTCAATTTACTCGAAATGGCAATTCATGTTGATATTAATCAGTTTTAGGTCAGTATTTCCTCTGATATATCATGGAGGAGGAACTGTTGTCATCTGGGAGTAAAAAAAGTGCAATTTCCCAATTCTTTACAAGGATTTCACAGGTAAATACTCTTAATTTGATTTCCAAAATCCCAAGTTTACTGTCTTATCAATTTTTTTGTTTCCTTTTAATAAATGAACCTAGATTCATCAAAGTACTCTGGATAAATGGACGCCCCACAATCATGCCCGATGGGGGGGCACAATAGTGCTCCTCATTCTTTTTGGTCTACAAATTATAACTAAGCAGGTATAATAATTATTATTGTTTTTTAGTGGTACCAGGGAGTGGTGGACAAGACAGTTCCTTGGCGAAGGGTTCGATGGTTGTCTGCAATTCTGCTAATCCTTGGCTTTTTGGCCAGAGTGCTTTTTGCACAGGTATAATCAATTATACAAAAATTTTCATTTGATCATGCTTATGGGTTGAACATGAATTTTCATTGGCAAGACAGTTGTAAAACTAGATTGGTTTCTAAACAAAGCTACAAGTAAGGTTCTATTTGAACTAAAAAAATTGAGTAATTAACAGGAACGCTATTTTCCAGTAAACGATTTCAACATTATGATTAACTGTGATTATCAGCTTTAGTCTAGATTAGTAAAAGTATTATTACAGAGAATGATGAGGGGGTAAATAAAAATAACATGTCATTTTGAAGTATTTTTGCCACATTAAACTCAACTTTTTTAGATTTTGCCTCTGGGAAATTCATGTGGTAGGTTGTGGTTATTGGATATTTCTGCCTTTTCCACCACTTCAACATTATTGCATTTTCAATATTTATACACAACCATGTACTGCATATCATTACAAATGTATAGATCATGAATATTTTTTGTAGGGATGGTATATAGTCACGTATGCCCTAGGTATCTATCATTTAAACCTATTTATAGCATTTCTAACACCAAAAATTGATCCAGCAATGGATTTTGATGGTAAGCTTATTGCTGTTTTTATGTAGTGTCACGTTCAAATCTGTATATTTATTTCTAATATGAAAAGTAATGTATATTATTTGCTATCAAGCTAGCGTTAACTCTTTTCTCAGCAGTAATATAATTTAGTTTAAAGGGCCCCATACATTACAATCTGTTGTCAATTTTAATAAGACAACTAAAATTGTGTACCTAACATTGTAATCCAGTATGATCAGGTTTTGAGACGAGGATCGATTGTAGCACCACCAAACTTGGTATGCTAGTTGTTGGAACCATGATAAACACGAAAAAATATTGTTTACCGAAATTCCAGGAGTGGAACATATTTTTTTTTTCGTTTAAAGAAAAGAAATAGATTTTTGCTGTAATCTTGGAAAGTATATGATTCATAGGAAAAACCACTCAACAAGGTGAAAGACAATTTAATTCTTCACAAAAATTATTCCCAGTGATTTTTTATGAAATGCGCTTGTTTCTCAGAAAACGTGATTGAACACCGACAACAAATTTACTCACCGCTGGAAGTTCTGGCGGAGTCGAATATTTGATTGGTCATAACTCTGCTGAAAATAATTGGAGAAGGAAAAGGAAAAGTTCATATCGTTTATGAAGACTCCTACCTTTTCATACAAATATAATATGCGAGTATTTGAGTACCTAAAATGTGTTTTGTCGCACTTCACGGAGATGTTTGGGGATGATCCGAAAATCATGATTAATTTAGTTAATATGAAATTATTATACTAAAGCAGCAATCCATACCCTCTTTGGGCTATATGCAATAATTTTAGAGTAGTGTTACAGGTTCCACTTATACATGTGAAAAAAAATTTTACTCCTGCCTCATTTTTGAACTTACCTATACAACCAGCAGTCTCTTCAGTAAATGTTGAAAATAATCGCTTATTCATATCCTACATATATATTTAATAACACTATTGTGAAGCGCAAACCTCAAGCTTGAAATCACATACTTCATTGTTTATGTAGAATGTGTATGAACGATTATTTTCAACATTTACTGAAGAAATTGCCGGGATTATGGGTGAGTTTAAAACTGAGGCAGAAGTAAAACCCAGTTTTTTCCTTTGCATGTATAAGTGAGACGTGTCTCACTAGTATAAAATCGTTGAATATGGTCCAAAGAGGGTACTGATTCCTGCTTCAGTATAATTATTTCATATCAACTAAAATATCCATGAATTTCGGATCTTCTGTAAATATCATAGAAGGGTTATCTGAACTGGGATAAAACACATTTTGGGTACTCAGATACTCACATATTACATTTGCATGAGGAAGTAGAAGTCTTCAGGAACCGTATACACTTTTCCTTCTACTATAATTTTTAGAAAAGTTATGACAAATCTAATTTTTGGCCTTGCCCGAAATGGCAGTGGCGGGTTAATGCGAGCCTGAAATTTGTTATCGGAATTCAATCAGGTTTTCTGAGAATACGAGCGCATTTTATGAGAAATTACTAAGCATATTTCTTGTGGAGAATTGAATTATCTTTCACCTTGTTGAAATTGTTTCTTGGTAAATCTTATACTTTCCGAAACAGCAGCAAAAAAAATTATAATTTTTTCTGGGTTCCATCCCTGATTTTTTGGTAAATAATTTTTTTTTTCTAACAATACATGTGCCGAGTTTCAAAGTGTTACGATTCATTCTTCACTTGTGGTTTACATTTGTCTGTGGTTACTGTACTATTGTCAATCGACTTACACATACACTAGCAAGTCTAGTTGTTGTGTGGGACATTTAAACTCCAAAACAATAGCTACTAAATGCATTGCCTCAAACTATTAGTTTACAATTGTGAAGGTAAAATTGTTGTCCGGACAGTGATTAAAATAGCCTGGTAAAATTGTCAATTTTAGACCACACTTCAATCTTGCCTGCTAAATTTTAGTTGTCAGATTAAAATTGACAACTAATATTGTAATGTATGGGGTCCTTAAAGTGTAGTAATAAAATCAATACTATGGTGATGGCTCCATTTTGAAATTATATAGATGTTTGAACAAAGAGTTATCAAGTTTTCAAAATGCAAGTCATACATGACCTGACAATTATCCAGTTTGTTATCAGAAGAATTTAATCGAAACAAATAAAGCATAATTTTGGAGTAGATAACATTTGAGGTTGCTTATAAAAATTTATTGCATGAAATTAGCACACCAGATTGGCTTTTAGTATTTTTTTTAATTTGGATCAAGTAATTGGAAAATATATGAGGTATTGAAATTTTGAATCTTAGCATCACAATTTTGATATAAACTACTATTTCTTGAATCATTTTTGAAATATACAGGGTGATTCCAAAGTTAATACTTTTTTAACTATGTATGGAATTTGTTAAAATATACAACTTTTTCAAATAACTTTTTCGAAAAAACTGAAAAATACCAAAGTTACATCATTACAAAACGTGTCCAATACTCCTGTCTAACTTGAATAAGGTGTTCAAAGTTGTCACCATTAGCTTCAACACAATGATTTGCTCTCTCCGAGCAAAAAACTAAACATAAACAGACTAATAGGTACTTCTTGATACATACGCCCAGATTTACTTTATTTTTTTATCTCAGTTTTTTCAGTTTTATGAAAAAAAAATTTATTTTAACGAGTTCTATACACAGTTTAAAAATAGTGTCAACTTAGGAATCACCCTGTATCCAAATATGTCAGTATTTTTTATTTTGTACTGAATTTTCAAGCAATGATTTGAAATAAAACAAAAAATTGTTTCATTTTTAGCTGAAGAAAATGGCCCTGAACTGCCAACGAGAGCAAATGAAGAATTTAGACCTTTCATAAGGAGATTACCAGAATTCAAATTCTGGTATTCGGTCACTAAAAGTACAGTCATTGGATTGATTTGTACATTCTTTGAATGTTTCAATATTCCCGTATTCTGGCCCATTCTGGTGATGTACTTCATCACACTTTTCTGCATCACAATGAAACGGCAAATTAGGGTAAGTTCAGAATTAAATCCAAGAAGTTTATTTTGCAAGCTTATATTTATTGGAATGCAGATAATTAAAATTTGTACCAAGAAAAGGCGGTTTTCTCATAAATATTTCAAATGACTAAAAGTAAGAAAAACCCATAATTTTTTTCAAAATTGAAAATTGATATTAGATGAAATGTGAAAATATAATGTTTGTAATGGCTGACAAAGTGATTTGTAAAGTTTTATAAATAGCAAAAAGTGAAAACTGGGACCTGCACATTTTCATACATATTTTTTGAAATAAGGAAATGGGATCTGTGGAGACATTCAAAGTGGGATTTTTTTAGTTTTTCTAGTTTGTTTGTCATAACAAACAATATCTACAAATGGTCCACAAGTTTTCACCTCACTTCTAGATGCATATTTTGATAACCACATTATCATCAAAAGTAGGATACTTGTATTTTAATGGATCATTACCACTGCTAAGTATATTTTTATGATAATTTTTGTTAGTAATGATGGCTTCTTACACAATGTAATTTACCAATTTTAAAGTTTGAATATTTATTTTAAATATAAAGTTTGTGGTATTTTGGTGAATAATTTAGACATAATCACAATTTTAACAACTAATGTTCTGAGTTTCAGAAAGTTTTCTACTATCTTAGTTCAAGGACACAAAATTCAGTTGCTTTGGAATATATTGAGACTTGGGTAGAAGGTATAAAGAAGAAATACATTTCCTATTAGATGTTTTATGAATCAAGCTAAAACAAGCATGAAACAAACCACTGTTTACTAGCTCAAAACCTTAATTCACCTATAATCTTTTGAACCATCACATACAGTTATAAGAATTCTACACACCCATATCAACATAAAGTAACAGCTTATAATATTTTGGTATAGATTAGTCAATATTCCTTTTAGTGCATTCAATTTTAATAAAGCATGGACATCCAAACACAACAGCGGTTAACAATGGTTATGAATCTTCTATAATAGATAGTGTAAAGATATATTTAAAAAGCAATTCAAGAAGTTTATCTCAAAGACTTCAAAATATTCAGATTGATTACGTATATTGGAGAATCCAGCAAGGTTTCGATATTGCTTTTAGGACAGATAACACTTTAGGTAGACATATTAACAATAAGGATAAAGTAGAAATAATAAGAAAAGTGTAGTTTCTATATTTCCTTGTGGTAATTTACTATATTTTATGTTGGATAAACAGGTAGAACCTTCGAAAAGAACTGAACATAGACATAGTTTTGAAACAACCAAAAAAAAACTTTCAATAACCATTTATGAACAGAACAAGATTTTGAAACCCTTCGTGTTGAAAACAGTGACGTGAAATTGAATCTTTCAGAAAGTTTGGAGTTCACAGAATTTAATTAGTGAGTAGATATAACTGAATAACTCACCATCAATGAATGGTATGGTATGGTTATTTTCATCAACAGTTAAATTAACCACTACCATTAACCATCTAGCAGAGAAGTGAAAGTGTGTTGTAAAGGGGAACACCTTATTTAGTCTCATTACAACATCATCAAATACAGGTTGTTCCATTTAAAGTATTTCCTGATCATGAACAAATTTTTGATAAATTGTACAACTTCAAATAGTATTTCGTACCAGATTTCAAAATTCACCGAAGAAAAGGTTCCTGGGGTTTTGCAGTCCTTTTATGAATCTCAATTCTTCAAAGAAAATTCCTCATTCCAAATTGACGTTTTTCTCAAGGATATTAGAGAACCACCAACTCAGATATAATTCTTCCAGGAAATAGGAGTGGGAAATACCCATGTTTATTCGAATAGTTTATATTCTTACCTTCTAAAACAAAGAGCAAATTCATTTTGATTTTTTTTTGCAGCATATGATTAGGTATCGCTACTTACCTTTCACTCATGGTAAGCCCAAGTATCAAGGACATGAAGAAACGCCGGGAAAAATTAACGTTTCCCCAAAGTGACCGAAGATGTATCTAAAGCCATGCATAACCAAATCTATGTGAAGATTTGTACAGGAAAGAAGTGCTTGCTTGACCAGAACAGATTAGGAATAGAATCTTCTCCAGACATAAATCATTTTTTTTGTATATTTTGCTGTGAATAATTCTACTTATGTGTATTTTTTTTAGATACAATTTTCGAGTATTACAAATTAAATTATTCAGTGAATAGTGAAATGCAGAAATAGAGGGACATTCATTTCTTATATTTCACTAGAATTTCGTTCAATCTGTACTCATCTGATGAGGAAATAAATGAGTAAACAATGCTCATCTGTCTAATGAGTGGGTATTTCAATGTACAAAGTTAAAGTTTCGTACCGTATGTACCTAGTTAAGGTGTTTACTAAAATACATTTTAAATATTTTATCTTCACTTTTTCATTACATTATTGTATTCCTAATAGTGGGTTCAATGAGAATTATAGTGGTGAAATAATGTCCTTATATATCAGATCATCTAGACCTGAAATAAATTTCAAACATCAGTAATCCAGTACGATTTGGTTTTGAGACGAGGATCGATTGTAGCACCACCAAACTTGGTATGCTAGTTGCTGGAACCATGATGAACACACCACCGAAATTCCAGGGATGGAACATATTTTTTTTTTCGTTTAAAAGTAAATAAATAGATTTTTGCTGTAATCTTTGAAAATATATGATTTATCGGCAAAACAACTCGACAAGATTGAAGACAATTCAATTCTCCACAAAAATGATTCCAAGTAATTTTTTATGATATGCGTTCGTTTTCTCAGAAAACATGATTGAACGCCGACATCAAATTTCAGGTTTACGCTTATCCGCCGCTGAAAGTTCTGGCGGAGCCGAATATTTGATTGGTCATAACTCTGCTAAAAATGATCGGAGAAGGAAAAGTTCATATCGTTTCTGAAGACTCACTTTCTCATGCAAATATAATATGCAAGTATTTGAGTACCTAAAATGTGTTTTGTCGCACTTCACGGAGATGTTTGCGGATGATCCGAAAATCATGAATAATTTAGTAAATAAGAGATATTATTTTCAACATTTACTGAAAAAATTGCCGGGGATTATGGGTTAGTTGAAAACTGAGGCAGGAGTAAAACCCAGTTTTTTCTTTGGTGTGTATAAGTGAGACTTGTCTCCCTAGTCTAAAATCGTTGCATATGGTCCAAAGAGGGTACCGATTCCTGCTTCAGTATAATTATTTCATATCAACTAAAATGTCCATGACTTTCGGATCTTCCGTAAATATCGTAGAAGGACTATGTGAAGTGGGATAAAACACATTTTGGGTATACAGATACTCACATGTTATATTTGCATGAGGAATTAGAAGTCTTCAGCAACGATATGCACTTTTTATTTTCCTTCTACTTTAATTTTTAGCAAAGTTATGACAAATCTAAATTTGATATCGGAATTCAATCAGGTTTTCGGAGAAAACGAGCGCATTTTGTGAGAAATTACCAAGTATATTTCTTGTGGAGAATTGAATTATCTTTCGCCTTGTTGAAATGGTTTCTCGATAAATCTTATACATTCCGAAACAACAGCAAAAAATTATAATTATTTTAAATAAAATTTTTTTGGGTTCGGCCCCTGATTTTTCGGTAAACAATTTTTTTCTAACAATACATGATGTCAAGAAGTCATGTGCCTAGTTTCAAAATGCTACGATTCATCATTCTTCACTTGTGGCTTACATTTGTCTGTGGTTACAGGTGTTTTTCAATACATGTTCAAAAATGAAAATATTGGCGCTAGATATCGCCATATAAGTAAAAGAAAATGTTTTGAACAAGTTTGGAAATTTTGTCAGATAAAATATCGGTCTCTAACGACTATCGTTGCAGTTTGGCAAACATAGCTGCAAGTGTGAAAATATTGTTTTTTTTTTTGTTTGGAGATTATAAGTGCTTCTTGCTTTGCAGCTCAGATCCAGTTGCATCAGCATGAGACCTTAAAGCCATCTGTATTGATCTTCCCTTGCATTAATGATGTAAAAACCTTGGATCTAGTCTGCAGATGGACACCCATGCCCGATTCAAAACTAAATTATATTATTTGGTTACAGAGAGCACTTGATAATACTATAATTGAAGAAACTGATAGTAGTTGAGGATATTACAAAGTTTATTATCAAAATTAAAATTCCTCAAAAAATGTATAGACATAAAAACCCTCAACATTCTTTATTTTTCATTAATACAATCTCTATGGGATTCTGGCTTGAGAAGAAGTCATGAAATCCATAGGAATAGGAAAATACCATTAGGACTAGGTCCTTTATTTATATTAAGTTTATATGACTTATCATAGATTGTTGAGATTTATTGTTGCCACAAGTTTTAAACTTTGCATAATTATTAAACCATTCACATACCTTTTTTAAAAAATTTTTTAATATAACTTTTGAAAAGGTAATTAGATATCCCACCATTCTTCCTTGAGTTTCTGACAATGCTTATTTTTTAAGTGGAGCATAGACACCAGGGTCTTGACTTCCGGATAAAGGGTTGGCAACATGATTTTTTTCAGTGTATCGATTTTATTTTCCCACAATATAATTTTGTTTCTGGGTGCACATCAGGAACATTTGCATGTCTGTCAGCTAAGGAGTTCATCTGGTAGTATTAATTACAAGTTGAAATAGAAAAAACAGCAGTGAAGAAAAAATGCAATTTAATAATGTTTTTATTTCAACTCACAGAATGGTCAAATCCACAAGTATCATCTGAATTGAAACAACCGTCAGGATGGTTCCTAAAAAACCAACAGGGCTTATTTTTATACTTATATCCACCAACTTCCAGTGTTGCAGGCATCCGCAAACTCACACTCCCCTTCTCCACAACAAATAAATACCTATGATTCCTAAATAACGTTTGTAGGCCACCACATTGTTTTTTCAATGCCTGCAAGCTGTCAGGAGAGATTTCTTTAGATATGTTTGAAATAGACAGAACCAATCCTTTGTTCCAAGACTCTCCATTTGCTTTAACTATAACTTTTTTTTCAGCTAGTAAAATATTGACACAAATTTTAACAACTTCCGCTATAAACTGTCTATCTAACTGGGTGCAATTTCGCACTATTTCGATATTGCTTCTAGGTTTGAAGGATGTCGACATTCGAGAATCGATAAATGAATTCACTTCTGATTTTATTCTATCCAGAATTTCACAATCATAATTTTTTGCCAATCCTATCAGGCAATTTTTTCTAGTTGACGGAATTCTGAGCCTATCCAAGTTTGTTTGAAAACAACATTTCCGGCAGATTTCCTCAATGTATTGAAGATACTCCGAGTATGTACTGATGGAAGTATTGGTTCTTATATATTTTTTACCGCTGAAATCAAAAGGGCAGCAGGGTAGTAGGAAAAAATTGGTTACTGGGGAACTTTTCAGAGCTATCACTGGTATCCAAGGGGTGAGTTCATCAGAGTGATTGCCTATAAGCCAAGTACATTCCGGAAACAATGAAGAGGGGGTCACTGTTCCAACCTAAAAAAAAACTCAATTTAGTTCAATACTATTGTTTTCACATATTTTTATTGACAAAATTAAGAATGGTTAAAATTGCAAAAGCTATTGAAATGACCTTTTGTCAATTTATTTTTTGGAATAAGATTTATTATTGCAATTGATTTTGACACATGTTTCTATATTTCTTGTGTTTACTAAGTATTTTGTGTGTGTTTCATATTAATTCATTCAATAATATAAAGGAGGATGTTGTATGTTAATTCAAAACACAATATAAACTTTTGTGCAAAGTCAGATATCAAATGATTTGATTAGTTTTCAAAAAAAAAAACTTGATATCTTCTTCTTGATGTTTTTCAAGAATATTAAACTATTTTGGGAAATTGAAACCTTTCACTTCAAAATTGACTCACACCGTATATAAATTTGATTCCAAAGAAAAGTCTAAATCCAGCTACAGCAAGAGACTTGATTTTTCAACATTATAATTTGCATGAAAGCTGAAACATTACTGTACTCTCCAAAACGATGGTTAAAACAAAACTGTGCAACTTGACATTTGACTTTTTTCACAACTTACTTGTAATTTTGTTGCTGGAGGATAGATATCCCAGACTGGTCTTCTTCTGATGTCGATGCCATATCCATCAAAACCCTCTTGATTCAGAACATAAACTAAAAGGCCATTTCCACAGCCGCAATCAACAAAGTTCACCGATGTTTTAGGATACTGTTTCCATAAACATATAAGATAACTAGCTATAGCCAAGTCTTCGAAAATATACTTCTGAGGGTCCATTTTTGTCTTTGTCAACCAATCCTAAAAACAAAAACAAAAAAAAAATTGTGATAATCATAAAATGTTGAACCACATATCACCTTCCAATAAATACAAAAAGTATATCACTTTTTTGTTTCTGAAAAGATAAGGAATGTTTTGTCATCAGGAAAACTATTACAGCCTACAAGAGCTTTAAAATTCAAAATTTTTGAACATGAATGGATCATAGTTTTAAAATTTGCTTTGCTATTAATTTCTTCTAGATCATCCACAATTTAAAAACATAGTTTTCTGATTTTATGGGCATATTTTGCAACTGATGAACTTCCCGGTAACTCAAGCTGGATTAGCCGAGTTGAAGGGGTCTTGGTATAATGATTGAATGATTGATGGGCATGTATATGGGTGGCCGGTAGCTTGGCGGTCTAAGGCGCAGGCCGTTCGAAACTTCAGTATAGCGGTAGTCGGTTCGAGCCCGATGTATGTACGAGGGATTTTTTCTGAAGTACTTAATATCGGAATCGATAGGCGAACACAGTCCTTGTTGAAAGAAAGTGTATTGTGTGTTGTCTAGATGCCAATCTCGTGCTGTAGGTTTTCCGGGTTTTCCTGCAGCTGAAAAGTGAATACGCCACCAAAAGTCGCCCCGGAGCGCAACGGCAAATAATAATAATAGCCGTCCTCTACCCGCACAGGCTATGCCTTTGGGTACAGTCTACGAGTGTTTATGAGGGAGTATTATTATTATTATTATTATTATTGTTATTATTGTTTTTTTTTAAATTGTTGTATTTTTTCACCCATCATTCACCAAAAGCCCTATAGAGCTATTTCATTGCTCTGTAATTTAAAAAAAGTTTTTGAAATAATTTTCAGTATCCGAAATATAATATCTCAAAATCAACTTGGATTTGTCAATAATCATTCAACAGTGTCA
Organism: Chrysolina haemoptera; assembly: GCA_958298965.1. Classification (NCBI taxonomy): domain Eukaryota; kingdom Metazoa; phylum Arthropoda; class Insecta; order Coleoptera; family Chrysomelidae; genus Chrysolina; species Chrysolina haemoptera. The sequence goes on along the minus strand of OY282592.1, from coordinate 9,801,967 downwards.
AATTTGGTACTTATCACACAATATACCGTTTCACACAGACTCATGGTACACCCCTGTTTTTTCCGTTGTTTCTCTATGAATATTTCTGGAATTTGAAATATTGAATATGCCCACTAGGCAGCACTTTTTTACATATTTGGAAAAAAAATCATCTTCCGGTTTTTTCGGAAATTACATTAACTTTCGATTTCTAAATGGTACACTCTGTATACAGATACATGATCGGTTAGAAATAGTCATAAGGAATCCATCGATACCAGGTTTGATGCTGCTCCAAAGACTACAGAGATATCGCTATTAATTTTATTCATAAGATCAATGAGGGATAGAGAAACTTTTTCTGGCGGGTTTATTCAAATCTCTCTTCCACTCATTGAGCTCATGGATTAAATAAATAGCGATATCTCCGTATTTGGAGATAACACCATCAAACCTGGTATCGTTGGATTCCTTATGATCATTCCTAACCAACCATGTATTAATATACAGGGTGTCCCATTTCAAAATAGAAACTTGATATAATTTCCGGAAAAACCAAAAGTTGAATTATTTTTTCAAATATGTCAAAGTGTCGTCTAGTGAGCATATTAAATGTTTTCAAATTCCAGAATTTTAGCTAGAAAAACAACAGGGTGTACCAAGAGTCTGTGTAACTCGGTATCTCAGAGGCGCTAGATGACCATAGACAGGTAGATGTCATTTACAAAGATTTTGCAAAAGCATTCAACAGAGTAGATCAAACCATTTTATTGAATAAATTGAGTGCAACTGGTTTTACTGAAAATTCAAGAGATTTAATTGCATCATATTTATCAAATAGAAAACAGTTAGTATGTCTCATCAAGAACAAAAAGTAATTTCCCCTTTACCACACAAGTAATTAAATTCCTAGATGCGCATTTCAATAACCAAGTAACCCCCATCAGTAGGCATTACTAAATTGGCTTAGTTGTATCTAGAAAAAAGTTGGATAGATTTACACCATTTATAAACAAACATTCTCTTTCTCATACGTATAACTAATTCGCTTCCCGATTTTCAATCTAATTTCACATATTTTAGATAGTTTCTGAAAGAGGAGTGCATGGATACATTTGAAGATGAATAGTTCTTGCACTGCGGCACTGAACAATTTTTTTTTTAATTCATTCATCACAACAAAGATATGCTTTTCGCATTATATCAAAAAAATCGAACCAACTATAGTTCAACAAAGAAATAATCAACAATTTATTAACATGAGATTTTATGGTAGAATGTTTGTTTTCCCGGAGTTTTCTGTACAAATTTTAAAATGTAGATGTCGCCCACTCCGTGGTGATCACGAACAGGCCATTTGCGTATTTTATTTTGAGTGAAAAGAGTCTCATTTTTATCTACATCTTGGCCTATATTGATTTTTTTTAGCTTGTTTATGGCATATGAAAAAGGCCACTAGTTCAACTTTTTAGCATTTGAATCTATTATCATTTAGGTATTTTTGTTTTTGTCCAGTTCTGTATAAACATTTTTTTAGCGATATAGGTAATTATACTATTTTTTTATGTAATTTAAATTTTGATTGTAAATGGGTATCTTCTCTCCAGTGTACTAAATGCATAAATAAAACAAATAAATGACACTATGTACTTTACAAACTCCTTTCTAATGATGTGGAAGGACTATTAGAGTGACATCTCGAAAAAAAATAGTGTGGAGTGTTGCTCCTTCAGTGGAATGAACTTATTTTTACATTCAAGCCATATCTAGAATATTTTTGCACCTAAGAGAATATATCCGTAGAACACTGTTAGTTGAAGTTTATTTGAATAAATCTTTGATTAGCTTGTAGAAGCTTGGAAAAATAATTATGTCCATTTACAGAATACACTACTTACCTTGCTTATTTCTTTAAAATATTTCTCCTTTAGTTGGCTATATAAAAGGCAATATTCATCAATAGGAACTAATGATAAGGTATTCACTTTATTTGTTGGAGCAGTATTGTTCTCAGACCATTTTAAAAGCTTTGGGAATAATTTGTCAGCTAACCACTCTGCATGAGCACTATCTGCATCCTCAAAATTTCTCAAGTTGATTCTGAAATTCGATGAATTCAATTCTAATTCATATGGAAACGGAGGTGCTATACGAGTTTCACCTGGTTCAGTCACAGCAATGAACAGAGCAGAATTAATACATTTGTCTAATACAACTACTTCTAAGCACTTATGAGCTATGTTCATCTTAGACAGCAAAATTCTCACAGAAATAAATATACCATCAGGTTCGTCTTTGAAAGAATCTTCATTTGCAAGCGTTAGTGTCACGTTTTCATCGTAACACTCTAAAATATTACTAATAAAGTCTTCAGATATCGATGCTCTTGTGAAACTTTTCATTCTTCTCATTTCATTCAAAATCGCTGAGGTTGTAAATAAATCACTGACGTGGTTGACTGCTGGACTTTTGAAAACGACCTTGTGAAAGAGTGCCTGAGATGTTGCAGTTATCAATCGATTTATCAAGAAGGGACGATTATGAAACAGCATTGTAATTTCCCAGAATGTTGTAGGTGGCAGGCAGCTGCCTGAAGCTAACGGAACAGGTAGCATTTTTATTTGTTGGTTTCACCAAGATACTGAAAAAAATATGAGTAGTTTAGTCAAGTAGTTTTCAAAACACAAGATATGGAGTATAAATCAGATGATGATAATAATAATAATCTATATTTGTTTCAAATAGGACATCCTAATATACATAATTTTTTTTTATATAACTAGTTTGGTTTACATCAGTATACATCATCTGAATATAAATAAAATGATAAATGTTTCAACAAAGAATTTAACAAAGAAGATAAAAAAAGATGCACACAAAATATTTGAGACATAAATAAGACATAAGATATAAAATACATAGAATGGGAGACAACTTGAATAGTCACTTATGTTTTTTACATCTAATTTATATTTTGTCAATAATTATAAATTAGACATAAAAAACTCAAGAGACAATTCAAGCAGAAGAACAAGACAATTTTTTGTGTTACACTCGCTTCTATTTGAGGTAAGGTTGAGGAATTATAAACAAAAAAATAATAATAAAATAAATGATAGCAGACCAAAAAGAATAAAATAATTTTTCTAGTCCTTATGAAGGATAAAACCTCATACAATTTTTTAACTTTTTCTAAATTATCCTGCAAATTCATACTTGGCAACTTTTGATAGCTATTAAAATACTTGTAAGATTGGAAACGAGAAACATGAGGCGCATGCAGCAGATAATTGATGCATTAATAGCTCAACTAACAATTTTATTGTACCGCAAATAAAGTGAACCGATATTTAAGTTCTTTTATTCTCTCTTCATCTTTTATTCTGCTCTTTATAGTTAGGTATAATTTAGAAAAAGTTAGAAACCTGTATGACGTTTTATCCTTCATAAGGATTCGAGGAATTATTTTATTCTTTTCAGTCCGCTATAAAGAAATGGTACATTAAAAAAAACATTTTATTATTATTTTCTACTCTTTACAGTTATTCAATGAAATTTTGGAATTGATGGCCTCATTACAGAGACTGCAATAAATTTCAGATTTATTTCAGTCTTTTTTCTTCTATCTTTTCGGACAATGTTTGTTTCACCAGAAGTCAAGAACTCTGACGAAAATCGTCCTACTTATGATGGTCGAGGAGGACTACATCTGGCTTATATTCTTGTATTTCATTATATCATTAATATTACCATTCTTATTATTATTACATTAATATTATGAAATTATTGTATTGTCATCGATAATGGAAGTGTGTGCCCAATTTTAGATTATTCGGAAGATTGATAGAGGGTGAAAGTTAAATTTCAAATTCTCATTATTATCATTATTATATCAACATTGTGAAATTGTTCGAATGTCATCTGTCTTTGATATGTGTGTAAAATTTCAGATTATTCGGATGTTTGGAAGTGGGTGAAAATAGAATTTCAAAATTCATATAATTGTTAGTAAAATCGCGTCTTTTCAATGAAGACGCCTATATGGATGATCTTAAAAAGCAGAACCTTATCTGAATACAAAATTTAATCCAAATCGTTGAAGCCGTTTTCGAAATCTAAAAACTCACATTATTATTATTTTTAGTGAAATTGTGTTTTTCCAAGAAAGACGCCTATATAGATGAACTTACCAACGCAAAATCTCATCTTTATACAAAATTTGATCCAAATCGTTAGAGACTTTTACGATATCCAAAAATTCACATCATTTTTATCATTATTTTTGGTAAAACTGCATTTGTTTCACAGTTTCATACATTATCATCCACTTCTGAGCTATGGTCCAAATTTCAAGTAACTAGCTCATTGGGAAGTTAGTTAAAATCAATTACAAAATTCCACCCGGACAGACATACAAGAAAGCAAGGTAATAAAAAGTTGAAAAAATTGAACATGACTCTTTCCATTAATTCAGTGAGTGATGCATTTATTGTCATTTATCTTTCAGTAATACCTTTTTCAAAATCCAAGCTGCGTCCTCGTATGCCCTCTTGATGATCTGACTAATTCTATTGTGGTCCGTCTCATCGATATGCTGCTTGAAACTCTAAAAAATTCAGTTTCTATAAGGGGTGACAATTCAAAAACGTCAGATAATGCTTGCATTAGAGATCTGATATAAATAGCTGTTCTTTAACACTTTAAAGTTAAAACTGTTATTAGTATAGGACTATCAAAATACTAGCTAGTAAATCCTTTGCAATCATTGTGCTTAAAGTTCACACACCTGTCTGATCATGAAAGGATAATGCTCTCTAGGTCCTTTGGGTAGTCTCTCACATTGCCTGAGCAAGTATTTGTAGAGAATTCTCGATTTATTTTTAGAATCCGTAGTTAATGAAAATTTTTCATTAAAGTTCATTAAAATCCTCATACCACTAGATTTGTATGTTCTTATTTATTATTAATTATATAATAAATAAACCCAAACCACCTGCCCAAACCACAAATACTTTTTTTTTAACAAACAAAAAACAAAATATAATATTCATAACCTTATAAATTCTTCTTCTTCTTATTCCTTCGTTGGGCATTGAGCTATGCCAAGAGAAATTCACCCATAACGATAGAAATTATAATATATATAAGTATATATATATATTATAATTTCTATGGCCTGTATACATGATAAAAATGTCTGATAAACTTATTGCAGCTTTCGACATCTTTAGTAATCCATTCAAATTTGAATGAGACTAAAATTAAACACAATAGTCTACTAAACTTTTTCGCTGCTAAGAACGCATTTAGCGAATCTTGATTGTAGAAATAGTTATTTACCTAACAAGTTCGGAAAGTAGTACTTTTCCGCACGCGACAGCAGTTGCACGAACGACGCGGAGCGGAGTTCGGGCAAGCCGTTAAGTGCGGAAAAGACATTTTCCGTAAGAGTTAGGTACAATATTTTTCCTACGAGTGTTTTTGTCCATCTTTATTTATGAAAAAACAAGGTTTATAATCAACAAATTTTTATAACAATGCTACAAAATGACTAATAATACAGAATAGTTACATAGATCATTTAGTTAGTCCTAAATATCCTCATTTTCAACAATACAAAAATCGTACGGAAAAGTAAAAATCGTGCGGAAAAGTAACTTTTCAGCACCATTTTGAATCGTACGGAAAAGTACAACTTTCAAAACGAAAAATCGTGCGGAAAAGTTACTTTTCCGCATGCTCGTAGGAAAAATATTTGTCATAATCGGTATACAGCACTGATAGAAGACGTCACAACATGGCGGTCATGGGTGGGGGACAAACAATGCAAGCATTTGACATTTGATGAAATGAAAATTCGTTTTTTGTGGGTGTTAATGGATGATTGCGATTTTAATGAACTTCACAGACGTTAGGTGATAGGTACACGTAGCATGATGGAAAATGGGTTCAATGGGTTTGTTTTTGTTCAGTTTGGTTTGTTTGTCCCGCAGAGTAATAAGAGACCATAGAGATACCTTCTTCATTCTTGTCTTGAGGTCAACATAACTTTGCTTATTTACAAGCGAGGGCCTTATACATGTTAAGTCCGTATTCATTCTGGTAGTTAGGTGTATGCCCGCTATCATTTCATTCGCATCAAGTTGTCATTCTCCGTTTGTATTATAGTGTCCTTCTTACAAACTGTCCATAACATTTCACCACCCGTCACACCCCTCGCCCACAAATTGTATAGAAAAGTATAGTTCATGTTCACTCCAAAAACAGGTATTTATATAGCTATGGGTATATAGGGCATCTCTATGTCTTTTATTACTCTGAGGTTTGTCCCCCTATGACCTATGACATTGTTCCGCAACTGTCATATTACGTCACTGACAGTGCTCTATTCGAGGTTTGTCGCATATATTTCGGACAATAAATAGATTCGACTTCAAAGTACCATGGAAGAAAATTTGTACAAAAGCATGGGCAGGCAACGGAGAATTTCGATATTTTACCGTGTCATTTAGGCGGGTTCCCAAGTTCCCATACAGCGTTTTTCACTTTTCAAATCGCGCTCCACACCTTCTGATTGATGACACTGGACTCAAATATTACTTGGAAGGATATAAAGTTGTAATATTTCTACTCTCTTGCCAACCTCTTGTCTCACTGCTAGCAGAGGTATGCCAATGCAAATAACGAATAGCGTCACCATTTCGCTAATGAGAAAGCGTGACGCAAAAAGCAAAAATACCGTAATAAGCTTAGTTTTCACAACGACGGATAGCGGATGGCGGAATTTAATTTTAAAGCACAGAATTAACTGTCCAAAGTTAAAATACCGTGTTCAAAAGCTGAGTTCGGCTTGCTCACTCTTTTGACTCTATTCACTCGGTAAGCACCATATGCGTTCGGGTATAATGAAAAGCGCCCAAGGAGTGCGAATTTCAGCGTTCGGGTTTTGTGACGGGAGTGGATAGAAGTGACTCCAAAAGTACCACCTCGACCTATGAGGGCACAAGCTAGAGGAGCTCTTTTTCTCTCTGGGTCTCTGGTTTTAACCTAAAAATGTTATGCAGTTCGAGCAAGGTCAAGTCGAAGCACCGATAAATCATTATTTGAAAATAGGTGATCAATTGTGTTAGTAGATATACACTTTGATATACAGGTTCTCTTTATTATCAAAAAAGTCGTTCGGGAACTTCGGACACAGAAAACCGCGGTGCTTCAAAATTTGCCACCTGTCTTTATCCACTTTAGCTCCACTCTCACTCCGCTCCAACTCCTTATAACCAATCCGAACTCACCTATAGTATGGGATCATTTTAATTTGAAGCTAGTCAGTAATTTACCCTTATCACATAACATCCGCTAAAAAATAATCCGCAATCCGTCGTTGTGAAAACCAAGTTTTAGAAACTCATCACCTAGGGCATTCACTTTTTTGTCTAAATATGAAAGGACTAGATGCTAGGACCTAGAAAGAGTGTGAAGGTGAGTTTCCAATGCAGCGTTTTTGCGCGGTATGCTTTCTGTTTGGTGTTTGGATCAATATTAATCACTGCCTGGTTTGGTGGCGCTGCTAGTTGTGATTGATGTCATTCATTGCCCACAATCATACTATATGTTATCAATCCAACAATTAATGGTCTCAGCTACCACTGCTACCAGTGTAAGGGCCGGTTTTTCAATATCCTGTTAACGTAGTTTGACTTCCAGCTGGTGGTGGATCATTGATAAACCAGCCCTTATTTTCCATGTCCTGTTGATCTGCTATCTTGATGTCTGAGAGTCTAAGGCCGGATTTTCATGAATACGATATCCGATGGTACGAAAATGTTCTGATTGGTTGAAAAAATGTTTTGATTGGTTGACTTGTTGTCACACCTACCAATTCAACCAATCAGAACATTTTCGCACTGGAGAAACGAGTTCCGTGAAACTTTTTTCAAGAAACATGTAACTCGGTTCAATATCAAATAACCCATGTACTTATATGAAACGATGCACACTGGTGTTTCGGAAAAAGGACACCAGAAATTGTTTCGCCAACAAGTTGCGCGAAATGCAACGGGCTCTGTTGTTATTTGTTTCTTGAAATTCTTTTATTTGCGTAGTATTCGCCGTGCTATAAGGTCGGTATATAGTGATAATTTATTATTCTTCTTCGGATTTTATTTCCTGGTTCACTCTATAGAACTGTTGAAACTTTATCTGGGTGTTGTGTGAATTCTTCCCAATGGCGGTTGCACTATGTTGCAAAATTCTTTGATTTCTAGGATGTACCCAAAACCGTATTTTTTATTATTTATTTATTTTTTCTTAAATACTCTATTTCGGCGGCTGCGCTTCGCTCACCATAATAAAACTACATCTTCTTCATCCAAAGGCATATTTGCAACTAGTTATTTCAGTAATATTAAATATGATAATAGTTTCATGTATGAACAAGTTTCACGCAATCAATTTCTCTAGTGTGTCACCCAGTGAACTCTATATGTAATATAGAGTTCTATATGTAATATAGAGTTCACTGGTGTCACCTGACTTATATTATCAAACATGACGTCATGGTCATCTTAACGAAAATAAGTTTTAAAACCATAGCCATATTTTCTCGAAAGAGGATTTTGAAATTATTTCGAAACATGATTTTAATAACTACATCATCGTTTTTGTTTCCGCAAAAATAAATATTTTTGAAAGAATTACGTCATAAAAGTTGTCAAACATCGAACAATAACATAACCACATTGAATTCAAACGTATTACGCACAGGTTATTATAATTATCAACACAGCAGAAGGGTTCTCAAATAACACTTTTTTTTTAACGATTTTCAATAATAGTGCCATGAAGAGGAGGATGATGAATTCTTCAGCTGTCCTTTTATTTTTAATTCCAGCCGAAGTAGTCCCATCAATTTTACAGAATACGAATTTTTCTATACTCTCGGGTGTTGAAAAATACATTCAATAAACTCCTGACTGAAATGAATAATCATACATTAGGGAGGGGGGCATTTTAGAAAAACCATATAATGGAGGTGGAGAACCCATTTTCCCAGAGTGGGTAGCAGTTGCATTGTCTACTGTTGATATGAGATCTTCCAGCTGGATTTGCACCCTACCCTACATTTCACAAGTTTTCAATTTCTCTGGACGATTCAGAAAAAAATATTTTTGTACAACTGACATTAAAAATGACGTTTTTAATTCATTGACACATGAACTAAAAACTGACGTTTTCACAAAATCACTTTTAACACTAGTGTTAAAAGTACTTTTAACACTAGTGTTAAAAGTAAAATGACAGATGAGATGATGGATACTCAGTAATATAGATCTCTCTAACACTTCAATCAGATATTATAAACAGAGCACCTACTCAAGAGGAATCGTTTATAAAAGTTCACACATGTATTTGGCCGTTTGCGCAATTGGTAATACTAATTCCTTTTGAAGTTACAAACGAAGTAGTATTTAGTCCAACTGTAGAATGTCCTTCATCACTGACAAATAATGACATTCATAAATAAAGTGCGTTGGGGTTTATTATTTTGAAGTATCTGTCAGTCAGCCTTGTAACCCAAAGATCGTGTGTTCGAATCCTTATGGATCTTATTTTTTTTTTGTTTTTTTCTTACTAGCAGTAACTGTTGAACAAAAAATTTTGTATGATACATTTGCTAAAAGTGATTTTATTTTGCTCGTGGGGTTGCTCCACTCGCTAACGCTCGTTTCGCAATATTCCCCACTGACAAAATAAAATGCCACTTTTAACACTTGTATCATAAATAACTATTATCTTCCTTGTTTTCTAACTCAACGTCTTCAACCAAAAAATGACACCTGACGTGCGTCATACTCTTTTGAAACATCCTCCTGATGTGATTTTGAAATAATTTCAATATTTGACACTTGTGAAGTCATGGTTCGAAATAAATACCATCGAGAAAATAGAATGTTTTCAAATTATTTGAAATACTTTCACGAGAAAATATGGCTCATTATTGAATGTGGTTCAAGACGAAAAAACACCTTTGAACAATCGACTTCTAAAGTCATCTGTCATTTTCAGTTTGAAGTTTGCAAATTTAAGGTTAAATTTGTTTCCAAATTGAAATAGCCAAAGATGCTATTTAGAAGATTTCTACAGCCTCGTCTTCTTAACCAGATTAGAAACTACTGTGAAAAGACTGAGTATGTGATTATGCGTCATTAACTCTTTGAATTCATTTTTTTTTTCAGTTCCAAATCTCCAAAAAATGAGTCTCCGAAAGCTTTACCGGAAACATTTAGTAGACTTGGAGACGATGGAACTTCAAGAACAATTAATGGAGATGTTCTACCCAAAGACAGTCAAATTTTCGATGCCATTGGAGCTACCGAAGAACTTCTGAGTTATATAGGGTTGATTTTTACAAAAAACAACAAAAATATCAATATTTATGGATTACCTTTTTTATAGATTAGCAAGAGAGCACGGACAAGAGTCCGAACAGCAATATACAGATAAACTAAAACGAATTCAGACAATAATAATAGATATTAGTACTGCAATTTCTCGAAGTAACAAATCTGCCATACCACCAATATATACTAAAGAATTAGAAGACTGGATTCATGACTACTCCAAACAATTGCCGCCACCAGAACGATACATCATACCAGTAAGTTAAATCTGAGATTATTTTTATTATTTAAAATTCTCAAAATCATATTTTTAAAGAAATGGTACAGTATGTCAATGTAGAAGTTCATCTTAAATTAGTCTTCCACTTCTGAATATGGAATATTGATGTAAATTGATTACATCAGGTTTCATTATACTTCCGTTATCCGAGTTGTTCGATATTACATAATGTTACAACACTCGAAAACAATCAGAGATACTATACCAATTATGTTTATTTTACTGAGTATGTTTCACGTTGATATATTACAAATCTTCTAATTTCTTTAGTTACAGTGAAGGCATAAACATTCCATTTGAGGTACTTATCAATTATTATTCCAAGATACCTAGTAGTGCTAGCTTATTTAATAGAGTCAGTAAAATTATCAGATTGTACATTGTTTATATAGAAACAACACTATTAAATTATGTGATACCCAATTTTTTACTGTTTCATGGTCTTCAAATGCCAAAACAGAGTATTCAGCGTATTTTGGAAAACAGGAAAGTTGAGAAAAAGCAGTGGCTTATTACCTTACCCTGGGGCACACCCGTTCTTACTGTCATTGGCTAACTTAAAGTATTTTTGATCTCGTAAAGTTCCAATGTTATATATCTCTGATAACTCAGCGTTCAAGAACTTCTAGTAGTTTGTTATTGAGAACACTGCCATACATCTTTTATTATTGTCCAAACTGCTTTCAATGATGTTGATTATACTGAAAATTGCATTGCTACTGCTTCTCTGAACCCATATTGCTGACCACATTCAGAATCGAAAATGAATATTCAGAACTTTTTGGTGTGAATACAATTGAAGAAATGAAGCTACCTAAACACCAAAACTACGTTACTTTCACTCGACGCGCGTTTTGCCAACAAAGTTAGCGATCTTAAGAGCTATAATAAGCTTACTACCTGATTGAAAATTAGTATTTGGCACCTTTGGTTTGAATACAATTCAAGAAATAGAGGCTAACCAAAACACTAAAACACCAAAAATACACTTACTAGAAAGCTTATAGCTCTTGAGAATGATAACTTTGTTGGCGAAACGCGCGTCGAGTGAAAGTGACATAATTTTGGTGTTCTGGGTAGCTTCTCTTTCTTGAATACCATTTAGAATGTAATTCTTCATAAGAAAACACTTTTTAAATACCTCTTCTAATTTATTAATGATGCTAGTTTATCAGCCAGGGGTGCACCACGAGGATCCATTTTTGGCCACACTCTTCAAAATCTCATGATCTACTTATAAATCTCACTAATATCTGTTTTAACGTGAAAATAATTTCATCTGCCAATGATACAAATGTTCTAGTTAAAGTAATTGAAGTAAATATTAGTAAAGTAATAATATTAATTGAATTTCTATACATGAATGTCTATAGAATTACAATTACGATTGTTGATCGCCATTTTTATTCACGAGTTTGTTACAAAACTTTTCCGCCGACCGTGCTTTTCCTATTTTCCTATTTCCTATTTATAATAACTCAATTCAAAGTTAGTTTATTTTATTAGGTCATTTTTTTTATAAAATAAATGCTCCCATTTGGGTTTGATCAGGCCAACATTTTAGAGCAATGTATGTTGGGTTGCATATAATAAAATCGTTGATTAATAGAAAATCATTCATTAATAGCGGTTATTAATCAACGATTTTGAGTGCGTTAAAATACATCATAAAGGAACAGTCGACGTAAAACAAATAAAACAGCTGACCCAATTTGAACGTCTTCTAATTCCAACCCAACCTAAAATTCATTTTGATAAATTGAGCTCATTCTGAATTGCAATGGACTCCTTATGTTGGTATTTTGAAAATCAAACGAGCATATACACTCCAGGAGTTTTTGAATTGGAAATGTCATCCTTCGACTTTTTCTATGTTAATGTATTGTAAACATTTTATGTGTCAAAATATTTTATTATTATCATTATTTTTAAATAGGTCTTGAAATGGGTAGGTTTGATTCTTTGGGAAAAAACAGATTCATGATGTGAACCAGTAGGATAATGATGATGTCTTGGGACACATTTATTTTTCAATGAAAGTATATGTTCTGTTATATATAATATGACCTATAATAATGCAGTAGTTACTGCAGTATATTTATTTGTTCAGATAAGATCAAAAGTGGTATTAGTCGTAGAAAAAATTGTGTATGCTGTAATGTGGGTATTAATAGACCATACATCATTTCACAATCGTTTCATAATGTACTGTCTTTATTCATTTATAATAATTATAATTATTTTCAGATTATATACTATATAAAAATGATTCTTTTTGATTTTTCAGTTATTTAATATAGATTTTCTAATATATGTTATCTTCAAGTACCTCATGTATGGATATTCCTAGTTTGTTGTACTTTTCATCTAGGCTTCCATTAATGACTTTTGATCAAAAGATTCATCTATTACATAACTTTGATTGTTAATACACATTGATTTTACTTGAACAATTCACACCCCCACTCACAAAAATTTACCTTTCCTTAACCTAATAATTTTAGAACTCGTGTCGGTTTAGATATGCCATTTTTTTAATACAATATTTGAAGATTGATAAGCTATTCAACAGTTTGGATAGGTATTGCTTTGAAACCTCTATTCTCACTGGACTAGTCGGAATGCTAGGTATAACCTGAATAGTACCAGTGAACAGGGAGTACCGCAATGGCGTGTATTGGATCCACTACTGATTCATCGTATTTATCAATGACCTACATGCAAATCACTCCATTAAACAGTTTGTTGATAGTGAATAGATTTGTTATTGTTATTTATTATTCATATGTAGCTCATTTTACTGTTTTTTTCTTTAGGGTGGAGGAGTGGCAAGTGCCTCATTACAAGTGGCTAGAGCAATATGTCGCAGAACAGAGAGAATAATTATACCACTAGTTAGGCAGGGTACATTGGACAAGGAAGCTCAAATTTATCTCAATCGACTATCAGACTTTCTCTTTACAATTTCTCGAATAGCTGCCAAACAAGATCAGCGGGTTGAAAGTATTTATATCCCAAAACCAGATGAAAAAATACAAGCCCAGTAAATACATATACCTAACTATGTAGTGATTGTTTTATTTTGCTTGCTTGAAGCTGTTTTATGTGAGCATTTTTAGCAGTTAATTCAAAAACTGTTTTCAAGGGGGTAGGTTTACTTGTAATTTAATGAACGTGTATAAAACTATTATACCCTTCAATGTCCTGAAATGTGGACTGGAAAAGTTTTTGATGTTTTTATGATATTTTTGCTTGTTTGCCCTATGCTCATCAATTCCTTTACCTTTACTATATTTCTTTTAGGGTCTTATGTCTGTTGCGAAGAAAATTTTGAAGTTCATTATAGTTTACCCAAACAGATGTTTTAGAGTGACAACATGTCGTTTTAATCTTCTGTATATATTATATATAAAATGTTTTTTTTGTATATGATTAAAGAAATAAAAATTGTTTTCAATATTCGTTATTTATTTCTCAAACAGGAATCATTATTAAATCAAACAAAGTTTGGTATTAACAATCATGGGATTGGAATCAAAAGTACATAATGATTATTTTTTTTGAGTCATAGTTTGTCAATTCACGTTTCTCCCTTCTTGATCTACTTATTTTAACTTTGATCCTAAATCTTTTGAGTGTTTTGTAATTTTTTTAGATTGTCTGGCAAGCTGTTGTTTTCATCTCTGATTAAGTAATAATAATAATAATAATACTCCCTCAAACACTCTTAGAGTGTACCCAAAGACATACATAGCCTGTGCTGGTAGAGGACGGCTATTATTATTTGCCGTGGCGCTCCAGGGCGACTTAATGATTTTTGGTGGCGTATTCACTTTTCAGCTGTAGGAAAACCTACAACACCATCTCGGATGGTCGCAGTGCACTCTAAGCTAGCACCGTAGCCTTATATTTATTCGCAAATAAAATGTCTCTTTGACATCTTAAACCTTTGCTTTGGCAAAAGTTGACACTGATCAACTAGTATATTTTTTATGATATTTGTTCAGGAGTATTTCGTGTTTTTTGAAACACTTCTCCAACTCATGATCCCATAATTGCAATGTGATTCTACCAGGGTCCAAGATGAACAATTTTTTTATATCAATATAAAATACATCTTGATTCAATGTTGACTAGTGCACATGAGTTTCCTATCTGAAGTAACGTTCAATATAATTCAAAATATTTCATTTCATTTATTAAAAAATAATTTTGCAGGGTTATTATTTGGAAGCGATGGTATAAGGCTATCGATTGGCAAGTAAACTTTTTTTTATTCACGGATAATTTTCTGTATTCCAACCATGTTATCATTTTGAAAGAGTCCATTTCAATTTGTATCATATTGTGAATACACACATATTATGTGCTTATTAAGCACAGTATCCTCAACAAAGATGATGATTTGACTCTCTCCAATAAAAATACGTTTGAATAAATAGTGAATAGGAAGGGACCCAGGGCCGTTCCTTGAGGCACACCATAGGTTACTTGTTTCACTGTTATTAACGTGGCCTGTTAGTTTTTTCAAAAACTCTTGAATAAGCCTCTTACTCACATGTAAGGGATTTCAATTTGAACTTCTTCAGTACAAATACTATTACACAAAAATTAAAAATTACTACTGAATTGGAGTTGAACGAAGTGTTAGCCAAGAAACAAGGTGTACTCGGTATAGCAGTAAGTCTGTTGTTATTTACTCAAATTTTGATATAGACTCAGAAGTCCATGACTGAATTATCAGACTTATTGTTAACCTTAGGACTAATAATTTATATTTGCTATATAACACCACAAAAGTATTCAGTAACCTTAATGACAAATATGGAATCAATCAATTTGAGCTAGGATATCATGTAAAGTCAATAGGTTTTACCAAAAATTTCAAAAATCAATGTGGTTCAGTAGAAGGCATCGCCCCACTGCAAAAAGTAATAATGTTTGATAGTGGGGTCAAAATATACAGTGTAAAAAGCAAAAAACAAATAAGGACAAGTGTGAAACCCTGAAAAACAAATGTGTCAACAACGTAAAAACAAGGAAAAGAACTTCTATTATGAGAAAATATATTGAAATAAATGGAACTCCTGTACCTACTATGTGGAAAACACTCAAACAAGTAACAATCCTTTTATGAATCGTATTCAATTCGACTAATGGACAGAGTGTTATACATAAAAATGATTCCAAAACTGCAGAATCATTTTTTAATATTTCATTGAGATACTGTTAACAGTACCTATTCATCAACTGATTCAATGACGGAAAATTTTACATTAAACTGATCATTTGATAATTACAAACCATTAAAATTAGCAGACCCGGTCCAGTTCATGAAATAAAATACAGTAATGAAAGAATAAACTGTGATTTCATGAAAAATATCTTTAAAAAATTGTAACTTGCAGTATACTACCTTCTAAATAAATATCTATTGAAAACAGTCAGAAATTAGACTCTTTGTGAATCTGTATTACAGGTCACAATCACAAAATGGAAAGCATCTATTGATAATGGTCAGAATGTTGTTACAGTATTTCTCAACCTGAAACGAGCCTTTAAAACACTAGATTGCCAAATTTTATAGAAAAAAACTGAAAGGATGTCTACCTGAACATTCAACACAATGTAAGCAAGTAAAATGAAATAGGTGTTTGTCAACTTGCCATGAAACTGTTTTAGAAGTACATCAGGGAATTTTGTTTTTGCTTTGTGTCAACAATATTGATATATGACTGTGATTTCATCTCATCAATTACATCAATGTGGAAATAGCAATTAAGAAAATGAATATCTTCTTGGAAAATATGTAGGAATACTTGAATCAAAATAAATTCAAAATTAATATTACTAAAACAACAGATATGATTTTATCAGAAAAGATGCCTCTATAGATTAACTTGAAAAGAAAAAACTTATTTAAATAGAAAATTTGATCAGAATCGTTAGTCATTTCTAAGATACAAAATATACAAGAAATGCTCATTTGAATATATAACAAACAGGTAGGTATTTTGATACAGTTTTTGATTTGAGAATGTTGAAGTTTGTCTGGTTTCGAGTGGATTGTTGATCATTACGGTTAGGGGAAGACTTATATAATACACTACAATTTTTAGCATTTCATTATTTTTTTGGATTGAATTCATGAAATTTCATAGCACTTCTTAGCTCTTCTGCTTTAAAACTTTCAAAATGTGGTTTAAAGGCAAAGACAATATATTCAATTGCAAGATATTTTAATTTGTTAACTCATGAATAATAATGAAATAAATATTAAAAACTAAACAATGACTCAAAAATGTTCATCACCTAATATCATTTCTTTATATGACATGACTTCTAAGAAAGCTGAACCTTTACTCTCTGATTTAACCATGGCGTCAATCTCTTTGAAATAACCAGGATCAACAAGAAATACAATAGTGCTTTCATCGTCTTCTTTTTCTTCATTTTCCATCTCGAAACTTTCCATTTTCAATAGTTTCTCCTTAATTTTCTTACCTGTCTTGACCTTGAAATTAACTTTGAGCCTCATTTTTGCTCTTTCAATTGGAATTGATTCTTTAAGAAGCTTTATAACTTGCAAAGCCTGTTGTTTGGCAGACTGATTTGGCTTCACAGAATAATGAGAGTCTTTCATTGCTTTCTCGATGATTGTAACCGGATAGGGACGTTTGATCTCAGGGTTCAGACATTTATCAGCTACAGTTGTTGCAATATCTTTAAAAAGTTGATCTGTTTGACTCTGTCGTTCCTTGTCAGAGACTTGCAATTCGCCTTTGGCCAAGATTTCCTTGCAGATTTCAGTTTGATCTTTATCACCAAATGCTTTAGTTAAATCCTCTTTTTTCGCAACTTGTCCTTTCGAAACATTTGTGAACACAGTATGTGTTTGCAAGACCTCGTCGATATCCTTTTCTCTGTGGGTAAAATAATGTGTATTACAATATGAACTAAGTTAATTTGGAAAAAACCATAAATGGTGCAATGTTGTGCTCTACTTACACCTGGTTTCTCCATGACACAACTTTATTTCTATAGCAGGCTATTTCAAATCTCTTGCCAGCCTTTTTTATTCGTACTACAGCAACATTTGTCAATCTGATCTGATTTGTAGGAGTGAATATTTTACTCATGATTTATTTTTCCCTCTACAAAATTAACACTTCAACTATTTTTGTTGGTTAACTTACAGCGTTGCCACAGATTGATAAAGAACAAAGAATACTCGGAGATTATAGTCCAAAAAACGAAATTAACCTCACCGAAACAAAAAAGTTGTGCTATTTGGTTACAGAAAGCACGTGCAATTATATCCTGCAATGGGACAAATTGCACAAGTATCTTTTGATCTAATTCAAGATCCGACGCGGTATTATCCAGCAAAATAACATAACAGAGATATCGCAACGATGTAACAATCTGACCTGCGATAGAGGTCAATGCAATGTAAATGGGTAAGACTGAACTTCGGATTGGTGCCACATTTTCACAGTCACACGATGGTTGGCTGAGTAGCAGCTTTTTATTTGGCCATGCCATATGCCATATGCCGGCGTCACCGGAAATACTCCAGATCACAAAACACATACATTGACGGCATTGACGCTTTATTTTTTACTTAGTGATTGGATTAGGCCACGATACTATACCAACTATAACTTTTCCTGCCTTCTTGCAACAACATCGGACTTGATTAAAGAAGCCGTTTTTGGTTATGTTTGAGAAGCAAAATGATGGAAGATAGAAATTTATGAATAATGATTTTTAGAATGATAAAATCTATAATAACGTTGTGAAATGAGGATCATAACATAGTCATATCTCATAGTCATATAGAAAATGAATATATTGTGCACTTTCTGAAATTTAGATTGGGGATATTTCGTTATTTTCAAATATGCATTATCTGTTTTTCTGTACATCGCAGCGATGCAAGGTATGTGATCGCAGTTTTACCTCAGTGCGATACCTCAGAGATGTCATGTCACAGATCTATTTGCTTCAGTTCATCGTAGCGTTGTTATGTTTGTGATATCGCAGTTTTACTTCAATGTGATGTTACAAATATGTTTGTTGGGAAGCAGACGTATTAGGACACGTATTTGCCATAATGGCCTCCAAGTATTGTAGGTGGATGGGAGTAAAAAAGGGCAAACATCAGTCAGCAATGACTATTGTGTTCTGCAATGATTCGGTGCATATAAATGCAAAAAAAACAGTTATTCTACAGATCTACTTCTATTGGAATAATAGTGGCAACATTGCGGTATAGTTTAACAGTAATTCTTATAGATGTCGCTACGTACGTACGAATTGAATTTTGAGCAAAAAGGTATCTTCATTGGTGGAAATAAACAATTATCATAAAAATGTGTTGTGATTGGTTGAAAATGAAAGTATTGAACATGGCTAATAATGAGGTCTGTCCTTTGTAAAAAACCTAAACATTCCAAGATTGGTGTGTTGTCAAAAATACGGTAGTGTTTTGTGATATGATGAAATTATTTTGAGTGTTATTCAAAAATACATGATTAGATATTAGTGACAGTGACCTTAAAAAATGGCATTAGTGACAGTGCAAAGGAGTCCTAGTTCCGATAATTCACCAAATCACGTAAGTATTCAGAATGTAAACAGTGAATTTGAATATTGTTTGCCCAGTTATTACCTCAAACAGGAAAATATGAGTAGGTAGGTATTCATTCACTTTTTATGTTAAAATATGGAATATAGATTTCAACTGATTCCTAGAATATTCACAGCTTATCTAGAAATTGCATGTACCGAAATCTAGGTAAACAATCACCAATAATTATTTAATATGCATTGTAATTGTCATTCCCTTTATTGCTAAAAATTAAATCAGATAGGTATTATTGCATCTTTCAAAAATAATTAATAACAGATTTCCATACGTACCTACTCAATCATACATACAATTCTGACAGTACTTATATGTTCATGCGTCAACACTATATAAAATAGCGAATTTTTATACTAAAAACAATCATTGTTGAGTAATACAAATCTAGAGATGCTTAATAATAGTAGAAACAGGGAATTTTGCTCCGTATGGTTGGTGTATTGATTGTGAACTAAGTTGTGAACCTTGTTGGTGCACTGCTCGCAGCTGTTTAATTAAGTCAGTTTTCATTCGGCAGCATTAAGGGGAGGGTATACGTTATCCTTCCTTGAAAATTGTGCCGTGTAAAAATCCGTTTTTATTTTCTATCTTTTTAATCAAATCATTTCGATATTTGAATATTATGTGATTAGGAACTAGTTTTTCTATGAACTAATTCAGTAAACTTACAAACAATGTGCTTTTGTTTTAAAGCAATGTTTATTTGATTGTACCCCTGTGCTGTGCCCTGAATATGTTGTATATCTTACCGCCCTTGAGAACTCAACAAAATGCCCCTTCGTCCTGGGGTACCTTTTGTGGAAACAACGATGCATCTGCCAATCTTGAAGGATCTTCCTGGAATGATGAAAAACGACCTCCGAGGGTTCAGTTGAGAAACATTCAAATTGTTAACAAAACTGAAGTAAGATCAACTAATTACTTAGACCTTAGCACATTTTATATATATATGTATATATAATACATATTTGTATTATTTGAGCACGAGGAAATTAATTCTGTTTACGTTTTCTTTGGTGGTATGAGGAAGTCTCGGCTGAGAATTCCAAATGGGTTCAATCAGCTGAATCAATATAAACCGGTTCCTTTATGTTTTATTTGAATACAAATGCATCCATTGTTCTTCTTGGTCCATTCACAAAAGACGATAAGGATGATCAACGGAGAGGGCCCAAATATTACCTATACACTATTCGTTTTTTTTATAAAAAAATCTTTGAAATTTAATTTTATATTCTGTATTGCCATTGTGTTTTTTTTAATGTTTTGAATTGAATATTTTCAGTCGGGGCTGCATACCTACATTGTGGTTTCGTATTTTAGTATACTAGGTATCTACTTTTTCCGAGACTCTTTCATATATTTTCATACATTTTCATACATTTTTCCAAATAGGTTGGTACTTACTTCAATTTTTTATTATGCAATTTGAGAGAAAACGATTTTTACAAACGGTGAATTGAAAAAAAAAAACGTTTTGCCATTTCAAACTACTAATTTTAATGGCACTGAAAACTTTTTTGGCCGATTTACTGATCATGATTCATACCGCACATATCGGACCTGTCCTGGAATACTCTTCCCATATACGGAGTGCAGCACCTAAACACACACCTACACTTTTAGATTCTGTCCAAAAAAACCTTTCGACTCTTCGGTAATGCTTCGCTTACAAGCTCGCTCACTTCTCTGGAATACCACAGAGAGGTTCGCGATCTGTCTCTGTTTTATAGATATTTTCATGAATGATGCTCTTCTGCGGTCTCATCGAGACTGACCCGTCGAGCTCAGTCCTTATATCCATTTTTCGTTAATTTGGAGACATGCCGAACATCTCTTTCCCAGGGCTCGCTCTTCCGATGAACGGCAAAGCTTCGGAACGCACTGCCTCAGGAGGTGTTCCCTGAGGTATCCAACCTGCAGAAATTAAAGAAGAACACCAGTTCCCACCTACTTTCGCTCGGATTTCACGTTGTCCTCTGAAAATCACAGGATTTCGTGGGAAAAGAATCATTAAGTACCTTGGTCCCTTATTCTTGAATTTTTTGCTCTTTTTCATCACAGAAAAATCAGAGCTTTGCTAGCTTTGGGTGAACTCAGCAACTTGTTTGAAATATAAATATTTGGAAGATTTGAAATTGTAGGCCATCATTTTAGGCTAATTTATTACCCCATTCAGATTTTCTCTTCGGGTGAACTCAGTTGTGACACTTTTGTTAACCCTGTATATTTTGTTGGTTTTATTTAGTGGGAATACAGGGTAAATTCCTCCGATGACGAACCACTGATTAGTTATTTAAAATAAAATTTTGTACTGAAACTATATGTTTGAACTGAACCTATAAGCTTGTTTATGTTGAATTGTTACTTTATTATTAATTTCTAATCGTTTTCATCAAAATTTTTATGATTTTCTAAGTAAAAGGTAAAATTAACAATCTAAGTAAGCTTATTATTCCGTTAATGTAATATCATGGAAAAAAATTTCAAACATTAAAAAATAAATATCCAAATTTTATATTTCGATATTTATATGAAAGTCATGATATTTTCGAACCCTGCATTTTTGTCTCACGGATTGCAAAAAACCGAAAAAATAAAAATATTGGAACTCGAAAATCTCAATATTTTGAATACAGTGTTGCCCATTTAAGATGGAAACACCCTTATAAAACTTACATTTTTCAACCGATTGGAATGATGTTTGCGTTTCGTTAGGTAGACATTCAAAAGTCCACTAGAACACCAAATTTCATGAATAAATCTTCATTCACATGGCCAACTAATATCATTTTTCAAGGTAAAAATTCTAAAGAAATTACTAGCGATCTTTTTAGAAAAAATATGACTACACCACTGGATTCGCAACATTTTCAAATTGTTCGTATGTGAATTACGTTAATAAAATAAAATAAATAATCAATAAAAAGTTATAAGGAATGAAATTTGGGAAATATGCCGTTTAATCAACCCACCACTTCAATTCGAAAACTTTTAGCAGAACTTTGACTACACCACTGGATTGAGGTCTCGAAATATCACTAACCATGAATTAATCAAAATCTGTTCATACATAAAAAAAAAAATAAAAAATTATGAGATAAAATTAATTTCCTGATTTTTTTTTTCAAATTTTATTATCTTATGATTTTATTATTTATGAACAGATTTCGATGATATTTTGACCAGTGATATATTGAGCCCTCCTAAATACAGTGGGGTATTTCGAATTTTGATAAAAGTTCTGAAATTGATTACGCGCGTTTAGTGAAGACGTCACACCGTCAATTTTTGTTAGTGTAAGTCAATCTTCAGATGCTGATTGGATGCAAACAAACCGACTACCCTTTGTTGAAATCCAGACTTACACCAACAAATTTGGCGGCGTGACGTCACACTAATCAAGAGCGTATTGGCGGGTTGATTAAATGGCACATTTTTCAAAATTGATTCCATTCTAACTTTTTCATTGATTGACGCATTTCAACGTAATTCACATTTGAACCATTTGTCGCGAATCTAGTGGTGTAGTCAGATTTTTTCGCTCGAGTGGTTTGTATTTTATCTAGTAAATTTGGGTTGTTTAATGAGAAACTGTTTCCTAACAATTAAACGAGAATAACTGTCAACTATTAAAAATACGACATCGAACGTGGAGTGTTTTTAGGTTGACGAGAGAATTACCCCCCCCCCCCATAGAAAAAAGCTGTATACGGCGTGCCTGGGTTTCACTTGTAAGATTACGAGATCTTTTTGATTCCCTACTAAAAATAAGGTCTTTTTGATAAGTAGATCCCTATACTAATTTTATACATGAGGTTATCAATGAAGTTTCTAGACGTTATTGAAAATATCGCCACACACAGGGTGTTCCTAAAGATCATGTACATCCTAAAGGGGAACATTCCTTGACTTATTTTAAGACTAAAAGTTCATATAAACATATTTCCGCAAACGCTTCGTTACCGATATACCGGGTGTTGAAATTTCAAGATTCGTTTTGTTTTTTCTTGCAGTTTTTGAGATATTTGGCTCAAATTGAAAACAAGGTTACGTTTCAGGGCTTACATCAATGGACATGTTTGTAAGAATCTACAGGGTTATATTTTTTACTAGTCATGCTCCCTTTTCTCCCTTTGAACTTGTTTGATGTGTGCCTCTGGTGAATTCTTAAACACAAAATAAATCATTTGGTTCGTTTACAAACTTTTTTGTTTTTCGTAGTTTTTACGTATCTACGACCGTTATCGAGAAAAAATATAAAATGATATTTTTTTTCAATCGCTAAATGAAAGCCATAACTAACAAGGAAACTACGTTATAACAATAATTGTTGAAAGTGACCTCTATCCATTCCTTATACAAGCGTCCGCTCTTTTCATTGATTGAACGACTGTGCATGTGAACTGTCAAAATTTGTGACAAGAAGCGACTATCCACAATAACGTCATTTAAAATTTTTACACTTTTTCAGCAAATTACAAAAAGTTATTTTCTACTTTTTTATTCAGATGTTTTGTATAATAAATCATTGTTGCAAAAGCTTTCAGCTTTAATTTTTAGCAGACAGTGGCGAATAAACTAAATTTTACAACAATTTATTTTTTATTTTTTTCCTCGATAACGGTCCTGAATACGCAAAAAATACAGAAAATAAAAAAGTTTGTAAACAAACCAAAAAATAAATTTTGTATTTTAGAGTTTACCAATGGCGCACCTCAAAAAAGTTCAGGGGGAGAAAAGGAGGCATGACCCATAAAAAAATATCACCCTGTAGATTCTCACAAACATTTGACATGCCCATTGATGAAAGCCCTATAACGTAACCTGCGTTTTCAATTTGAGCCAAATATCCCAAAAACTGCACGATCTATAAAGCCAAAAAAAAAAATCTTGAAATTTCAACACCCTGATGTAAATCGGTAACGAAACGTTTGCTGACCTATGTTTATAGGAACTTTTAGTCGTTAAATAAGCCAAGGAATTTCCCCCTTTCGGATGTACATGATATTTAGGAACACCCTGTATTTTCAGAACCTCGATCAACCCTCGTATATTTGTCATTTGATGTATTCGATTGTATCGAGTTCTCTGGAGCGGTGTTATAGTAATTTATTTTTTTCTGCAACAAATAATTGCAGACTGCCCCCACAACGTATTGTGCAATTTGGATAATAACAGACTAACAGCGCAGCGTGGCTGTAAGTCGTCCACGAATGGAGTAATTTCAGTGTCGGTATCAAAGTGTTCTTTGAGGGGTGTCGAGAATTTCCTCGAGCAGATCTATTGTTGGGCTTTACCAACAAGGCCGTTTCATACAGTGACCGCCAAAAAGTATGTACCATATGGGAAATTCTGGAGAAAAGTTTATGCGTGTCCGATAACCTAATAATCGATTTTTTTTAAATATTTTTCTAGCTGCATGAAAATATCAAATTATTATTTAATGAATAGCTTTGACCACACTGAAATATTTGTATTTCAATAATAATGACAAAACTTTCTCATTGTCTCCGCACCAGAGAGCACTAAATTAAAAATTTTTTTTTTCAGAACTCTGGCTGTTACATTGGTTCGTATATAACATTTATAGGTATCAGAATTCCACGATTATTGCGATGATCGGAAAATACAAAAATATCGTATTTTTCCGATTATGATCAATTTTTGATGATAATCGTGCACGAACGTTTCACTTCGCATATTATCTTAAAATTAGTACGTCAAATTAAAGAGGCTTAGAATATTGAGTATGCAGAGCAGGGGTTCAGCAAAAATCATTTTGACGGTGCGATTTTGGATGAATTCTTGCAATTTTTTTAACAAGAAAGGTGAATGTATGAGGCAGGCATCTCTCAGAGTAGTTTTTCGAAAAAAGTACCCCAAGAGATGCCTAGAACCAACCTTTTGAATTCATCAGATGTTAAAAAAATTTAATTTATTGAGCGAGCCCTAGTATTTTGATTTATTCTGCTCATTTCGCCGAACAACAAACAGAACAACGAACCGAACGTCAAACAGAACGGCGAATGGACGTATTCGATTTCAACGAGCCGAACAAAAAACGGAACGTTTGAGTTGTTCCCAGAATGGTTTCAGTAGTGCTTCGTTCACTAGACCAGCGATAGGCCTTTTCATTTAGATGAAAAATGACTAACTTTGTTTACCTGACAGCCCCAACGGCAGTGACGGCGAATATTTTTTCATTTTAAAGGAAATAAAATAATCCTTCCGAATTTCTCATGGATAGTTAACTTGAATTTACATGGAGAAGAAAATTCACCATCAGAAAAATTCGTGTAGGTACATTATTTTGTATAAGAATGAAAGGTTTTTGGTGGTATAAAGTAGGTAAAAATTACCTAACTATGTAGTTATTTATTATAGAACGGAAAAAAGTATTAGATTTTAGCTCAAGGTCTCCCTCCGCTTCGCGTCGGGAGACAACAAACCGAGAGCTAAAATCTAATATTTTTCCCGTGTATAATACACTGTTTTTTTCTGTGACAGGAAAAACGACCTTTACGTATTTGTACATATATCCGGGAAAAAATCACTCACTTTTTTGAGATTAGGTGGAATTTCAGGTCAGTTTTTTGTGGTCCTTTGAATGTTTCAATAAATATTTGATATAAATAGATTATGAAGATCAAGACGACCCGAAAATGATGGGTGCTTTTTGATTCTGCTGACAACAGACCTCACAGTTGGCATATTAAAGAAACCTAGACATCGTCGTTATAAAGTCAATGAACATAAATCTAAATACAGATTGTTTATGGTAAAAAATAAAGTTCGTAGCTTCAAAAATGATAAACATTGAAAGTTTCTCAGGATCAGGATACATTTTTCATTTTATATTTTTTTATTCAGTTATGAGGTAGTAGCATTAAGCTATCAGTGCGGATCGTATATGGTTGGAATAACAAAAATTAAGTGTCCAAAGGTCAATGCTACTTTCCTTACTTTATAAAAATATAATAACTGCAAGATAGACACTGTGAACCCATTCCATGTATTCGTTCGATTTCTTAATTTATTTTCAAAGTAAACTAAAACATACCTGTGAAAGGTTCGAGTATGGTTTTTTCCCCTTTCTTCCCCACAAACACAGCATTTCCATACCATTGTAGCTTTCACACAACACAGTAAAGTCGAGAGTCGAGGTAATAAATTGAGTCACTTTTTTTGTATTACACTATAATTGTTATCACAAACGCACAAAAATAAAAATAAACTACAACTATCAGTAACAAATAACGAGAACGAACGCCAATGGGGCCAAAGCACATTGTTGTTGTCATGAAATTAAGGTTGACAGACCGCGAATTTTGAACTGAGCCAATCTCAAATTATTGTTTCAAAACGTAACCAATGGCTATTCACTTTCCCAATATCCAATCAGACTTTGGGGTTCAAAACGAGCGCATGCGCCTTAAAAACTCATCTAAATGAATAGGCCTATAGTCTATTCGTCGTTTTGTTTCGACCCGTCCAAACCTGCTAACGCATTCGCGAGCATTTTCTTTGATGTCGGAGAGAAAACCGACAAGTGAATAAGTGATGGGAACGCTGCGAACCGTTCGACGAACCTGCCAGGATTTTCGAAACTGTTTGCAAACGTGTTCGTAGCCCCGTCCAAATTAGTGTTCTGTTAGCCGTTTGTTGTTCGTCATAATGTTCAGGTCTGTACGAAGCTATAGGGTAAACCCCCTTTTAATTTTTGGACAACCAACTGGCTATCCAGAACTATACAGTTTTCACCCAGTGAAGGACATGTACAAACTAGTACAAGGCACAAAAGTTCTGCAGTGGATATTGTGATTAAGCAACACATATTGTTATTGTTGAAATTGTTGTTTCCATCAACTGGGTGGCCCCTTACGAGCAACCCTCCGAAGTCTTCGAGAGGCTTGTGCGAGCTAGGGAAGATGCAGCCCTCACTTTTTAACGTGTAATACCATGCACCAGGTCGGTGACGGCGCGGCGATTCGAACCTGCGCACCTTGGCATAGCAAGCGAGAACACTACCTGCACGCCACCGAGACCCATATATGGGGCGGGCGTATTCTCCTCACCAAAAACCCTTTCCTTCCTGTAAAAGCAAGGATGTACGATAATCCTCTAGTTAATCTCCTCACCGAATATATTTGGGAAATTACCTACGCCCGAAATATTCTAGTTTCGTACACCCAATTAAAATTTATGTGTTCAATTTTCACGCACTGAAATGTGTACGTAAGGTTAGTTCGTTCTGGTTAGATCGACTAAATAAATAATTACTCCTCGCAAAATGTATGTTTTCAATTTCCACGTACTCAAATTTCTACGTAAGGTTAGTTCGTTTTAGTTAAATCAGACTAAATAAGTCCTCCTCGCAAAATGCATGTATTCAATTTCGGTTTCCTTTTTCTTCTACAGTGACCGCCAAAAAGTATGTACCATATGGGAAAAAAGTTTATTATTAGAGTATTTGAAAAAAGATTCTTGGGAAAAGTTTGTGCATGTCCGATAACCTAAAAATAGATTTTGACACATGTCACGTGATTGCTGGTATGGCGGCAAATTGAAAAAAATTACTATGAAAAGGCAAAAAGTGGAGTAAAATGGCAAGATATCAAAAAAAGTTATTTGAAAAAGTTGCTTAAAATTAA
Source organism: Chrysolina haemoptera (assembly GCA_958298965.1). Classification (NCBI taxonomy): domain Eukaryota; kingdom Metazoa; phylum Arthropoda; class Insecta; order Coleoptera; family Chrysomelidae; genus Chrysolina; species Chrysolina haemoptera. Next base: position 9,774,004 of record OY282592.1, on the reverse strand, counting down.
GTTTAATACACATATACAAAGTTTGAAAAGATAATGAGAGAAAATTGAAAATAGCAATTTTTTTAAATATTTTCCTAGCTGTATAAAAATATCAAATAATTATCCTATGAATAGCTTGACCATACTGAAACATTTGTATTTCAATGATAATGACGAAACTTTCTCATTTTCTCTACACCAGTGAGCACTACATTAAAAAAATTGGATTTTGTTAAAACCCTGGCTGTTACATTGGTTCGTATCTAACAGTTATATCAGAATTCCACGACCATTGTAATGACATGACACTCCAGAAACACAGTGTTTTCCAGATTATAATCTAGTTTCGATGATAATCGTGCCAGAGCGTTTCACTTCGCATGCAATGTTGAAAACTCTAGCCTCTTTAATCTGACGTGAAACGTTCGTGCACAATTATTATCAAAAATTGATTATAATCGGAAAAACACGATATTTTTGATTTTTCTATCATCGCAATAATAGTGTAATTGTGATATAACTGTTAGATACGAACCAATGTAACAGCAAGGGTTCTGACAAAATTCAATTTTTTTAATTTAGTGCCCTCTGGTGTAGAGAAAATGAGAAGGTTTTGTTATTATAATCGGAATACAAATATTTCAGTATGGTCAAGCTATTCATAAGAAAATAATTTGATATTTTTCTACAGCTAGAAAAATATTTTAAAAAAATTCTATTTTCAATATTCCCACATTATTTTCTCGAATTTTGTATATGTCTATAAAATTGAATTCTAAGCAACTTTTTCAAATAACTTTTTTCGATATCTTGCCATTTTACCCGACCTTTTGCCTATTCATAGTAATTTTTTCAATTTGCCGCCGTACCAGCGATCACGTGACATGTGTCAAAATCGATTTTTAGGTTATCGGACATGCACAAACTTTTCCCAAGAATCTTTTTTCCAATACTGTAATAATAAACTTTTTTCCCATATGGTACATACTTTTTGGCGGTCACTGTATATTCGATTTTGGTTGTCAGGTCAAAATACAAATTGGTGAGGAGTATACCAGAAGTGTCGCCGGAGGTAACAATCAGACGGGCCTAAATGGGGTTGAAGTTTTCAGTGAGTATGCCAGATAATGATAGAGGAGACTCTCACAGTTAGTAGGCGTTGAGATATAAGGCTCAAAACCTACCCATAAAAGGTTTTCTTCAGTTTCGCTAAAGAAAGATAACCTTCCAGATACTGGTACTTGATGATGGTTTCATACTCCAATTTTTATATTTTCATAATTTCGGTCATCTTTTTTTTTAATTTTATTTCTTAAAACTGGTTTGACTTTTTTATATGAAACTTTACACTGACACTTCTAAGTTATTGATCGTTTCTATGGTAACGAAATATTTTTTTGTTCTTGGAACCTTTCTAGGCTAACTGGATATCAATCCATCCTCACAAATAGAATCAGAATTATCAATCCCAGGCAGAAACTAGGCAGGCAGTGAATTAGTCGAATTGTCCATAGAAACGCGAAAACAAAGAAGTAATCGCGATCGTTCACCTCTTCTGCGTTGTGAATCAGACCTATTAATGTTATCTGGTGTTTCGTAGTGTGGCAGCAGACATCTGCACGGTAATAGGAATTCCCTGTGTCTCCAAATGTCAAGAACTCACAAGGTTTATTATAGCATCAACATTTCATTGTCGGGCGTCCAGAAACTCATAAATTAGGTATTTTTGGAAAACACATGAGATTTTCTAATAATGGATTCATTTGTTGTTATACAGTGTCTACATACAGTGTGTCCCAGCTAAAACTTGTCACCTCCCTTATCTCCGAAGTCGTAGAAAAAATTGAACGTCGCTCAGGCCCGTCAATTTTTATGCATATGGGTAACACTTCCACCCAATACGTCATCATTGTGCTGTCAACCCCCTCATCCCCAGCACCCCCTACTTCAGAATATTCAATAGGACTACTAACTGTACTTGTGGAACAAGTAAGAATTTTGAAGGGAATTCAATTTCAAATACATCGGAGCAATACAGTTGAGAATCGATCAAGCTTTGTGGAAGTTTTAACAAAAACTAAATGTTATCATCATATGAAATTTCGAAATGTGAACCATTCAGTCTTCGCACAATTCTTAACGTTTCTGTAGTCACTGACATTCTTCTGCGTAGATCATCAAGAAAATCGGGCTTTGAATCGGGCTTTGAAATTCAAATGTCCATTGTCCCCATAAAAAGGAGTCTGATGGTGATAAATGAGGAGATTTAGCAGGCCATTCTATTGGCCATCGCCTTCAAATCCATCTACCTGAGAAATCGTCATCTAAAAATTGACGTACAGGTGCAAGAAATTGAGCAGGATCCCCATCTTGTTGAACGGTGAGCTGACCTTCAAGTACATTATCATCGTGTTCAATAAAATATGGACCAACAATATGGTCTCCTAGAATCCCAACTCGAACAATCAATTTCTGGGAGTTTCTCTATACCAATGAGAATTTACGTCACTCCAGTATATACAGTTTGGTCTGTTCACATGTCCATGTAAATAAAAGGAAGATTTGTCAGAAAAGCACACATTGTCTGTCAGGATCTTTTTCATTCGATTCTTGTACATTCTGCATTTCATAAGGATGGACTTGTGTTTTTTTCAGAATTCGATATACATATGTTTCGGTATATGCTGCTTTTAGAAATTCCAGGAATAGTCTCAAGTTGTCTCAAAGAATGAATGATCCATCACTGCATGTCCTACAACTGCAACAGATCCCTTCATTTCTCATAGATTTGTCTCGTTTATGTTTTTTATTTTGCACTGATACATACTCCATGAACGTATGCAGCAATTGTATCACGTACTAATATGAATGTTTTTTTTCTGGCTGAATTTCCTTCAAAATTCGAGCCGTATCACTAGCACATCGTTTTTTTTTAAGAATACGTACCTAGATTTGATATTCTCTCTTGTGTAATATAAACCATTTTCGAAACGTTTCAAATGGTTGAATGAAGTAAATCGATTACATCAATATAGCAATGCTTAACCATTGATATGCTTCCAAAAAAACATGGGGACATTTTTTTTTAACGTCTGTCTTATCTTCCAGACTATTGAAGTACCCACAGTGAATTGGGAACCAACAAATAGCATAGAAATCGTTATTGTCAGCATATGTTATTCAATAATTTCAGAATACTGTGAAAATAGTATGTTTATCAAAACCGGCAATAATTTTTATGACCGTAAAGAATAAAAGTATCTTGACATTATCGATACTCTGAACTATAAAATCGCTCAGCTATAGAAGAATATGTCTTGAGAATCAGCTCACTTTTCAATATTATGGAGGTACTTCACATTTTATTAGATCGGTTCTCAATTTTAAGATTACAATTTTTATGGGAGATAGATCGGAAGGCGAGGATCAGTATAAATTGTCCCACTAGATCTCCTGATTTATCGCCGTTAGACTTTTTGTGTGGAGGTTTTTGAAAACAAAGTTTATATCAATCTTAAGTAGATGCGTATTTCGTGCAGTGATTCCACAAATGTTGAGAAATGTGTGAATACATTTCGAAAATCTCTTATACTTCTTACATGTATAGTAGTCCTACTCAAAATTCCGAAGTGATGAATGCTGGGGATGAGGGGGTTGACAACACAATGATGACGTATTCGGTGAAAGAGTTCCTCCTCGAAATAATGGGTCTGAAGGACTTCGACGACTTCGAAAATAAGGAGGGTGACAAGTTTTAGCTGGGACACACACATCATGTGGGAATTTTTTATTTATTTTGGCCAGCTTGAGTCTCGGCTTTGATTCAGATTGACATTTTCAATTCATTTTATATACAGTGTGACCTACTTGAGACCGCAGCATCCTTATAAAATCTACATTTTCCAACCGATTGGAATGATTTTTTCTTCATTAGGTAGACCATTTCCAGGGCCAACTAATCTGATATTTCAAGGTTGAACACCTAAAAAAATTACTAGCGATTTTTTTAGAAAAAACCTGGCTACACCACTGGATTCGCGATATTTTCAAATGGTTTCATTGAGTTACGTTAATATGCGCCAATTAATAAAAAAGTTATGAGAAAATGAAATTTGAAAAATATGCTGTGTAATCAACTCCTCAATTCAATTTCAGAACTTTTATCATAATTCGGAATACACCAGTGTATTCAGGAGGTCTTGATATATCATTGCTCAAAGTTTCATCGAAATCTATTTATAAATAAGAAAATAATAAGATAATAAAATTTGAAAAATATGTTAATGGAATGTCAGGAAAATTATCATTTTACATCATAATTTTTAATTTTTTTATTCATCAACAGATTTCTCTGAAATTACAGTCAGTGATATTTCGAGACTCCCTGAATCCAGTGGTGTAGTCAAAGTTCTGATAAAAGTTTTGAAATTAAATTGGTGGGTTGATTAAACGGCATATTTTTAAAATTTCATTCTCTTATAACTTTTTTATTTATTGACGCATTTCAACGTAATTTACATATGAACCATTTAATAATGTCGCAAATTCAGTGGCTTAGTTAGAATCTTTCTAAAAAAATCTCTAGTAAGTTTTTCATATGTTTTACCTTGAAAAATCAGATTAGTAGGCCCTGGAAATTTATTCATGAAATTTGGTGTCCTAGTAGAATTTTTGAGAGTCTACCTAGTGAAAAAAAAAATCATTCCAATCGGTTGGAAAATGTAGGTTTTATAAGGATGCTCCGGTCTTAAGTGGGTCACACTGTATTTTATAAACACAAGTTGAAGTTTTCGACCAAACAAAAATTAAAATGACCAATTTGCCGCCAAAGCATATACGGTATGGTGAAGTCAACTCATCTGTAAAGTCAGCGAATGAAATTATATCAATTAATTGTACTGGAGCGAAACAGTTGTCCTGAAACTGCTCGGAGCGTAACCGGCGAACACTCACTTTCTTTGAAGAAAATACAACCGCAATTGCTGCTCCCTAAGTGTCCACAATAAACGTGGAAAAATCGTTACAATTTCTCGCATTGTACCCCAAACCCATAATTAGTGATCTTTATAAAGTAAGCGAGACTTCAAAACATTTGTTCGAAAGTAGTTGACAATGTTTCACTTTAAGTAAGGTTTTTCTGGACAGAGAAATTGAATTCTCTGTAATGAACACGGCTATATAGGTGTTAGTAGCCGTCGTAAATAATTAAATTACAGAAAATTGAATTTCTTTGTTTCTTTTCAGACAATGGAAGTCGAGATAAGTTGCGGGAAAAAAATTGGTCGCTAACTTCATATTATCAAGGTTTTAGCGAAACAACCGCAATTTCTACGTTTTATCAGTTTTGAAGTATCCATAATTCGACGCTTTTTTGTCACTAATTAGTTGCGGAGAAAATTGGGAATTGAAAAATCAGGCACCTACGGAATAAATGAATGAACAATAATCCGCAGTCCAAACATTTTTATCGTTATTTTCCAGTTAATTATGCATTAGTTAATTTACACTTTTTTTCTACTTAAATAGGAACATTGCAAGTGCAATAATTATTGTTAAATAACAAATCTGAATCAAAATTCAAAGTGTTACCCAATTATTTACAATTTTCATGTTAAAATATCTTATAAATTATAATAAATATAACTATATCATTTATATAACTTTTTATCCGATGTATATTAATCAATAATTTTATTTTAACAATTTTACTTTTAATCTATTATTGTCTGAATTATGAATTACAGACCAATGAAAATAATAACAATGAATATGACAGTGCATAAATTCGTTGATGAATAAATTTAATACCAAAGAATCTATTATTTCAGTTACTTTTACGAAAAAACCATCGGAGTTTGAATTTTGGGCTCAATTCATTCTTTAATTAATATAGAATAAAAAAGTCCCAAGTTTTTTCATCGTATCTCAATTAGTTTATAAGTTATAATACGTTTGAACATAAAAAACCAAGTACGAATGATGGAGTAAAGGATTACAGCATTTTTAAAATTTAACATAAAGTATAATAATCCAGTACGATTTTTTGACAAAAGAATCGATTGTAGCACCACCAAACTTGGTATGCTAGTAGTTGGAACCCTGATAAACACGAAAAAAAATAGTTTACCAAAATTCCAAGGGTGAAACATTTTTTTTTTCGTTCAAATATATAAATAGATTTTTACTGTAATCTTGGAAAGTATATGATTTAACGGAAAAACAACTCAACAGGCTGAAAAACAATTCAATCTTCCACAAAAATTATTACCAGTAATTTCTTATGAAATATGAAAACGTGATTGAACGCCGACATCAAATTTCAGGTTCACCCTTACCCGCCGGTGCACTGATAAAAAGGATATTTTGCATCAATGCATAATTGCATTGATTCAAGTCGATTGTATTCTTGAATAGGTCCAACCAAATATTAGTTTCATTTTTTGACAGAATCCTCTTGACCACTTGAAAGGAAACTGTTTTGAGACATATGAACACTTTCCTCGCTGAATAATGAGAGTTGTTTGGTGCAAAAATATTTCAACTTTGATAATGAACACTATTGTGAATACTTTCTTTGTTCGATGGTGTGAGTTGGTTGAGGCAAGAATATTTCAACTTCAATAACGAACAATATTCTTCTTCATAATGCAATACATTTTTGATTCAAGATTATCTGAATTTGGAGGCTCAGTACAAATGTGCACTTGGTTATAAAAATATGCCATGGAAGCCATGTTCATATGGTACAGTTCAACAACCAGAGAGCAACTGCGAACAATTATTGAGGTATAATGGTTATATATGAGAATAGTTTTGTAATATTTGAATTTCAGAAACTATATAATCAACGTAGGTACCTCTTCGGTGACGCATAGAAATGCGATCGAATATAGAAACGACAGCGTCATTCGCCATTATCACACACCTGTTGAAAAAAGAAATATCTTCAACCTACCTCCACAACTGGTCCATAAATGACCTAAATTCAAATCGTGCAGAAATAATTGGACCTCCATATTGCACTTCTGTAGCAGCACATTTGCACATGAGCACTGTGTCAAATACAAAACTAACAACTTAACTTATGATTCAAACACAACCCCCAAACGAAACGCGGCCAAAAGCAAACAGGATAGAGGTCCCAGTCGGCAGCCGCAGTGCGCGCTTTCGCGTGGGTTCGCGACGTTCCGGTAGCGGGGTTTCGCCAAGATATCATGTTCTTGAGTCAAAAGGAGCATTTTTCACAAGTAGGAGTTCTCTAGGGTAAAGAGTTGGAATGTATTAATGCAAACAAATTCATTTCAAGATAATTTATGTAAAGAAGCAACCAGTTCAATAAGTTTGAAATAAGAGTATATTCATCAATTAGAAATAATTATTCTTGTCAGAAGATGATTCTGTTCAAGAGGATATATATATATATTTGATTGAAGACATCCTTTTTATCACTGTGAAAGTTCTGGCGGAGCCGAATATTTGATTGGTCATAACTCTGCTAAAAATGATCGGAGAAGGAAAGGGAAAAGTTCATAGAAATAATACATGGTTGTTATATAGAAAAATTGTAATTGTTTATAACAAATTGTTTATAAAATAAACAATGAAAATTTTGTCAAAAACAATTTTTGAAGTTATCCTAAAATATGATAAAAAAAATGGTTCCTTAACATTAATTACAAATGGTAGAAAAAAATTGTTAATTAACAAATCCGTTATTAAGCAATACATTTTTTTTTCAAGAAACGAAAATGATAATTTGCATCAAACATAAATTAAAAAAAAAATTATCTTATATATAACGCATTTGTTTATAACAATTTTTTTTAAATAATAGCAGACAAAAAAAATTTAAAATCAGCATTTTCATGTAGCTTCTGATCATAAAAAACCGATCGATAGTAATATTAACAAAAAAAAATATTTTTAATGATTAATGAAGCTTTTTAATTTTTAACCTAAGTAAATAATTGTTGATAGCAAATTGAAAAATAACAATTTTTTTATTTTTTCAACGTGAATCTATTCTAAGACCTTTAAAAATAGCTCAAAAAAAATCTCAGAATGTCCCTCTTTGTGATAATTGTGATATTTAATTAGTTAAAAAAATATTTATTTATGAAAGGTCCAAAGAGTGCGCGTCTTGCGCAAACCGGAGAACCCGTTTTTGGACATATTTTCAACCCTCTGGGAAAATTATAATAAATATTGGTCCTACAGTTCCGGAAGCTAGTACTTTTTTGTGAAATTTTCTCATCTTTTTGAATCTATTTCAAATTTGAAATATATCATATACTAAGTTTTTGAGATATTTGCAAAAATCCAAACCCCATTTTATTTTTTCAGTTGATTGTTTATAACCATTGCAATTGTTGCAAGCGGCACTTGAGTTTTTTCAAAAACGATCAATTCCGAATCCAATGTTGTTACTCGTTCATATTTTTCGGAGGCGGCGAAAAAAGTTTTACCTGAAAGGCACTTGTTGATCAGACTATTGTCCCTAACACGCCTTTGCAATAACGGTTCTTGACGAGGATGTTGATTTTTGTAGTTTGCAGGACCCACGAAGAGACAATAAAATAGCCATAATAAATAACGCAAAGGGACATCACATCAACTAGACTCCGTCGTCCATTAATATCAACCGGACCAGTGAACGACACCTCGTTAATCCAAGCAGATAATGAAAGCTCGCTCTCTGTAAGGAACGCATCTAGCCGTAATCATTTGAATTTTTCATCGATCCGATTAGAATTCTGGTCCCGCACGAGCTTGATCCTCGAAGCGGAGCTGATGCGTTCACGCACTGGCGCACAGGAAACACGTGGCATCCGCTCAAACTCTGCCAGTTTCGATCGAGATAAAAATGCGCGTGGCGGCACTGGTTTATGGCTAGCAAACAAAACTTTCCGAGGAAAATATGAGAGTTTTTTTTCACAAGTTGTTCCCAGGGGCGTTTTAAGGGTTACAGGCGCCTGAGGCTAAAAATTAAACGGCGCCTGATGTAGCCATTGGAATTTTTGTCTCACAAAATAGTCGTGTTCGATCCTTGTTCGAAAATCGGTCAGTTTAAATAGAAACATAGAAAAAATATGTTCATAGGCGTGCGTGGTGATTCGGAGTCTGGACTTGCGCGATGTGGTGCGGAGATTGCGCTGTTGCCAGGTCTCGGGAGACGAGAAATGAGTGGTTTCCAAGTAATAGGAAGTCTACGTCCATAATCACGGGTATTGAGGCAGTTGGGGCGCTTTTCTATTTCCAGGGCTTCCCGGATGATCCTAGTTTGCAGAGTTTTCTCCATGCCAATTGTTTTAGTGTTTTTAAAGTCTATTTTGTGGCCTGTTTCTTCACGATGTTTGTGAAGTGCGGAGGAAGAAGATGCTTGTCTGACTGCTAGTTCGTGTTCATATATTCTGGAAGTTACTCTTCTGTTAGTTTGGCCAATGTATGTTCTTGGACACTCGGAACACGGAATTTCGTATATCCCTTGAGACTCATTTGGTATTGTGTCCTTAGGAGATCTGAGACATTTCGAAATTTGATTGTTGGCAGTGAAAATTGTTTTAATCTCGTGTTTTTGTAGGATCCTGCTGATTTTGTCGGTAACACCTTTGATGAATGGTAGGAACGCTTTGTGAGGCTGAATGACGTCTACCGGATTTTCAGTTTTTTAGGGGTTGGATAGTTGACGGCGGAGGGACCTGTCGATTTGTGACTTGTTATAACCATTCTGGAGTAGGGCGAATTTTAGTGTGTTCAATTCATGTGGTCTGTTTTGACTATCGGTAAGTTGGATTGATCTATGTATGAGGGAGTTCAAAACTGAGTTGGTTTGTGCTGGATGGTGGTGGGAGTTAGCATGTAGATCGGTTGGTATGGGCTGGTTTCCTGTATACTGTAGGTGTTGTTGGCTTTCGTAATGAGAACATCCAAGAAAGGTAGAGAGTTATTCATTTCTGTTTCCATAGTGAACTTCATGTTGGGATGGATACCATTGAGGTGATCTAGGAATGTTTGCAATATTTCGAAGCCATGGGGCCATATGACGAAAATGTCATCCACGTATCTAAACCAGCAGGTAGGTTTGTGATCGAATATTTCTATGGCCCTGGTTTCGAAATCTTCCATGAAGAGGTTTGCAAGGACTGGTGAGAGGGGGGAACCCATAGGGGCACCTTTTACTTGTTTGTAATAGGTTCCTTGGAAAAGGAAGTACGTGCTCTTCATACAGTGATTAACGAGATCCAAGGTGTCTTTTGGTAGGCAGATTGAGACCTCAGTGTCCTTTTCTCCTTTTTTCTTGAAAATGACTCCAAAATCGGAGCCGAAACGTCTAATTTCAACAAATTCTAGACGCGGTTCAACCCGAACTTCCAGTTTCCAAATATCTGACCGCGGAAACCTATCCGAACACATATATATATATATATACAGTGTGACCCATTTAAGATGGAAGCACCCATATAAAACTTATATTTGTCAACCGATTTGAATGATTTTGTTTTCTTCAGTTAAACCACAGGTTAGACATTCAAAAAGTCTACTAGTACACCAAATTTAATATATATAATTCTTCATTTCCAGGGCCAACTAATCTTGTTTTTCAAGGTAAAAAATATAAAAAAATTACTAGCGATTTAAAAAAAAAAATCTGACTACACCACTAGATTCGCGACATTTTCAAATGGTTCATATGTGAATTACGTTGAACTGCGTCAATCAATAAAAAAGTTATGAGGGAATGAAATTTGATACATCACCCACCAATTCAATTTCAGAACTTTTATCAAAATTCGAAATACACCACTGTATTCAGGAGATCTCGATATATCACTGGTCAAAATTTCATCGAAATCTGTTCATAAATAAGAATATCATAAGAAAATAAAATTTGTAAATGGAATTTCAGGAAAATGTCATTTTATTTCAAAATTTCTTATTTTTTTATTTATCAACAGATTTCGATGAAATTATAGTCAGTAATGTTTCAAGACACCCTGAATCCAGTGGTGTAGTAAAAGTTGTTCCAAAAGTTTTGAAATTGAAGTGGCGGTTGATTAAAAGGCATATTTCTCAAATTTCATTCCCCTATAACTTTTTTATTATTTTACGCATTCCAACGTTATTTACATGTGAACTATTTGAAAGTATCGTGAATCCAGTGGTGTAGTCAGATTTTTTCTAAAAAAATCGCTAGTAATTTTTTTAGATTTTTGACCTTGAAAAATAAGATTAGTTGGCCCTGGAAATGGAGATTTATCCATGAAATTTGGTGTCCTAGTAGACTTTTTGAATGTCTACCTGACGAAAACAAAATCGTTCGAATCGGTTGAAATTTTGTATGGGTGCTTCCATCTTAAATGGGTCACACTGTATATATTTTTACGATATTGGGTTTGTGGCTACAGAAAATTCTGGACAGTTCTAACTGAAAAATTTGAAGAAAACTAAGTTTTCGAATTTATTTGAAATGTCTAGTACGCGAAATGCTACTTTGGTGATCGAGAACTGAGATCGCCAAAGTATTTCGCGCACGAGATGCAAACAAAATTTTTTCTACACACGTCAAAAAATAAAATTAAGTATTATAAAATTTTGTCACAATATGAAATGTGTTAAAAAGCGTTACTTAATTATTGTTAAACATTCAGAAATAAATGATTTCTTGAATTTTTGCTTGATTGAGGACTATAAAGTTAGAAATAAATGATTTCTTGGATTTTTGCTTAATTGAGGACTGTATAGGTTAGAATACAAAAATATATATATATATAGTTTACATGCAGTGTGTGAAATAGGTATTTCGCACATTACTTCGCGCACGGTGTCATGGTAACGAAGGAAAATGAAACAAAGTGTCACTTCGCATATTTCAGAAAAATTAACGATTTTCGCCGAATTATTTGCTCCATTAATTCAAATTTTACGTGTCTTTTACTTGTTTTAAGAGGTCATAGGTAATATATTGATCAATACCAATTTGATAAGAGTGAAAGATAAATTAAAATGAAATATACCGACTACCACTTTGGATTTTTTTTTATTCTAATAAATATTATAAAAGAGTTATATACAGGGTGACCCAGAGTTAAACCGCCAAACGATCAGTATCGGTTTTTCAGGTGAAAATAAGATTTTTTCTCCATATAAGCATGTGTCCCAACTTGCTTCGTTTTCGAGATACAGGGGATCAGTTTTGTATTCATTAGTCAAAAACGTTTTGGATGATTTTGATAAAACTTGGCATGTTTATTTACGGTAATAAAAGGCTTATCTGAATGTACTCAGAATAAAAAAATATATATTTTTTATAAATAATTTGACACCCTGTGTCTTGGAAACGATGCAAGGTGGGACATTTGCTTATATGAAGAGAAACTGTTATTTTCACCTGAAAAACGGACGTTTGGCGGTTTAACTCTGGGTCACTCTGTACATAAAAATCAGTAGTTCGGTGGTAGAATGCTTTCCTGCCACGCGGGCCGCCCGGGTTTGATTCCCCGCCGATGCATTTTTTTTACTAACACAAATCTCGACTGCTGTTGGCGGGGAGGGTAGTGGTGGAATTCTCCTATTTCGTTTCTATCGCTGCCAACTTTTGGCTTTTCCGAGGATCTGCTGGCGCCCCTGAAATCTGCGGCGCCTGAGGCTTTAGCCTAATCAGCCTTATGGATAAAACGCTCCTGGTTGTTCCATAGATTGCAATGGAAGTGATCATTTATTTGAGATACATCGAAATAGTTATTTTTGTATCTAGTGCGCGAAATGATACTTTGGTGATCGAGAACTGTTTTTTTTTTAACGAGGCGCCGTTCGGGTAAAAAGTGTTTTTGCAAATATATTTAATTTTGTGTCAATATATTTATTAGTTGTACGAATTATTTTCATTTTGGTTTCCGATATATTTATTTTCGACCAAACACAATATATTTACTTTCCAATTATTCTAAATTATATAAAAACGTTAATTCCCATATATTTATAAATTCGATCTATTTTAGTCGTCAAGAGATGGCGCAACCGACGCGATTTGTCCAAGCTCGAGCATGTGGAAACATGGCAACTAGACAGTCATTAGTACATAAAATGGCTAACAGATAGCAGTAGCACATGCAGTTTTGTTATTGTGTAGTTTTCTACTTTACAATTGGCCACTTAATTGGGCAGAGATCTGTGATTCCGATATTCAGACTTGCTATTTGCTCAAGTGTGTACTAGAGAATTGCAAGTTTATTTTCACTTTTTTGTGTATTTTTTCTTGGAAATGAATCAATTAAAAATAGTTTTTCAATAATTGAAATATAATTATTCATTCGAGAGTGCTAATCTGAGTGTATGCAATTTGATTATATACTCGTTTGAAATCGTTTAGGGTTTTACCTTCTTGATTTTAAAATTTCAACCACAGCTGCATTACTTAGAAGAGGGTAACGTACTTATTCATTTGTCTATTCAATATTTCTCAAAAATTGATAACTTTAATGCTCAAGATTGTATGTAGTTATCTGTTTCTTGGTAGTATCTAGCTGATAGATACAATGTGAAACATTTCATTTATATTCAGTGACCCTATGTATGGGTCAAAAGAAGGCCCTCTAGGATTAAATGACCCAATCTGAAATATTATACTGCCGCCATCTATTCGGCAATTTCTGTACTAGTGACCTTGCTTCGTTCCCATGTTGCCATATGCCCGAACGTGTCACAAATCGCGTCGATTGCGCCATCTCTTGACTACATAAAATAGATCGAATTTATAAATATATGAGACTTCGATGACGATAAACCGCCAAAAAAATCCATTTTTTATATAGGCTGGACAATAAGGTGTCTACTTTTTCTAAACTCGCAATAATTTATAAATCACTCTGAGATTCTGCTATTTTTCATGACAAATAAACGAATCAATATTCTGCAAAAAGTTCGAAAGCGTGCCATGGGAGCCATTATCAGAGGCGTCAACAAATGGTTTAAAAAAAGAATGTTCGATCGATGTATGTGAGGAAGAAATATTGAACGGTTACATGAAAATAACATTAATAATAATAATATTTCTTGTAAGTAATATTTTAGTATGTGAGTCTTGTCTTGTTTGTTTGTAAGAGCTAATCTGCTAATTAAGTGTGATATACAGTGTCCTTCAAAGAGTTGGCATCATATGGGAAACACGAAACACTTTTGATAATAATTCATTATGAAATTCGACTTGGGTGTTAAGTTGTGCTTTGAAAAACATAAAAATTACCTACTCTCTGAAAATAGTCTTATTTGTTTGAATTTCAAGAAATTTCAAGTAGAAAAGTTGTTTCTATTTCGATTTTACACATCTGTGACAAATTATTTAAATAAACTGTAACTTCTACAAAACTGTTTCATACCACTAGTTTCATCATGCTGTCAAATTTTAATTACTATAATATACGAGTTTCTAAGTTTCTAATTTCAGTTCAGCTGATAATTGAAAACTGAGGTAGAAAACAACAAACGGTTTCCGTATCTCGATAATAAAATATTGAGTTCTGTATTGTTATGGGTTTTATCATTCTTAGACCATAAATCATTCTCGATTACGATCGGCGTTTATCTTGAATTAACACGTGCAGAAACGCAAAAATTGCAGAAGCTCTAATTTGCCTTGGAAGAGTGCACCCGAAGATAGAGCACGTTGCCGCTATTAATATCGAAGCACAATATGAAATTAAAAAGCTTCCGTGCACACTGTGCAAGTTTTATCGACTACAAGTTCAAAGAACATTCCGACAAAGAAATGAAATTGCTGCTTCCGACGACGATGATAAGAAAGAAATGAAAGCGATTTTCCGCTGCATTAATGTTTCAAAACTATCGTGCGTTATGCAATTATAACATTAATAATATGTATCTTTATTTTAATGCAAACTGTAGAGAACATAAAGAAAAAGGGAGTCGAAAGTTCATATAACATATTTGGATCAGTGGCACAGTTATCGAGAAACGGTTTTTTATTTTCTTTGGAAACCATTCGATCTATACCCGTCAAATTCTGTATTCAGTATTTTTACTTGGATTTCTATCATATGAAAGAGATTTTGGTGGCAGATTTCGTAAATTATCGTATTTTATTATACAGGGTGACCCAGGATTAAACCTCCGAACATTCATTCATTATCTCAAAAAAATCATTACCACGAATGTAATTCGGCTTGATTATTTTTTACCGGGCATCTGTTGTCATCTTGACAACCAAGTCAATGCATTCATTCGAACAAAGATCCAATCGAACAACGTGGAAAAATTATCACTTATATTATCACAAGAGCTTAAATTATTTCCGGGCGACGAGGGATCATTTTCTTAATATATTCGTGCCCGAAAGAAAATTTCCAGGAATAATTTAAGCTTGCGTGGTATTCGGTAAGAAAATTTCACACCATAATTTGGAAAAAAATTATTAATCCAATCTGACATTTTAAATTAATTTCACTGCTTGTCAAGTCCACCATGTTTCGGTAAATAAAAAATATTACCAACTTTATTTACACCAAATGCTAAAACTCAGATGGGTATTAGATTAGTCTATCGCCCTTTCATGAATTTAGGTCACTAAAGGTGGTAGAAATGTATTTTTTGTTACTTAATCCATAACACTTCTAATGTAAAAATTATATTAACATAGTTTGTTGCAGTAGGTGGCCGTGATATAGGCGGCCATGCTTTTGACAGATGAGATTTATATTGGTAAATTACATTGGGTTACTGTATAGTAAACCAGCGAACAAAGATATTCTTATGTAAAACATTTTAAACGGTTCTGTCGTATTATGGGTTAGAATTCAAGCAACATTTGAATCTTACTATGTTTGTAGATCCTACGTTTTTTGAAATATAAATTGTTAATGCATAATAATTAAACAAATTTGTGTTTTCTGTTTAATGAAACTTTATAGCGAATAATAAATAATAATGTTAATTCTTATAGACATTTTGCATTATTCACAGGTATATGTTTACCTTTTCAACTGTCAAAAAATGTCCACTTAAATATTGTGGCGCCACGAAAAAATTTCCGGAAATTTTTTTAGTTGCCATGGTAACTATAGTCAAAATTAAGGCATCTTATTGATTAAAAAGTAGAGGTGGGAAATTTTCACTAATTTGCTACTAACAAATTATCAAGGGTAATATAATAAGTGGTATTATTATTACCGATAATTTTTTGGTATATTAATGAGTTATATTCCAAAAAATTATAGGTTATTAATCATACAACGAATTATATTTAGGACGACAATATATCGATTTGAAATAAAGAAAAATCATGTCACATGGTAATTGATGCTTTACTTCTAGCCGTATTCAACGGAATACTCTTTTCCATTGCCTCATCTATGATGCCAATGGACATTTGTCCCCAACGATCGCTCATATTGATAAATAAAGATAACTAGTCAAAACACATAATCACCGTGATAATACAGCAACAAGCTATATTTTCACTGATTTTCCGATTCTATTGGCAGAATTTCAAAAATTGAAATCCACTGATTGGTTGTTAAGCAGGAAGATATATTGTCAGTGCAATTTTGATACTATTGGTCGATTTGAAATGTTTTCTCATGACGATTGACTGACAGGATAGTCTTTTTCCTCGTTTTTCGAATAAGCCGAGAAATTCACATTAAAGAATTAATGAGTAGGACGTCAAATTTCCTTCCATGCGGTGTTGCCGATTTTCTCACCACGGCTCGGGAAATTAAGTCGGCTGTGGTGATGTGGGTTATTCTGTGAGTACCATATTCAAATGCTTGCCGCGCAAAGTTATCAGTTTGTATACAAATATTTTTGGCGCCAAGCTTTTAAATATGTTACACAATAACCTAGATCACACATTTGCAGCAATTGCATTGAATTAAAACCAGTATTCGATATTTTTTTGTCTTGGTTGTATTTTTTTACCGACAGTTATTTTCGAGGATCCATGGAGTATTGTAACGATATACTGTTTTGATAGACCTAATAGATACGTAAAAAACGGTGAAAACTGTGAATTAATTATTCAATTATTTCAAAGTATGTTAATATGTATGCGATGCTGAGAATTGACGTTCTACGGTTCCGTGTCCGGCGCATAAAACAATTGATAATCCGTTGACAGATTATAGGACAGTAGAGATAGACATGAAAAATCTAAAATTTTACAATAATTTCAAAAGTTTTCAAACTTTGGTCAATTGAATGGTATATCGAGAAAGCAATAAATCTCAGTTTGCAACCTCTTCCGAAGTACGTAACATTGTCAAAATGGCAATTAACTTGAATTTTGCTGTATACTCGTTAAGAAAATTCCAAAAGTTCTGCAAGCTTGGAGTAGTATTGAATATATTATTTCATATGACGAAGTAAGTTTGCAACCCATTCAAGTGTAAGGGTAATTTTTTTTTAAATTGAAAACTAGTGTTTTGTACACCCAACCTTGTACACGATCCGGAACTTCATGCATTTTTGAAAAATCTAATCAAGTAATTTAAAATTAGATTTTTGTAAATTGCATGAAGTTCCGGATCGTGTACAAGGTTGCATATTTGTGAATTCATCAGGATAGATGTTTTCAAAATTTGCACCAAAGTTTCAAAACTTTTGTTATTAGACCACCTTGATCAAAAAAATTACCACAAATTAAAAAAATATATGTTTCGGTCAACGTATAAAAGGTTGCAAATCTGCAGAACTATTCGGAATATTTTTCTGATACATCTGTCAAGTTTGCAGAACTTTTGGTTTTTTCTCTTATTCTTATTCCATACACTTGAATTGGTTGCAAACTTAATTTCTGATATGAAATAATATATTCAATACTATTCCTAATTCCAAGTTTGCAGAACTTTTAGAATTTTGATAAATTGACTAAGGCTTTCGCGGCCGAAATTCTCACTATCACTATTTTGAATCGGGTTTGAAGGCCGTCGTGGTTTGGAATACTTTCCTAACGTTTCGCTAGCGCGAGTGGCTAGCTTCTTCAGAGGTCTGTTCATCTTCGTTCTACTCCGATGGCTGAGCTGAGAGTCAGACCTAGCTCAGTATTCCAAACCACGACGGCCTTCAAACCCGATTCAAAATAGTGATTTTAGAATTTTCTCAAAGAGTATACAGCAAAATTCAAGTTAATTGTCATTTTGACAATGTTGCGGACTTCGGAAGAGGTTACAAACAGAGATTTATTGCTTTCTCGATGTCCCGTTCATTTGACCAAAGTTTGAAAACTTTTGGAATTATTATGAATTAATTGGCTACTTCTACCGGCCTATTAGTACAGTTGAATATAGTCTAGTTCAAGAATAACGTAGAGTAAATTTTCAGAAATTCTTTTTTTTACACAATGTTCGGGATGACGTGAATCTACTCTGGTCCACTTCTGCACCTTGTGGTAAGCCCTGAAAGAGTGTAACTTTTCAGCATCAGCAGTTGGAGGAAGCCGGGCCAAATTAAAGTTGGTATTTTTTATATTTATATTTTTTATTATTGACCTGGCTTGCCACCATAGATGGTGACAATAACTTGTTCTCTTGCGGCCGTCATTTTCCACAAGTGTTGATATGGTCATGGTCGAAAAATCACTCCTCCATGGTCAAAATAGCCAAAAACTGAAAAAAGTGCCAAAACATTTTTGGGCTGGGAAAATAAGTTCCGGAGGGGCTCCGAAGAAGAAGAAAAGTTGACCAGAGTATCACCATGTTATCCCGAACGTTTGGCAAGTTTTTAAATTCATCGATCACTGAAAAAAAAAATTGTTCCCACAACAATACTTTCAACCAAACACATGGTTAATATAGGCACCATAGGTCAGTATTGTTACGGGAACTTTTTCGAAATGGTTACATTCATTTTGGTTGTGATAACAATTTGATTCTAATGTTAGTGCAACAATAAACAGATCGTTTACAGAACCAATGTATGATTGTATGTGGAAAAGAACGAGTTCGGTTAGAGGATCTAAACCATAATAGCCAAGGTAACCATACCAGTTGTGTTAGTTGCCAATGCTAAAACAATACTAGTCTGGTTACAGAATCATGTTGAAACAACCAAACTAGTTAGGTTGGAGGATCTAAACGAAACCAGGATTGTAGTACGCGAATATAATTATGTTGATGGAAGAACGCTGGTTTCGCTACAGAATCTAAAAAAATTTCGTTGAAGTAACAAAACTAGGAATGCTTGCATAAACAAATAAGTTTAGATGAAGAATGCAAAACGATATTATTGAGATAATCAAATCACGGCTTTGGTACTGAAAACATTTTCTGTTCGTAGAACAATACCAAATCAGGTACTGCATCTAAACGAATGTAAAGTAACCTCACTACTAGTGCTTTCACGTAGTGAATTTGTTGACTTACCTTCGAATACCGATACCAAGTGGTCCATTTCCCATGAAACCAAAATTTTGTTCACTTCTTCCATAGTAAGAATTACACAATAACCGAAGGAATTACCATAAAACTTATTAACTATGCAAAAACTGTGTAATGAAGCGGCGTTGGGTCACATGTGATTCATGTGAACCCTTTGGTGACTGGTAAGAGTTTATAGAAATGACGGACGATCGTCCAAGATGGAATGATGCAACTGTTTCGAAGTTCGCATAGGTGGCGCAACCTGTTACCTCGATAGTCGACAAAACTAAATTATTTGGTTAGCAGAACAAAAGGGCAGAAAGAATGTTTTTATCAGAGGATTTCGTGATTTCTCAGTTTCTTTATTTCATTCGGGAAGGCTTATTTATTATGCCTGCGTCATAACAAAAACAACGTTTTGCCTACACTAGGAACAGTGGGAACTCATTTTGATCAAGATGAATAGCTCACTGAACCAGAACAGAAATATAATCAAACTAGTTGGTTTCTATGATGACCATTTAAACAGGTAATTCGGGAAGAAAGTTTTGTTAGGTTGACAATACAGGTTTGGTTTATGAAAATGTGTTCACCTTATCAGATGAATTGTTGCCCTTACCAGATCAATTGTCAATGCAGCCACATCTGAACAAGAAGGGGTTGTTGAAAGAACGATATCAAGGTTGTCCAAATAACGAAAATCATTGTTGTAGAAACAAGAACATTATAACAAAACCAATTATTGCTCTGCGAACGACTATCATCTTCTTCAGTATGTTATAGAAACCAGAATTATGGTTCGAGTAATTAAAATTTTTCTAATCGAAAGAGTTTGGTGGTGACCACCATATTTTTTTTTTCATTGATGGATAATGCACATTCGTGCTGTCATTGTCATTCTCCATTAGTTAAATAAGGATGCAATGCTCATCGATGGATCCATCGATGAATTTAAAAACTTGCCTGTTGTGTTAAATATCGCTACTACCTGATTTCATGTACGTGAGATTGATTTTGGATTACAGTGAATTTTCAGTATTTTATTCTATTCTTCAATGCAAGCAGGGAGAAGTTAATCGAGTTTACTGAACTCTTAGCTCATGAGTTTACGTCTTCGTTTTGTTTTCCTGCTAATTGTGCCTTTATGAATCGTATTATTAGCCATTTCCATCTCAACCTGTAATTACGCAAGCGTTATCTCGTACGGCGTAGGAGCTAGACCGTCTAAGCTGAATTGGCATTAATTTATAAATTGTTATTATATCAAATGTTGGTCGTGTGCGTTTCCTCATTTCTGATGAACGGCTATTAAACGTTCATGAGGATTAAGTAAGCTTTCGAGCGGCTAATCGGATATTTTCTTCTAATCACCTCATTAATTATATCTTTATTTACGCAATATCATCATGCGATTTTTTATCGTTTGGTGTTCTCTTCTACTTCAGCTTAATGCATAACCCTGGATTGCGAGCGCTGCATGTTCTCGAAAGCATGTCGAACAATCGTCTATCCCATGTTTTTAAAAAGCCCCGATACGCTGAATTTGATGCTTGTCATTGTTCAAATTCATTGGGTTTTTTATGAATGAAAAAAATACTTTGTATGGACAGTACAACATTTCATGCCAAAATACACTCAATACATCTTTTCATCGACGTTCATAGCCGTCATTCACACTTTCAGTTCGACTCGTCAGTTTTTCGCACATGACGGTTGTGTCCGTCCGACATATAATCCGAGTATAATAATATAAAAATATCTTGTTTGTTATTTCTATTCCTTTATACATTATGTTTCGACACATTTTTCGAAATATTTGGTCATAATTTTTTGTTAGTATCATTTTGTGCTTAGTTGGGTAGCAAATACACTGA
The DNA here is from genome assembly GCA_958298965.1 of Chrysolina haemoptera. Taxonomy (NCBI): domain Eukaryota; kingdom Metazoa; phylum Arthropoda; class Insecta; order Coleoptera; family Chrysomelidae; genus Chrysolina; species Chrysolina haemoptera. The sequence continues at coordinate 9,752,781 of OY282592.1, read as the reverse complement.
ACAACCTGTACCAACCGTCCAGCTACAACCAAAATTTCCACGACGTGTACTGTATTATCATACTGTATGATCGTCCTCGACCGTCTTCAAACGGTTTTCAAAGACCCTGTTTGAAATTGCTGGAAATTTTGGTCGGCCTCCTTTTCCTTTCCTTTCGAAACATGATGAACTTTTCAATATAGTCTTATGTAAATTGGTATATTTTTTTATAAACTTTTTTGCGAAGGCTATCAATGATCTCTGTTTAGGAGATTCAGCAGTTCAAGTAGTTAATACACGATGTCTTTAAAAATTCAAATACAAAATTTTGCACCCGTTTTATCGGTAACGCCCAGCAAGATATTCATGTCTTCTTAGGATGTCGCTAGAGAGTTTGCACGAGGATGTTAACATATTATGATGGAAGAAGCCAGATTGACTACACACCTGTGCATAAACAACTCAAATCACTATCACTGCTACTCATTATGCATAGCAAAACTATCACAATTACAATTTTTGGTTGTACATGGACGGTCGTGGACGGTTTGTCCTGGTCGTTCAGTGTACTTAGGGACAAACCACTATCCATATTCAATTAACACTCTGTACTATTGCTTTTACTAATGAATAATTCTGTTTCATTTGTACACTGAAAAAAATTGGGCTAAAATTACACAAAATTTACATAAATATTTCCGATATCTTCGTACGAATGTTATGTAGTATTTTATCCTACATGCGATATCGTGTTATTTTAGGGATTATCATAAAATTTACAATTTATTCATTAAATACACCGAATAGTTGAAAATTATAGGTATAATTGGGAATTACTATGTATTCATAACTATAATATGTAAAACAACAGATTACCTCTCAAAATTCCGGTATACATTTTAATTTCAATAAGTAATATGTGAAATTTCGAAATGTTTAATGTAACCTTCTGCGCTAGGCAACACGTGATCACCAACCGCCATTAATGGCCAGTCATCCCTGCTGTTCATTACCTATACCCCTTGTTTTGCGTTGTGCTACAGTCTGCAGTGTTTTGTGTGTGAAAAGTTATACACATTTGTTGAAATCAGTGGAAGAACCGTAAGTTTTTATATAACATAACATCATTTGATATGTTTATCTGCCAGATTTGCCATTTTCGTTGCATGACTACTAGAAATTATGATGAACACTGATTTATTCATAGAAATATCCTTAAGAGATCATTTGCTTGCATTAGAGATAACTGTAAAGCTAAAATATCGACAAATAACAAATATAAATTTCATGTATTCATAAATCATAACATTCAAATCAATGAAACTATTCAGAAAATCTGATAAAAATTAAATGCTGAGTTTAGGGTTGTTATTTCTTAGAAAAAAATCATAAACCAAACTTCAGTCATTTTTCAAGTCACATAGGAGTAGAAAGTCGAGTGAAAATTACGTAGTTTTGGTGTTTTGGGTGGCTTCTCTCCTATTTCTTGAACAGTATTTCTTGTTGAAGAAATTGTTCTTCTGCCAATATCTTATTATTTTCGTGATAAATTCATCGATTTTAAAAATTGTTTCAGGAAGCAATTACCACGTTTTCTATGAGAAAACGAAAATCAAGGACTCGCTCACAATGTTCATAGATGCCTTTATGGTTTTATTCCTGCTATTTTTAATTTTAATTTGAGGTATCCCACTCCACTGGCTCTCACCACGGACTGCGTTCAAAGGTATTTCCTCAAAATACACCAAGATACTGGATCGAAATCGAAAAAAACTGGAACGAAACGTGTGATAAACCTACTTAATAAATTGAGGAATTTATAAGTTGAAAAGTTTTGACCATTTTTTTTTATTTATGTATAAGAATGATATTTATTTTTATCTCTGAAGTTATATTTTCATTTTGTTAGATTACGTTTTTTATAGATATACGAGTATATTTATTTCGCATTTGTTTATTGTTTTACATACAGGGTGTAATCTAACGTCTCGCACTCCCGTGAATGACAGGTGTAGAATATCATTTTAAAACGAATTTCAGGGGAAAAAATTCAAAAAAAAACTGGAAAAATAAATTTTGGTTTTTAATCTCAGCTGCCTGGATCGGAGCCGTGAGTCAACACTAGCTTCTTACTGCGCTGATCTATTTAGCATGAGGCTCGGAGGATAGCGGTTTCCAAAAGTCAGCGAATTTAAAAACCAAAATTAATTTTTCCAGAATATTTTTTTCGAATTTTTAGCCATTACAATTCGTTTTAAAATTGTTGCCTGTATCATGTAATTTTAACGGGAACATTTAAAATTTTGATGAAAACTCAACAATAAAATTCAGGAAGATAATGGATTAATACAAGTTCCATTTTTCAAATGGAAGTTTAGATGAATTTTGTGAATTTGATCAGTAAATCAACATAAGCTATGTAGATCTCATGAGGAAATATTCATAAATAATGTATATATCATGTGTAAATTGGCATAAACAGTTTAAATTTCATCGTGAAATTTACACACACTAGCTAAATGTCATCACAAAATTTACTCAGATTTAGTTCATAATTAAATATTAAATTTGATATTTACATTCATTGTTGTGTATTATTAGCCCAAAACTATCGAATCTTATTCGAATATAAGTAGTATATTTACATGAAATACTATGTGTATTTCTATAGTAAAATTAAAATATTACATAACATTACGTTGGCAACTTGATGCCAACGTAATGTTATGTAATTTTACATTTTCCTTTTTTCAGTGTAGTCGACAAATGACAAAACATATTTCATAACAACAAGAGCGTCTTGCAAGATTCATACTCTCTTACGGACTCATTAGGGTCATGTCGGTTTTTTGACTGCCATAACCGTCTATACGGAAACAAAAAAAAAAGCTTTCTGTGAAATAGTTTCGAAATAGACCATCACTGCCGTGGTGCAATTTTCCACACAACTCCCTTGCGAGCATAGGATGCTTGACGGTTCAAGCCGACGCGACGTGACCCGCGGGATGTGCCCTCGGCGTCGAGCGAGGAGTGCCTCCGAGTATCAAGTTCTCTCCTAGTGAACATTTTAGAGCGGTACGCATCAGAATATTCTGACCGACATGGGTTCCTGGGTGGAGAAAATAACCCTATCAAAGCTCTTTACTCCAGGAGGCTCCAGGAGGCTCCAGGAGGCCTTGTTGCTCGCGTAGATTTCTGTCTATACCCCAGATGAAAAGTTTCCGATACTGTATAGCAAATTTTGCCTTATTCCGAAGCTGAAAGGTTAGGTAAAATATATAATATGATTGCCGGGCTGCATTGAAGATTGTAATGTGCGAAAAAGAGAAGTGAATAAATATAAAAAAATGCTTTTACTCAAGTTTTTTCACGTGATGAAAATAATATTGTGACAAGAGCAAAACCCGTGAGTTTTCCATAAGTCACCATCTAATACAATAGCTTCCCCCGTTATTTGTTGAACCCTATCTTCACTGTCTCCAGGAAAGACAAGTTTTTTTTAGTCACGGAACTACTGAAATAAAAAAAAATACTGAGTTGTCATGCTAAATTCTTTGGCTAGTAATTCTCCTTAACGACTAAATTTCATGGATCATTAAAGCTTCTAAGCCAATAAAAACATGATAGCAGTGGATGGAGAACGAAAGCGATGAGACTATCGATCTCCGATCGCTTTGTATGGAAAAATAACCCCCGTTCTATGCTTGTGGAAGGGTGGCTGGCAACCAGACCTGATGGATTTCAAAGGGCTTACATAATGGAAGACCCTTCTATGCAAATTGACTTGGGAATTAATAATGCAAGAGCTAGCAGAAAGTGTATGCGGTGTTATGGAATCTGGCTGAAGTGGAAACTACTCGTGCAGAAGAATAACACTTCTGTGCGAACTGAAATTATTTTGTGATTCGCTCTGGGTTATGAAATTCGTATTCGTTTTCTCGTTTATGTCAACTAAGCCTTTGGGTACGGTTTTCCTTATTATTTTCAATTATTCAGAATATACAGTGTGTTCCAGCTAAAACTTGTCACGCCCCTTATTTTCGAAATCGTAAAAAAATTGAAAATCGCTCAGACCCGTCGATTTTCATTTCGAGTGCGAACTATTCCACCAATTACGTCATCATTTTGCTGCCAACCTCATACCCAGCACTCCCTACTTCAGAATTTTCAATAAGACTACTGTAATACTCGTGATATATCGTTTTGAAGGAATTTCAATCACAAATACATCGGTGTAATGCAGTTGGCAATCGAAGTGTTGTGGAAGTTTTAAGGAAACCAAGTGTTATCAAGATATTTTTATTTTTCATTACATGAAATGTTATCAATGATTTGAAATGTGAACCAACCAGTTCCATACATTTTAGAGTTGTGTTCGTACATGTCTTGATATTTCTGGAGTCAATGTACGAAACTCATCTAAAATTCTTCTGCGTAGATCATCAAGAAAATTGGGCTGTGTGATATAGAATTTGGATTTTGAATGAAAAGAAGTCTAATTGTGATAGATCAGGAGATCTAGCAGTCGATTCTATTGGTCCTCGAATTCCAATCAATCTCCCTTTGAAATTGTTATCGAAAAATTATTCAGGTGCAACAAAATGTGGAGAAGCTCCATCTTGTTGAACAGTGAGCTATAACCTTCAAGTATATCATCATCGTCTTTAAGTAGTTGAGTGATTCGGGGGTTCACAGTTGTATCAAGAAGTTCAAGAAATGTGCGAAGACAGTTCAAAAATCTCTTAAACTTCTATAATATGATGATAACATTTCAGGTACCTAATGAAAAATAAAAACATCTTGATAGCACTTAGTTTTCATTGAAACTTCCACAACAACTGATCGATTCTATATTACATTACACCGATGTATTTCTGATTGAATTCTCTTCAAAATGATGTATCACAAGTATAGTAGTGAAAATTCTGCTGGGGATTAGGGGGTTGACAACACAATGATGACGTATTTGGTGGAAGAGTTCCCTCTCGAAATAAAAATCGACTAGTATGAGCGATTGTCATTTTTTTCTACACCTTCCGAGATATGGGGGTTGACAAGTTTTAGCTGGGACACAATGTATTACTTAGCATCAAACTTGACGGTTTTCAAAAGTTAAAGAAACCAGGAATGTGCGAAAAAACTTGACGAATTATCGTTTTTTATTATCAAGCTAATTGGCTAGTATATTATAACTACAGATGTTATTTATACTGCCTTTGTAAGTTGATTCTAGCACATAAAAACTCTTAATTCCACTAATTTAGTTACGCAAGTTTGTCTGGTCCAGTTTTCCTCAACTGGAACATGTCACTTAGTAAAAAATTTTTAAGTTGTTCTCCATCATAATTATGAACCACATCAGTCACTTTTGAGCAGCATCGTACACACTTGACGATAATAATGGCAATTATAATTTGAATAATTACCAGTTGAGGGATGTGTAATTCAGTATATTCAGTGACTGGTTTGACCTTCCTAGTTTGGAAATTATGATAATTGCCCACGAAAAGGCCACCGGCATTGTACCGTTTGAAAATATTTTAATGAGTGTGAAAAGTACAATGAAACTGGTTAATATGGAAAAAAATGAGCAATTTTCATTCCAATACTGTTTGCGATAACACTTCTTTTGTGTGATTTTTGGACGAGCAACCGAAGTATCTACACTTGTTAAAATTTGTTTTTTCCGTCATGTCACTGAACCCTTATGAACAACTCTTAGAAGTCTTCAGGATACTTTCTTTATGTTATACTCGAGTGACATTCTCATTGAAGAAGCAATTCAGCGGCTGTGATATAATATTGGGAAAAATTAGCAGCATGCAAAATTCCACATTCTTCATTTCATATGAGTAATGACATATCACTAGCATCATTGTCTCGTCTTCTTTCTTAACCCATCATGTGGTCAGGGGAGGACGGTATGACGGGCATAGTAGTAGCTACTATTCTGCTTCCGATCAGGAGAGCAGTAGAGCGCCCTGCCTAAGCGACCCTAGTTCCCCGCGAGAGGGCGCTGTTGTCTTCCCGCGCTGGTCTTAATGCTGAGCCGGACATTTCAACACATCATGGTGAAAAGGCAAAGGCAAAACTAATGCGTGTTGTTCCTTTGATATTCAATGTAGATATTGCTCGCATTAATTTGTGAGGTTAGTTAGTTCGATATTAATCATACCGGAAAAGTCTGTTTAGGACAATCGTCTAGATTCCCTATGGAACCGGTTATTCCCTACGTTCCTGAAAAATATCCAGCGGCCGGCTCATCATCATCGTATGCTCTGATTCTGGTGATGTCTCTGGTGAGAGGACTTTTATGTTATAAGTATTTATAAAACTTGTATGACAAGTTTTTTATATATATGTTGGAATTGAGTCAACGCCTGCAAGCTCCCTTAAAGTTTCCAATCGAAGGTAACTTCTAATAGTAGTAATAATACGGAGTATGTACCTTGTTCTGCATCCTTTCCAACCTCTCGAGAGGAATCGTTTTCAGGCTGCAGAACACTGGACAAGCGTATGTCATTGCTGGTGTGATGATCTGTTTGTATATTAGAATTTTATTGCTTTGAACTTTGAGCCTCTGGCTGTCAGGGGCTAGGTGCGCTTTAGCGCAGATCCAGCCCTCTGAATAGCCAGGGTTAAATATTGGTAAAATTTAGACTTTGTCCAGCTGTACTCGCAGGTATCTCGCAGTGTTCAAGTTTTCCACGGCCTCGCCATTGATCCGTAACTTTTAATATAGGTACTTTAGAAAATATGAATTTCCTAAGTAAAGTTAATTGTCTTTGACTTGGCCGGGTTCGCCTCAATCTTATTCTCTCTACAGAAAAAAATAACCGAGCGTTGAGGGAGAGTTGGGCTCAGAATTTTTTTTATTAGAGTGCCCCCACCACCATATTCCATCAGAGCATTCATGAATAAAAATGATTGAAGATTCCGTCGACAGATAAAAATAACCGAGCGTTGGGGAAGAGTTGAGCTTGGCAGTTTTTCTATTAGATGTCTTGCTAACACCATATTCTGTCAGATCATTCATAATTGAGAATGATTGAAGATTCCATCAACAGCAAAAAATTACCGTTCTTCCTAATTGACCTCTGGCATTTCCAATGGTGTCATGAAATATCCTAAATTATGTTGACTAGTCGCCAGAAGTGCACCTATTGAGATAAAATATAAAATATGAAAAAAATGGATCCATAGAGTGAGCCGCCGACGCTCATAGTATCGCGAATATCTTTGTGATTCTTCCAGTTAGGCTTCTGGCGTTTTGCAGGCAATTCAGTTTTGAGTCACAGAATAAGTATAGTGATTGCCAGAAGTGCACCTAGGCACATAATTATTGCAAACTTTTTCACAACATTAGCGCCTTCTGGCGGGCCTTAATCTTCCACCTAGCCAATTTTTTCTCTACTTATTCATATTACATCCGATTATTCTGCAAATTTTCAGTACTGCACCTTATGACTTAGTTAACGTAAAAAAAATGCATATTTAACCCTTTACCCTCGCGTTATTCTTCCAGGGTGCCTTCTGGCGGGGCCCGTCTCACGCTACGTCGGTAACAACCGAACCACAGCAACTTAATCTCCCGAGACGTGGTGGAAAACTGGAAAAAACAGAAGAGATTGAATTTTTAGAGAAAAGAACGAAAATTAATGTGGTTATCTAATTTTTTTCATCGCAAACTGGAATAGCAATATATTCAATTTCTCAGATATGGCAAATCTGTCAAGTTTGGTTTTTCCATGCCCTAAAATTCACATTTCGAGAGATTTTTCTTGACTTTTTTTTTTGATAAGTGCGGAAACCACATAGATGATTTTTTTCAGATTTTTTATTTCACTGACTGATGATTGGAAGGTACATTTTACAGAATGCACCAAACTAAGGTAGTAAGTAGGCACATTCTATATAGGTACCTTCCAATAACATATTATTTTAATCAGTCAAATTTCAAACGAAAAATCTGAAAAAAATCAGAGATCATCTGTGTGATTTCTGCATTTACAAGAAACAATATTTTGAAAAATCTCCCAAAATGTGAATTTTAGGGCATGGAAAAACTAAACTTGACAGATTTCCCATATCCAAGAAACTGAATATATTGCGATTCCAGTTTGTGATGAAAAAAATTAAATAACCACATTCATCGTCGTTCTCTTCTCTAAAAATTCAATCTCTTTTGTTTATTCCTAGTTTTCCGAATAAGCCGACAAATTCACATTAAAGAATTAATGAGTAGGACGTCAAATTTTTCAATCGGATTGAAGCATAGGATTAACTTGACTCAATGCTATCGAATTTGAAGCGGAGAGAGACCGTCGTAGTCTATGTCTGGGACAACAAATAAACTATTACATTGTAATTTCCGTCATCCAGGCTACACCCTTACGTACAACCTAATGGGCACTACCTAACCTAACCTCACCTAACTATAACAACCCAAAGTAAGATATCAATGAGATTGTAGACGGTAAAAAAACATCACATTTTTTCTATTTCTGAATTTGAAACCTAGTTACTCACTTTTATTTTTTTTGCAGTTCAAGGCGAACAAAAATAGATTCAAGGTTCTGAATAAAATAAATCTTCTCTACCGCCAAGTTCTAATCAGACGAGAATGAACGGTTCTGTTCAATAGTAGTTTTTGTTTTGGAAACTTTCATATTGTGAGACAGGCTGTGAAATAATGAAATCGATAGCAGTCAAACTCTTTCCAGTTACATTCAGATCCTGAAGTGATATTCACTATATAAACGGAAATTGGTCAAAATAAGCAAATTGAGATCAATTCTGAAGTGCCTCGAGGATCTGTGCTGATACTACGATTTGGTGGAAGAGTAAAGCAAGAACGTATAGTTTTCATGTATAATCATGCCTCAGAATAATTTTGTTTTAGAGTAGATTTGGAGAATAAACAAAATACCTAACCTATAATTATTGATGATAGTTTTATTTGCTTTAAGCAAAGCCATTACCAAAACGAAGGAGCTGTACCAACTAGAAATCAGTAAAGTGGAGCACCTTTATCACTTTTATTGAAGAGAGCAGAAGAAATATAAAAAGGACGGACAAGGTAACCTAGAAACCGATGTTTCAATGTCGATTCCAGAACTAACCTTCGAATCAACGGCTCTTTGTGGCCGAATGTTTTTGCTCCTTTCTTTTTCGATTCCAATATGAAGCTTCTTACACTCAGATGACTGCATTTTTCTATATTAACGAATAATTTAAGTGATATGCTAGTATTTACTTGATACTCAGAACCTTCACTTACAATAGCGCCTCTGGCGGAGTGAAATCGTCCATGCCTGCTATTACAACAGAATATCGACCAGCACCGGATGTTCTACTGAAAATTTCACACCTCTACTTTTCAACCAATAAGATGCCTTAATTTTGACTAGTTACCATAGCGACTAAAATAATTTCCGGAAATTTTTTCGTGGCGCCTAATATTTAAGTAGAAATATTTTGACAGTTGAAATGGTAAACATATGATCTACAACCATTAAACATTGTAGATATACCTATAAGAATTAACATTATTATTTATTATTCGCTATAAAGTTTCATTGAACAGAAAACACAAATTTGTTTAATTATTATACATTAAAAATGTTGCTTGAATTCGAACCCATCCTCTCTTCTTACTGGTGAATATAGGAAGGTGACAAATTAATTAGATGTCTATGTTTTAAGACATATATGTAATATTTTGAAACAATTTTGTTCAAATCTCTTTTACGCAAAAGACCATATTTACTTGAGATCTGCAGCAGACTTTCTTGGATATTCGTAAACAAACCATTCAACTCTAACGCTTCCTGGTCGCAATCTTTCATTAAATTCGTTAAATATATTAATTTTGGATGACATATTTGCACTTTACTCAACTTTTTGCAGTATTTACATAAATTGTACTTTTCAACGCAAAGGCTTACAAGAAATGTTTTACATAAGAATATCTTTGTTTGCTGGTTTACTATACAGTAACACAATGTAATTTACCAATATAAACCTCATCTGTCAAAAGCATGGTCGCCTATATCACGGCCGCCTATATCACGGCCACCTACTGCATCAAACCATGTTAGTATTATATTTTTGACATTAGAAGTGTTTGGATTACATTAACAAAAAATACATTTCTACCACCTTTAGTGACCTAAAATCATGAAAGGGCGACAGACTGATCTAATACCCATCTGAGTTTTAGCATTTGGTGTAACTAAAGTTGGTAATATTTTTTATTTAACGAAACATGGTGAAATTAATTTAAAATGTCAGATTGGATTTATAATTTTTTTCCAAATTATGGTGTGAAATTTTCTTACCGAATACCACGCAAGCTTAAATTATTCCTGGAAATAATTCAAGCTCTTGTGATATTATAAGTGAAAATTCCACACCTTCGACCAATTGAAAGCCAGTTACCATGGCAACTAATAAAATTTCCGGAAATTTTGTCTCCTCCGTGGGGTAAGGTGCATAAAATTATACTGGAAATTTATTATTAAAGTTTATAGTCAAAATGACATTTAAAGAGTGAGTTCGAATCACTCTGCTGGAACTTTTTTTTTCTCTCGAGCATTTAGTTATTCATGTATAATATTTATTGTACCTTATATTGTTTTTGAATTAACATACTGACTATTTAAATTTCAAAACCATCAAAAGCCGTCCTAGTAATTATTTTTTTAATACTATTTTGGTGTGAAATTTTTTTACGAATACCACTCTAGCTTCAATTAAAAACAAAAAAAATACTCTAACACGAATATTTTTAAAAAAATTCCCTCCAGTCTCGAAAAAATTTCCGGTAATAATTGAAGCTCTAGTGGTATTATAAGTGAAAATAATATTCTTCTTCTTCTTCTTCCGCTGCACCAAGGATTGTGGTAGTGACAAATGTGGATGCCGTAAAGCCATGCTGAAATGTTCGACGGCGTGCGTCCGTTGTCAAGGGAAATGCCTCAACGACATGCCTGTTGACGAGGACGATGATGGAGCCGACGTAAAGGCCCTTCGTTCAGCAAGAACCACCCACCACTGAAGATAGGGATGCCATGGACGATAAACCCTTACCAGGACCCTCCAAAGAGGATGAAAACGACAGTCCAAGGTTGAGAGTTATCGGGAGTGAGAACAAAGAGAATTATTGAAATTATAATTTCAATAATAATAATAAATAAATAAAATTACTTGCATTATACAGGGTGTTAATTAAGTACGTTGACAAACTTCGGGAGGTGAAAAGTTCGTAAAAACATATGTCCCAAACGGCTTGGTTTTCGAGATACGGGGTGATGAAACTACATTTTTTTCAAGATTTTTTCGAGTTTTCTTGGACATTTTCGACAATAATCAGTCCAAGTTAGGTAAGTACAATCCATTCAATAGTACGGACGATACAAAATAATTCATTTCTCAAATAATTCACAGTGTCCTCCTTTTTTCAGATTCAAGACTTGTTCAACCCTTGAGAATTTTTTCTTTCTACACCCCATTTTGGGCCAATCATCGACTGAATTAATATACTTTAAACTATATAATAATATTCTGTACACGCGCTTGTACAACCGTTAAGAATACATATTCAAATCAAATCAGTTTCAGATGGTGTCTGGTGTCTCAGAACAATCCTTCGAAAAAACTAACGTTATTCGTTCCCACAGTTATTCCCACAGATCTAACGAACGAGTAAACAAAACAAGACACAAAAACAAGCAATTCCAATTACGTAAAGCGTTCCAAAGAATTAACTTCAGTAAACCAAGACAAAACCGGCTGCTTTCTCTGACTGCACGCACGGATCGAGAGAGAATCCATAGGACCTTTTATGGTAAAGTCTACTCGACCAAATAATGCCAGAGATAGTGACACGATCACTATCTTCGAGAAAATAAGGATTTTGATCATGCAGGTGTAACATCAATAAGCGCAATCGATTGCTGAATCGCTGAAAAATTCTGAATGTCATGAATTATAGTTTTAAGAAACTGAATATACGCTTTTAGAATAATATGGACTAAAAAATAAAGAATAGTCTTTAAAAACTAACATTAATTTTGAAAAAGCGTGTGGGGCTTGTTATCAGTTATATTTTTTTTATTGTTATATCTATTCGTAAATGCTGTATTATAAAAAGTTAATTTTTAAAGATTATTTTTTACTTTTAAGTCCATAGTACTATGAAAGCATGTATCTTTGTTTTTTATACCCATAATTTATTTTTCACTTTTTAGTTTATATTAATACTTATGGGAGCGTGTTTCTTAATTTTTTCAAATTATAATTCATTCTATTATTATTATTTTTATATATTATGACATTTTTTTACCGAACAGACAAACATTACTATTATCATTATAATATTATTAACATATCATGCAATAACATTGCATTGACATCCACTTCTGAGCTATTTTGAACGTTACTTAAAAATCTATTGCAAAATTTGTACTGAACAAATAAACTTTATCATTATTACTATGACCTTTCAGTATTAGTATGTCATCGGTCGTTGATATGTGTACTAAATTTTAGATTAATCGGCGGATTGGAAGTATGTGAAAATAAATTCATGAATTCACATCATTATTATTATTTTTACATTAATATTATAGAATTCTTCTATTGACGTCGGTCCTTGACACGGGTGCCAAATTTTATATTATTCGAACAAAGTGGGTGAAAATTGAATTGAAAAATTCACATTATTATTATGAAATTCTTGTATTGTCGTCGGTCCTTAATAGGCGTTCCAAATTCTAGATTATTCGGACGATTGGAAGTGGGAAAAATTAAGTTTGAAAATCTTCAAAATTATCATTATTAAATTTTTATATTGTCATCGATCCTTGATATGTGTGCCAAATTTCAGATTATTCGGATGACTGATAGTGGGTGAAAATTGACTTCCATATTGATTACGTTGTTTGTTACAAGTGAAATTATTATTACTATTGATATATTAATATTATGAACTTCATGTATTGTCATCGGTCCTTGTCCTTGATATGTGCAGTGCCGGTTCAACCAGAGGTCTTTTGGGTGCTACAGCACCAGGCGGTAAAGTCTTTACGCGCAAAAAAAATCGGTAGTAATTTTTTTATATTTTTTACCTTTGAAAAATCAGATTAGTTGGCCCTGGAAATGGATCAGATTATTTGGATCGAGATTTGGATGACTGAGAATGGGTGAAAATTTATTTCCAAAATTTTATTACACTGTTTGCTAGTTACAAGTGAAGCTACATAAAAGCTTGTTAAAAATCAAAGATATTCCGTAGGGATGGCAAGTACTATTCTTTTGAATAAAACAAGAAAAATAGTCTGCAATGAATGTCTTTCCGAACTTTAATTACTGCTTGCATTCGTCTTGGCATGCTTCTGAGTAGAGTTTGAAAACATCCTTGAGGAAATGCATTCTATGTTCTTGTGATGCAATCCGAAATTATTTTTTTGTACTTTGTCTTTGAAATATCTGATCTTAGTTGTTCTTGCTATTTGCACACTTCATTTTTGTCGTAGGTACTCTCATACTGCTGAAATATCAGACACTCTGTCCCTTCCTAATACTCTTGAGGAATTAAAAAATAAGTGATGGAGATTAAATACAACCTACTCAAACTTATTAAATGATGAGCCTGTTCGGATAATTTGCTGGTTTTAAACTGGCTGGAACCTCTGTTCTGACCGCCTATAGGTAGGCAACTAATTAAACGTTCTCGTACTATCATCATAAAAAGTGTCCGCCATAAAGTTGGCTACATATGGGAAAACAATTTGTTACTGAAATTTGTTTCGGCATGTTTGACAACTGAAAAATCCGTTGCGACTTATATCATTCGACCTCAGATTTGGCGGGTAATTGACAAGATTTCGAAAAATTTTATTGCCAAAATGTGTTTTGAATCCAACGAGGACCCTATATACCAATTTTTAACAAGATGAAAAAAATTAAAAAATTTCTCTATGCTTATTGAGAAATATTATTGTTTTATTCGGAAACAGGTTTAATAACCTAAAAATCAAATTAATTTGGTTCTGAACTAAGTAATAATTTTTTGTGAAATAGTCATTTTGCGGGAGATTAATCATGAAAAAAGATTTAGTCTTGTCACTAGGTGTGTCCTGCCCTGCATATTGATGCACATGAGCTTATTCAATATTCTCAACCGTAAATAAAATTTAAATCAACTAATATTTGTGATTGAAACTAAATAATAATATATATTTATCCTTACTAAATTTAATATTGGTTATAGCTTTCGTAATTGAAACTTAATATAATACATTATTTTTCCTACGAGAAATTAACAAAGGAAATAATTATTTACCTAACAAGTGCGGAAAAGACATTTTCCGTAAGAGTTGGGTACAACATTTTTCCTACGAGTGTTTTTGTCCATCTTATTTATGAAAAAACAAGGTTTTTAATAAACAAGATTTTATAATAATGCTACAAAATATAAGGCAGAATAGTTACATAGATCATTTAGTTAGTCCTAAATATCCTCATTTTCAACAATACAAAAATCGTGCGGAAAAGTAAAAATCGCACGGAAAAGTAAATATCGCACGGAAAAGTAAAAATCGCACGGAAAAGTAACTTTTCCGCACGATTTTTCGTTTTGAAAGTAACTTTTCCGCACGATTTTTACTTTTCCGTACGATTTTTACTTTTCCGCACGATTTTTGTATTGTTGTCATTTTGTATATATATATATATTATAAAAACTTGTTTATTAAAAACCTTATTTTTTCATAAATAAGATGGACAAAAACACTCGTAGGAAAAATATTGTACTTAACTCTTACGGAAAATGACTTTTTCGCCCTTAACGGCTTGCCCGAACTCCGCTCCGCGTCGTTCGTGCAACTGCCGTCGCGTGCGGAAAAGTACTACTTTCCGCACTTGTTAGGTAAATAACTATTTCCTTTGCTAATTTTGCTTAATACTAAATTTAGTATGTATAAATAATATATGATTAGGTTTCCATTACAAATAGAAGTTGGTTTAAATTTTATTTACGGGTTGAGGTTGAGAATATGAATAAGCTCACGTGCATCAATATACAGGGCAAAACACACCTAGTGACAAGACTAAATCTTTTTTCATGATTAATCTCCCGCAAAATGACTATTTCACAAATATTTGATTAGTTCTAACTCAAATCAATGTTATTCAGGTTATTGAAGCTGTTTTCAGATTAAACAAGAATGTATAATGCCCCTTAGTTAGGGTAGAGGACTAAAATGGCATTTTTAATATAAATGAAGAAAAATTAGCGGCATACAGACAAATTTAAAATTCTAGAAAAAAGATTCTCTACGAGTAGGATTTGAACCCACGACCCCACGACCTCTATAACTGAGCTACTGAGGGGACATGCGTTCCACTACATATCGGGGGACCGCTTTTTCTTAAAATTTTGATGTTAGTTAATCACCTACAAACTACGGCGTTTGTAAGGTGTTGAAGAGTTTTGGGTTGCATGAAAACTCATTCGTTATCAGTAAAAAAAAAAAATAAAATTTGTTATTACGAATCTCCCAGGTTTTCGTAGAAAATCCCTTAAAAGCAGAGCTTGTGCGAGCAAGGGAGACCCGGGACCTACAGCTTGAAAAGTGGAATCCGAACCACTTTAGCTCCGTGGCGGTGGGGATCGAACCTGGGCCGCCTGGGTGGGAGCAAAAGCTCCTAACACCTCGACCACTTCGCTTTATCCCCTCTCCTGAGTTTTCATACCACCCGTAACTCTCCAACAACTTACAAACGCCGTAGTTTGTAGGTGATTTATCAACATCAAAATAAAAAAGCGGTCTCCCGATATGTAGTGGAACGCATATCGGCTCTGTAGCTCAGTTGGTAGAGCACTGTACCGGCAATCCAGACGTCGCGTCGTCCGTTCAAATCCTGCTCGAGGAGAATCTTTCTTGTAGAACTTCAGAATTTGTCTGTGTGCCGCTAATTTTTCTTCATTCATATTTTTATCACAGACGCTATCTCCTTTCTTGGTATTTTCAATATTTTTTTCAATCTTGTTCAAAATTGGTTCGTGGGGTCCTCGATGGATTCCAAACACATGTTCTCAATAAAATTTTTCGATATCTTGTCACTTTGACCCATTTTTCTGCACCAAAGACATATTTTTTGTAATTCCCGCCTTTTTTTGTAATTCCCGCCTTTTTTTGTAATTCCCGCCAAATCTGAGGTCATGTGATATAAGTCTCAACGATTTTTTCAGTTGTCAGACATGCAGAAAGGAACCGCCATTATAGTTTTTCAGAAATTTCAATAACAACTTTTTTTCCATAAGTAGCCAACTTTATGGCGGACACTGCATTCATAGGGTGGAAAATTTGAAACGTTATAATAGACGTCTTATAAAGAAGGAAGTGTTAACTTGGGCGCGCTAAGGATTAACGAGGTCTTACCTTTTAATATGCGATTTCTAGCACGATCCGAGGAGAATAAATCTCGAAAGGAGGTTCGTAAGTTACCATCCAAACCACAACCTCGCCCTGCGTTGCTTCAGATATCGATGACCCGCGCTCTACCGTTCGAGCTATCCTCTAGGATATTAGTACTACTGAAATGAGTATGGTTCCATTTAGAAAAATTGTCGATATCGTCACTTTTCCACCAATGGCACATCCAAAAATATGCGAATACATAGAAAAGTGCAGAGTGAAATACCCTTCAACTTTCATCTAAACTTTTTTTGGATAACTCTCATATTAACTGAGAAATATTGACGGAACCAACCTTTTCGTATATAGTTCAATCGTCTCACTCGTATCGTAAACATGAAGTAGGACAAAATATTTTTCGAGTGCTTCATCGAATTATCTTGATGTTCAACTGACAATTTCACTCACTATATGAAAGTCGCGTCTCCTGCGATATGAGGACCAATCAGAATGGGATTTCGCGAAAGTACACGCTTCCTTTCGCTTCCTTTCTTTCCGATCCGGAAAGACCACGTCGTCAAGTCAACCACAAATATAAACAGCAATGATACATCTTCTAATCTAATATGACATAAACGTCAGGTTGACAGACTTCAAGTTTATTATTCATTAGTTGCAACTATTGAAGAATTCACTTTGTTTACTCGATCAAATTTCAAATAATAACTTGGTTGGTTCGTGAAATTATCTCAATAAATACGACTCGTGCTCACAATACAATCGATAATTCTGTCAGAAATCTTTAACTCGATCAAATTGCTTTGAGGTAACACCATGAGTCCCGTAGGGACGAGTGGTGTTGGGACTCGTGGTGTTACCAAGCAATTTGATCTCGTTGATTTCTGACAGAATTATCGATAGTATTGCGACCACTCGTGGTATTACCCCCCAAAATCTAACTGTTATTAATGACTTTTTTGCACTCACCAAATCGACATGATTGACGCCTGCGCGTTTTATTAGTTTCACTTTCGAGAATTTTCGTAGAGGGAAAAGTTGGGCGTCTCATCAGAACGAAGCTACTCACGAAGATTCAGCCTGTTATTAATCATTTTTGAAAATAGGCGTGGGATCCTGGTCTATTTATACAATTGACACTGAGAAACACCCGTTACATGCATCAATGAAGATTTCCATAAATTACCTGATTGCATCTGCACTAACTGAAGAACACCATTCACAGGCATCA
The DNA here is from genome assembly GCA_958298965.1 of Chrysolina haemoptera. NCBI lineage: Eukaryota > Metazoa > Arthropoda > Insecta > Coleoptera > Chrysomelidae > Chrysolina > Chrysolina haemoptera. The sequence goes on along the minus strand of OY282592.1, from coordinate 9,735,129 downwards.
ATCAAGTTTTCAATTACTTGATAGATCAAAACCCGTGAATCTTAACAATTTTAAGATTTTTATTTCTATGGCGTTGAAGTGTGCCAATGCTTGAAGTATCACATCCATAAATTCATTATTTTAATCAGTGTTATTTTATACTAGTAGAAATATTACTATTCTGTTTGGCGATGCCACCAGCGAAATTACTTGGCTATGAAATTAATGCAGGATAGTTTGGAATTTGGACGGTATTGATATTTTACATTTTTTGCAGGATGGATCGCCTGGATTTGATGAGGTGGATACCAATAGAAATCCCAAAAGGTGAGTCACGTTATTCATTAGTAGCATACGAACTGCTTTCCACTTTGTAATCCATCAACTATACTGTTGATATCACTGCTCATTTAGGGTCTGTTTCACTATTTGCTGCTGAAGTTTCAAAGTACAATTTGGAAGGTGAATTATTTCACCATACCAGTGGAAATGGCTTGTGAACGGCGACCACTTTCTTCTTATAGACTAAGACCACGGTAATAGGGCAGCAATTTATAGTACAATTAAAACCACCTAATCAGTCTGCCTTAACACCGTTATTAATTGATTCGGGCGCCTGGCAGCTTTTCATTGGTGGGTGTGGGCGTGGTACCGTCGTAAAGGGGTTGAAAAATCTATTGAAGTTGTTCAATTTATAGAGCGCTGGTTTTTGGTGTGATTCTAGCTAATTATGTTCAAAATTCGAAAATAATATTGCCTGGAGATTTGCTTGGGAGACAAGTAGTGCCAGGAGACGTTAAAGGTGCGTAGAAAAGTGCCGAAGTCGTCTCATTTATACAGGGCTGGGATTACATTTTTTTTGTTACATTCAACCCTCAGGATAGCATGTGCAAAATGACTGGAGAAAATATTGAGCCGAACACCTTGCCAGGAGCCGACAAAGAGGGGGAAGTGCGCGCACGAGAATTAATCAGAGGCTACAGTTATATTTTATTATGAACTGTTGTATGTCATGCTATTGTTATGGATTAAAGGAAGAACATTTTTTATTCATTATTTTCAAGCAGTATAAACAATTTATCAACATTCACTATGTTAATTGTTTATTTTTTACCAATCAATCAAAAACACAGTAACAGAAACGGCTAGATATCTTGTATACAAATTTATGTGTTTATATATATTATATACTATGACCTGCTATAAATGTGCTATTTACATAAAATAGTCAATAAGCCCCTATCTATATATCTATTCTAAATATTGATGTTTCTCGGACTGTTGGCTTCTCTATCCGATCATTTTCGTGATCTGTAAGATGAAATCAAAGTTATCAATACATACCTTGCAGCGATATCATTCACAATAGGTCGTCTCCTAGTGGATCGTCATCGTCTTCTTCGTCTGCGAAATCTCCTGGCACTAGTTTTCCCCCAAGCAAATCTCCAGTCAATATTATTTTCGAATTTTGAACATAATTAGCTACAATCACATCAAAAACCAGCGCTCTATAAATTGAACAACTTCAATAGATTTTTCAACCCCTTTACGGCGGTACCACGCCCACACCCACCAATGAAAAGCTGCCAGGCGCCCGAATCAATTGATAACGGTATTAAGGCAGACTAATTAGGTGGTTTTAATTTTTCTATAAATTGCTGCCCTATTTCCGTGGCTAGCTTTCCGTCTATTAGTGCTTTCATTACATTTGACTGATTTGGGAGGCCCACGCAGTCGATTACCTTTTTGTATACTTCAAACATTGAATTGATGGATTATCCGCCCTATTGTCCATGTCCATGTGATTTTTTTCCATACACTGCGTGGACTATGAATTTTGACGTCGGAAGATGCCATTGTATCAAATCTCAAATATATCGTCGCTGTACAGCAAAACAGTGCAAATAGAGTGGCGCTTCACCTTGTTGTGTACAACGAGGTTTCTAACAAATGTTTTTTGTTCCAACGTTTCCTGATTTCAGCATCCAAACTGTCCGCGCGTGCGTTCTTTCGATGCTCATTCGGAGCTCATGCGGAACGAATGAGCACATGTGCTACTCATCGGTTCAAGCTCAGGCTGCGTCATGCTGCGTAAAGGTGCGTATCCACTAGAGCATTCGTTCCGCATGAGCACCGAGTGTGGCCGGTAAAAGTTTGCTTGACGTTCTGTTTGTGGTTATTACAGAGATTTTTAATTTAATTTGGATATTGATAAGTGTGAATATTTGTACGCGAGTGACTGCGGATCGGTACTCATGTGTCAGAAGACACTACGCCGCCTGCACTGAAAAAAGGAAAATGTAAAATTACATAACATTACGTTGGCATCAAGTTGCCAACGTAATGTTATGTAATGTTTTAAATTTACTATAGAAATAGACATAGTATTTCATGTAAATACACTACTTATATTCGAATAAGATTCGAACGTTTTGGGATAATAATACACAACAATTAATGTAAATATCAAATCTACTATTTAATTATGAACTAAATGTGAGATGTAAAAACACATAACGACCCGAGTAAATTTTGTGATGACATTTAGCTAGTGTGTGTAAATTTCGCGATGAAATTTAAACTGTTTATCCCAATTTACTGATGAAATATACATTATTTATGAATATTTCCTCATGAGTTCTACATAGCCTATGTTGATTTACTGATCAAATTCACACAATTCATCTAAACTTCCATTTGAAAAATGGATTGTACTGCTGATATACACCATATTTCTGAAAAGGATGAAAGTTGAACCTAAAAAAATAAACAATTCAAGAAGAAGAATGGAAGATTTCCAAAAATATCCAGTCTTGGGCATTACAGTTAGGTGTGAAAGCAATAGTTGAACAATTTGTTTTTGATAGGCTGCATCATCGTTTATTCTATTCAATATTTGATCAATATACAGAATGTAATCTAACCTCTTGCACTCCGGTGAATGACAGGTGTACAATACAATTTTAAAACGAATTGTAATGGCTAAATATTCGAAAAAAATATTCTGGAAAAATCTATTTTGGTTTTTAAATTCGCTGACTTTTGGAAACCGCTATCCTCCGAACCTCATGCTAAATAGATCAGCGCAGGAAGAAGCTAGTGTTGACTCACGGCTCCGATCCAGGCAGCTGAGATTAAAAACCAAAATTATTTTTCCAGTTTTTTTTTTTGAATTTTTTCCTCTGAAATTCGTTTTAAAATGATATTCTACACCTGTCATTCACGGGAGTGCGAGACGTTAGATTACACCCCGTATGTAAAACAATAAACAAATGCGAAATAAATATACTCGTATATCTAAAAAAACGTAATGTAACAAAATGAAAATATAACTTCAGAGATAAAAATAAATATCATTCTTATACATAAATTTAAAAAAATGCTTAAAACTATTCAACTTATAAATTCCTCAATTTATTAAGTAAGGTTTATCACACGTTTCGTTCCAGTTTTTTTCGATTTCGATCCCGTATCTTGGTGTATTTTGAGGAAATACCTTTGAACGAAGTCCGTGGTGAGAGCGAGTGGGGTGGAATACTTCAAATTAAAATTGAAAAATAACAGGAATAAAACCATAAAGGCATCTATGAACGTTGTGAGCGAGTCCCTGATTTTCGTTTTCTCATAGAAAACGTGGTAATTGCTTTCTGAACCAATTTTTAAAATCAATGAATTTATCACGAAAATAATAAGATATTGGCAGAAAGAAAAATTTCTTCTATATGAAATACTGTTCAAGAAATAGGAGAGAAGCCACCCAAAACACCAAAACTACGTCATTTTCACTCGACTTTCTGCTCCCGCATGTGACTGGAAAAATAACTGAAGTTTGGTTTATGATGAATACATGAAATTTATATTTGTTGTGTATGATCTCTTAGGGATATTTCTATGAATAAATAAGTGTTTATAATTTCTAGTAGTCATGCAACGAAAATGGCAAATCTGGCAGATAAACATATCAAATGATGTTATGTTATATAAAAACTTACGGTTCTTCCACTGATTTCAACAAATGTGTATAACTTTTCACATACAAAACACTGCAGACTGTAGCACAACGCAAAACGAGGCGTATAGGTAATGTAAGAGCATCAGGGATGACTGGCCATTAATGGCGGTTGGTGATCACGTGTTGCCTAGCGCAGAAGGTTACATTAAACGTTTCGAAATTTCACATATTACTTATTGAAATTAAAATGTATACCGGAATTTTGAGAGGTAATCTGTTGTTTTACATATGATAGTTATGAATACATAGTAATTCCCACTTATACCTATAATTTTCAACTTTTCGGTGTATATTTGATGAATAAATTGTAAATTTTATGATAATCCCTAAAATAACACCAAATCGCGTGTAGGATAAAACACTACATAACATTCGTGTAATTTTAGCCCAATTTCTTTCAGTGTGGTGCAGTCTGAGCATGAACCGAGCAGCTCATGTGCTCATTCGAATGCTCGGAAAGCTGATTTGAAAACGAACAGAATGCGGGCTGATCCGTTTTTTGTCGATTTTTTCGTGCAAAAAAAAAATTTTTTAACAAGGTCAGTGACCTTGCTGGCATCAGAACATTATTTCCAATCCAAAAGTATCTGGGAATATTTCATTTAGGTATTTGTTAAGTGTGTGTGTGTGTGTGTGGGGGGGGTCATCGTGTTGAAAACCCGTTTTGTATAATACTTCATGAGAGGTAGTGTCAATATAGTCAATGTGGAACAGATATGCTCATTATTTCTGTTGAACATACCGCAATCCTTCAAAATAACGTTTGAAAGTGATTGGGAAAAATCATCTTTATTTACTGGCCAATTACAGTAAGCCAACCTAGAATCAGAATCACTTGGATGTAATTTTTCACAAATATGAATTTCGTAGCATTTCGGACCGATTCTTTGTTAGTTTCCTCCAAATACCTTTTGTGGATTGATAATGGATTGAAGTCTCGGTTGAAGTCGATTACCATACTATGAATAATGTTTCTTGTATTTTTATCTAATTGATTTCCATATTTATTTTTCGATGTTTAAAACTACCATACTTCGCAAGGTTTATACCTAATTTTCTGAATAGGATTGTTGCCATCCAAGATGGCACCCATATGGATAAAAAATAAAGTTGATCGGGGTTGCCAAAAACGAAACTTCAGATAATGAATATCAGGGAAAAAGTGGAATTATAAATGTGCTACCAATTTTAATATTCTTCATCAAACAAAGCAAAAAAAAATAAAAAATTCACCAACATATCCGTTTTTGCCATATGTCTCTGGAAATACTCGGAATTTCGAAACTTTCCCGATATCATATTTTTATTTAAATAAATGTGCAACTTTGTCCATAATTAACCATTTTCGTATCTCCCATAGTTTCTGAGATTCCAACGGTGGCACTCGAATGATAAGTACCCTGTAGCTCATATTTTTTAGAAATTACAAAATTATCACTTTCGAACATTCGAAAATAAATAAATATTTTGATCATTTTGATGTCATGCGAATCGGACTGGATAATTTATTGGTTGACTTATATGAATGAATGAATCATCTCTCGACAAGAAGAATAAAATATTTCCATACTTATACACGTTTCGAAAAGAACATTTATCACTGCTCGGACCTGAACATGCCAGCAAGTAATTATAATTTCAAATTTGAGTTTGTACCGCCGTACCTTTTTTGCCAGAAGGTTGGTCTGTTTATTGCAAAATGCATAACGGAAAATGTGTCCGTACAAAGGACTTTCTCCTACTCGACAAAAGTACGTTCTTTATTCAGTCCATGAAAACAAAGGAGCTTTTATTTGACGTGAATGAATACTGAAAGTTTGCTGCATTTTAAAACTTCCTGAATATCTGAGTGGGTCGATTCCTTGTTTATAGGGTGTCTCAGAAGTAGTGAATGGAGATGGATTCGGACATATTTTTGCAAAAGTGAAGACCCAACTTAAAGCTACCAATAGTTTTTTTTGCTCATATAGGGTATGGTCCGTATATATCCTTGGTAACTCTGGTTAGTAATTTGGCGGTCCGTATATACCAAATTCCTGTAAATTCGGTGACTATTTCCTGAAACTTCGGTGATTTATCTGTCACCAGAGCAACCGTACCTTTTCCACGGTAACCGCTTGCCAGATTTGAAATCTTGGATTAAAAATCTAATATTTATATCAAAAAAGGCGTTTGGGTCTGAAAGCATAACATTTGATTGTTTTTTGAAGAAAAAGTTGTACTTTTAACATATTTATTTCAAATTGTTGATAAAAGACAAGTGACAAGGGGTCCGTATATGTGCAGTCGGTTGCTTGAAAACTCAGAAACGGCTACTTGCCGATCTGAAATGTTCGGCGATATACGGATCATACCCTTAGTAGGATGAAAAATAATTAATTTTTTCGTCTTCATGAAGTACCAACCATCTTAGGAAATCCTGAGAATTTGAAGTCCCGAGATAATTGAACTTTAAATCGCATTCTTCTCCATTCGAATATCGAACACAGAAAAAAATTTACACTGTAAGTAAGAGTAATAGTCTTGACTGAAAGCTAAGATAGATTCATATATTTGTTATTCTCATATCTGCGTATTCTCTTTACTCATAATGAAAGGAAAATAAACTTGGCAATAGTATAGTAACAATAATTTCAAAATCTAGCAAAACTTCAACTGAGAATAAGGAGAATTGAAATTAAAATAGAATTGTCTTCATGACGTACCAACCATCTTAGGAAATCCTGAGAATTTGAAGTCCCGAGATAATTGAACTTTGAATCGCATTCTTCTGAATTCGAATATCGAACACAGAAAACAATTTACATTGTAAGTAAGAGTAGTAGTCTTGACTGAATGCTAAGATAGATTCATATATCCGCAAAGAGAACTATACTCAATTCAAAATACTTGTAATTTCATATCTGGTGTATTCTCTTTACCCATAATGAAAGGAAAATAAACTTGGCAATAGTATAGTAAGAATAATTCCAAAATCTTGCAAAACTTCAACTGAGAATAAGGAGAATTGAAACAAAAATAGAATTGTCTTTCAGCAAAAGTTTTCTTATTTTCCGAGGAAATAAGAAACACTTTCTATATTAGTATATGAACAACTCATTTCAAATACTATGTTCACCCCAGATAAGGATAAATTTGATTGAACTAACTTTATAACTATTTGAAACGAGTGGTTTTTCCACGCAACTGAAAGCTAAGGAAACTTCAAATTAATTTACGTTAAGAAGAGAATGACGTCATGTTTGGTAATTTCGTATATCCGACATAACAAAGCTGAAACTCCCAATGAAATGCGTTCAGTAACAATAAAACTGGTCAAATTTTATTTCATCGCCATTTCACTGGGAATTTTAACGTTGATATATAAAATTTTACCAAACATTACGTCAGTCTCTTCCTAAAGTAAATATCCTTTAAGTACAGTTATTTTCAAAAGAACTATTTCCTAAACTCCAGAGCAAAAATAAATATACCTAAATTAGGGATGAGAGGAGCTTTTTCGAAACTATTCAAGAACATATTGATTAAAAGTTTGATTTTGTGGAGGAAATCCAGTTCTTGACATAAATTATGTCAAGTATTCAAGAACGTTTGAAATAATTTGTATTTGCTTCAATAACAGCTTCATTCCATCCAAGTAATGATAAACTCAGCACAATATAGTTATATTCGTTATAATTAAAATATCTTTTCTCAATGGAAAACAAATGTATCCTTATGCTCTGTTTGATTTCCGGGTTTTGCCGTGGTCTTCTTTGGTTAAAATCTCCAAACGTTTCAACTGCAACTGTGGCAATCATCTTCAGTGACGTGGTTGAAGTAATTATCTCGACGTATCAACCTCAGTTTCAGTCGCACTCCTGAAACTGTCCCTTGTCATCAATTTACGTACAACCACAAAAAATTAAATGACATCTTATATAATTTAAAAGTTCACTTACCGACTATTAATTTCCCTTTCTGAGTTTGCTTAAAATATCGTCTAAAATAGGGTCTTTGTTGCCCAGTTGAGGTTTTGTTCAAAAGTGCTATCTTATTAAAGAATGTATCTCAATGTGTAAACAGCATTGATTTTGCCCGAATGCATCAATTCATAATCAGTTTCAATCTGAAAGGTAAAATATTTATATTATTTTTGTTGTATTCAATGAAAATATTTAAAATGACTTAGCTCAGAATCAATATGTTTGAGTCATCATATATATAAGTACGAGGATTTCAAGACTGAATTGAAGTTTGGCCACGTTTACAGACAAAAATTCTTATTTAATTCCTGTTCAAAGACTAATGTGGTTTTGTGTCAAAAATCTTATTAACGAGGATCTGTTCAATTCATACCAAAAAATACGCCCAGTGAGTGCTAACAAGCTATCAATTCGAATAATGCCTAATTTTTAGCAACCACTTATGCGTTATTTTCCATAACCTTATACCTGTGCCACACATAATTGATTCAGTCTAATACCAATATGATTTATGAACTTCGATCGACACGAGACACGAGATCACCTCCACAAAGTCGACAATTGTATTGTTAAGACTCCAAGTAAGTATAAAATACTTCAAGTTAGAATAGCCCTAGTCTTGGGTAAAGATGTGTCTATTATCCAACTAAGTTTTCATTGATTTCAACCATAATGATAGAAATTATTCGATCAAGAGGATGTTTCTACAGTTGAGAATGAATATTCTTGTTCATAAAATGAATTTCTTTTGATTCAATGTTAAATTTAAATTTACAGCTATGATTAATTACACACATTTTAACTCGAGTTTTGCATTTTCTCAAAAGAATACAATTTAATACTCAAATAAACTTTATATCCTCTCTTATTTTTAGACAAGTATTCTTGTTGGATTAAGAATAAAACATATTGTTGCGTCTTCGGGTTCAAAAATAAGTGTACACTGGTATGAACTCGCCTTTATTAATCAAACTTCACTTGACAACACTGTAATTCAAGTCACTGTCAAAATACTTGTATCCAAGGTAACTCAGAGTAACTTCCTAACTAACTTCCTTCATCTCACAAATGCATTGCTTTTATATACAAATAAAGTTCTAGAAAACTTAAGAAATCAATAGAACACAAATAGAATGTTCGACGATTGATCCAGAACAAAAGTTAGTGCTTCTAGATTTTTCCATCTAATTCATCGAACGATCTCGAACAATTCGAGAAGTCTTTATCAAATTTCAGGTCTGTAACAATATGCAGTGAAATTGATCGTAATCTTAGCAATCAAGAATATCTCTCTTTTCAAAATGAAATTAGAATTTTCTTCTTTAAAAACAAGTTATTTCGGTTCAAATATGCTACAATTCATTTCGAGAATATTTTTCCAAAATTATCGTTATACTTCAATGTAAACCAGCATTTTTTTCTGTGAATGAATGAATTGGAACCTTAGGTGTGAATACAATTCAATAAATACCAAACACACCTAAACAACGTCACTTTAGCTATTGAGACTGCCACCTTTGTTGGAGAAACGCGCGTCGAGTGAAAGTGACGTAGTTTTCGTGTTTTTGGTAGTTTCTATGTCTTGACCAAAATCTATAATAATCCAGTGTCATCAAAGTTAGCGGTTGGGGGTACCCATCTGTCGTACGCCCCTGATTGGAGTTACAAACTCTTTATTGAAGTTTCAATTTAAATGCCGTCAAATAACATACCACCCTGTAGCTCGGTTGATACTTATTTTAGAACAGTATATTCTGTAACAAGGTTAAAATGAAAAATTCGATTCGAGTGGGATGTTCCGAGCGCGAGCTGAAAGCGAGCGCAAGGAACCACGAGCATAACGAATTTTCATTCTAACCGAGTAAGAGACTGTGCTTTCTCCACAACCACAACTTTCACATATAATCAAGTGCAAAGCAAACGAAAAATTATTTTGACATTTCATTTCACATCTTGTCACTATGATGCCAGTCAAGGCTAACGTAATTATTGCTACAACAATGTCAGAATATTCATTCTTATACAAGTGATTGAATGAAATACAGGCAAAATGCATAAGACAGCAAGTGTTGTAGGATATTTATTCAATATCAAGAGCGTGATTGTTACCATTCCGTTATCAAATATGATTTCAGAATTGGCAAATTCTGTGGAGGTTGTGGAGAAATTATGTTTATGGGAACTTTCAGCCTTGAAATGAAGTGAGGATTAAATAAACACCTCTCTAAAAAATTGTTGAAAGTTCAATTCGAACGCTTTTTTGCCTAACATCGGACTTGTGGTAACTAAAAATTCGATTTATATTCATAGCAGAGTTCCAAATAATTTTGCGCAATACGAGTAAAAAAATTAAAATAGTTATTGAAAACAAAATGAAAATATAAAAGTAAACTAATAAACAAAACATGTATGCACACTTTTGTATGAGACACAAAGCTCATAAAAATGCGGTATGGCATTTTAGGTGGTTGTCAGAAAAGCGCATTAATAAGGGCGATTAACAATCGAGATAATTTCGAGATTGTTTTCGCCATTTCTATTCACGAGTTTGTTACGAAACTTTTCTGTCGACCGGACTTTTATAAAAAAAATAAAAATAAAAAATGCTCTCATTTGGGTTTGAACCGTCGACCTCGTTGTCACATCTCGACTGTCAGGCCAACATTACCATTGCGCCACGTGACTTCCTTATAGTGCCAGTAACAACTGGTGTAAATATTGAAGATTGTCTGGAATTTGATATCAGAATTGGCAAATAAAAAATGACAGATACTTAGTACTTACCAATCCAAATGTATTAGAGCAATGTATGTTGGCTTGCAATCAACGATTTTGAGTGCGTTAAAATACGCCATGAATTAACGGTCTGCGGAAATAGTATAAAAAAGTATGAGTGGATAAAAAGGTCTTTCAAACACGCGCGATTCAGAAAATAGAATTTAGAATAGAAATAGAGCACGAATCCACGAATACTTTACGTTATTTTTTTCAATTGGTGCACTTTGAAATCATAAACACTGGTTTTATTATTACAAGTAATGGAAACTTATAATGTAAAATGGTTGAGAGATGTGACATTAGTTAAAAAAAGTTTTGCATCTGTTTGTAATATTTTATTTGACGTTACAGTCAGATCAATAATGATAACATTGTCATTCAGACTTCACTGTTCTCGAGTTGTTGATGTATCCATGGTAATTTAAAAAACGCGCGTTTTTGAAAGTTCGATTTGCACACGCTGAGGCGTGCTTTAAATAGGTAAAAAGGGGCACCAATTTGAAGAAATAATAAATCTTTCAAAATTTGTTTTGTTTTTGTTGTTTTCATCAGCCAGCTGCATAATGAGTAACCCTCAGTAGTCTTCGGGAGAAAATAGATACCTGAGCATATCAGTTCCTGAAAAAAATATGAATTCTTAGTCAAAGGTTTTACCAATCCATACATGGAATGTTCAGCTTGAAGTTGTCATATAATTAAAGAGCTTTCTTTCCTCCCACTTTCCACATCATTTGTTGGTGCGTAACCGATCTCAGAGAAGATTTTTCCAAATTGCATGTAGTTCCAGATCATGTAAAGGTTGCAAATTTATGAATGCATCAGAATAGATGTTTTCAGTTTGTGCAACAATGTTTCAAATCATTAGTAATTATCTCGCGACCACCTTGATAAAAAAAGACAACGAATTAAAAAAATACCGGATGTCCCAGAGCTTTTAGGCCAGCAGTTCAGTTATTTGCAAAAAAAATGAAAAAAATTCATAAGAACTTTCATGCAGCATAGCAAAATTCACCCCCTGGTGAACAACCCCTGAGAAACCACCCCTAACTTTTGTTTTTCGTATTGCACCCCATGTTTGTTGTTGTTCAACTCACAGCCCTTTTGATTTCTTAATCAACCATATCATCATAATATGTAGTTATGAAGATAGTTGGTCGAGAAAATTGAATTCATTAGTGGGTACTATTAAATGGACTGAATCAATTGTTTCAAGTTGTAGAGACAAGAAAAAGTGAAAGTTAAAGAAAATATTGGAAATTTTTGTGCTTCGGTTACAGGACTACCCTCACTGTATAAGAGAAACCAATTTCTGAACAATGTGGAGTGTGAACAAGTGGTGTAGTTTACATAATGGACGTCTAATCGGCCCCCATTTTTTCTAAGACACTGTGACAGGCCACCGATATCTACATTTCTTGCACTACTAGAATAATATAGTTACTAATATAGTTACTACATTCGTCAATAATACATTTCTAGACCGTTGTATTGGAAACAGTGGACCTGATCGATAACCTGCACGTTCTCCAGATCCCACGCCTCTAGACTTTCTCCTATTGGTATATGTGAAACAGTTGTCTTCGAAAATTAATCAATAAATATTGCTTGTTATTCCGTTACTCCGGAAATGATTAATTAGAGCTTCCTATGTACTCCCCCGCTGATTCGGTGATTTGAAGCAGGTTTGGCAAGTGCTTTTCAAAATTTTGAAAAATTTCTGTGGTGTAATGTATTTTTCCGTCGACCGTTCATTTATGATGTATTTTAACGCACTAAAAATCGTTGATTAATGACCCCTGTTAATGAATGATTTTCTATTAATCAACGATTTGCTTATATGCAACCCCACATACATTGCTCTAGTACATTTTATATTGGTTAGTACTATCTGTCATTATTTATTTGTCAATTATGAAATAAAATTTCAGAGACTCTTCAATACACCAATAGTTATCACATAAAATAAAAGAAGTCTCGTGGTGTAATGGTAAATTCAGTCGGACATCAGAGAGGAGATACTGAGGTCGATAGTTCAAACCCACACGAGGGCATTTTTTTTTCGTTTTTTTTTTAAACTACCCCGAAAGAAAATTAAACTATCTTTTAGTTGATATAAAAAGGAAATAGTGATTGTTTTTTATCGTAACGTTAAATAAATAAACATTGAAAATAAGATATCTGTATTTTTGAAAACTTCTATCGACGGGAAAGTTTTGTAACAAACTCGTGAATTAAAATGGCGATTAACAATCTCAAACATTAACGCGCTCGCTCCGCTCAGGCGTTAAAATTATTATTAATACACTTGTTCGTTAAATAACTATCATAATGCAGATGAGCTTATAGGTTAATATTCCATTTGTATATTTTTTGCAATAGTTCTGCATGCCATGATGGCTTCCGTGATATATACCTCTGAATGAAAAAAGACTGTAAGTTGAACCAAAACAAACATGGGGGTGCAATTTGAAAAACAATTCTGGAGAGGGTTGAAAACTGAGATTTATTGCTTTCTCGATATACCATTTACTTGGCTGAAGTTTGAAAACTTTTGGAATTATTGTTAAAGGACACCGCACACTTTTATAGGAAAATTGCCCCCCTGTCGAATCGGCTGAATTTTTGATATGTTGTAGTCCAAGTCATTCCAAACAAAAAGTCCAATTGGCAAAACTTTTTCTATAGGCTAGTTTTGACGGTAGAGGGCGTTGAAAATTCTCATTTTTTCTTTATTGTTAAACAACAAAAAACGATACCTGAATAATTTTTACTATTCTTAGTAATCAAGATATAAACATTCATCAATATAAGATAATATTAAAAGTATTGTTCATTGGTGACATTACAGATGGTCAATTATACAGTGTGTTCCATCTTGTATGGTCAAACTAATACCTCAAGTTAATAAAACTCTTGTTATTAACACGCTTATATTAGCTTCACTTGTATGTATGTATGTGTCTATGTAATTAATTATGACATTTTGTAATGGAAAAAAAGAAAATGGCGGCTCCATGATGGCGGACGAGATTTGTGATTATGGTACGATTCAATTCAAAATTGGTATGATGAAAGGATTTTCGGGGTCAGAGATTATGATGGTTTTTTCAATATTCATAAATTAAAGATGGCGGCTCCAATATGGCGGACGATTTTTGTCATTATGATCTGATTCGATTCAAAATTAGTGTGTGAGGGTTTTCGGGGTCAGAGATTATGAATTTTAATAAAAAATATTATGTAGTTTAAAAATACTAAAGAACACGCTTTACTTCCAAATTGGACTAAAAAGTAAAAAATAATTGACAATTCGTTCCACCATCCAACCCAATGTTTTTCGTATCGCCCTGTATTGAACTTGAAATTGAACTTTAACGCATTATGAAAATATACTGGATAATATAAAAACATTACATCCCAACTGCGGAAAAAATTATGTAGTTTAAAAATACTAAAGAATACGCTTTACTTCCAACATGGACTAAACAGTAAAAAATATTTGACAATTTAATTACTTACACAAATGTGAAAAAAGCCTGGGTGCTTCCGATCTACATTCTTATATTTTTTATTTTAATATAACAATACTGAGCGTCTAAGAGCTCTAGAGAACTTCGTCAAGCACCCTACGCTTTTTTTACATTGAATTGACAATTATTTTTTACTTTTTAGTCCATTTTGGAAATAAAGCGTGTTCTTTAGTATTAGACGCTCAGTATTGTTATATTAAAATAAAAAATATAAGAATGTAGATTGAATTTATGAATATTGAAAAAAACATCATAATCTCTGACCCCGAAAATCCTTTCATCATACCAATTTTGAATTGAATCGTACCATAATCACAAATCTCGTCCGCCATCATGGAGCCGCCATTTTCTTTTTTTCTATTACAAAATGACATAATGAATTACATAGACACATACATACAAGTGAAGTTAATATAAGCGTGTTAATAACAAGAGTTTTATTAACTTGAGGTATTAGTTTGACCATACAAGATGGAACACACTGTATAATTGACCATGTGTAATGTCACCAATGAACAATACTTTTAATATTATCTTATATTGATGAATGTTTATATCTTGATTACTCAGAATAGTGAAAATTATTCAGGGTAATGTTTTTTGTTGTTTAACAATAGAAAGAAAATGAGAATTTTCAACGCCCTCTACCGTCAAAACTAGCCTATAGAAAAAGTTTTGCCAATTGGACTTTTTGTTTGGAATGACTTGGACTACAACATATCAAAAATTCAGCCGATTCAACAGGGAGCCAATTTCCCTATAAAAGCGTGCGGTGTCCTTTTCGATTTTTAATGTCTATCTCTATTATTGGCCTACTGTTTGCATTGGCCAATATCGGCGGTAAATTGATATTATATTTCTTATACCCAAGTTGGAACGAAACCTAAATTACCAATTTTAGAGCTCCGATCTGAAATGAGATTTCATCATGCGTTGACCAACCTGCAGGCGCCGGAAGCAATTTTTTCACAAATCTGGTTCAACGCTACTGAAAAGATTTTCATTTCGAACGCCTTGCACAACCCAGCCAGCCTAGTTCATTACATGGATTGTTGGTTGCTTCATTTCATTCACCTCTGTTATACGTTTCAATTTACCTCATTGAATTTGTGTAAATACAGCGGTACGCGGCTGTATAATCAGAAAGAGGCCTACGAAGAAATAGGTAGTAATTTATTTCGAAATGGAACTCGAGAAATTTCATTTCACTGAACCGTGCAGAATGAGATGACCAAATATGGTGTTATAAAAACAAGTACCTCGGACACAATGATCCCAAAGAAAAAGCCTGTTACATTTTTCATTTATACTGATTCAACCCATCGATGATAATTTTTTACAGGGTGTCCCGCGACGATTAAGACTTAGAATATTTCGGAACTCGAGAAAATTGCAATTTTCGGATTGTAAATTAAAGAAATTGGTGGAGCTCTACTACTCTCGAGTTCCGAGATATTCTCTGTCTTAATCGTCTGGGGCGTCCTGTATAACATAGCAATTTGTCTCGTAAAATTCTTAAATAAAACCACGAGCCATCAAAACGATTGATTTTTGATAATTTTGGAGTCTGAGAGAAAATGAGAAAATATTGTGACAAAAATACCTTTTTCTACTCCCGTATGTGAATTACTAACGTCACACATCGATAAAAATGTGTAAAGCTTCATTTCACGAATCGGTGTGTGAAGTGCCATGCTTTTCTTATGGTATTTATTTCACGCACCGGTGCCATAAGAGTCAATACAAATTCACACACCGGTCGCTGGTCTAGGTAGCGGTGGCGAGAGAAATTGACAAATATGACAGTTCCCGCAGAGTGAAGTTCAGAGTTACATCAGTTAATAGACCGTAAATAGTAATTAATCACCCTCTGAATTAATAAATAGTACGACGAAATTTTGATTTAAACCGATTAGCCGTGTATTTCACGCAAATTCCTGATGGACATCATTGAAGTACTCCCATCAACTCCTCCAAATATAACGTTAGCAGCCAGTGAAGCAAGTTCATCGTTATTGCCACAAAAATCGTTGGGAATTTACGAAAACACTTTGGAAAAGTTTATGCAATGGCGCAATACAAACAACGTCCAATCATTCTCCGAAACGGTAATATTAGCCTACCTATCTGAATTATCAACAAAGGTTAAATCTTCTACCTTATGGAGTCACTACTCAATGTTGAAAAGCACCCTTAGTGTTAAGTACAACGTACAAATTGGTGATTATCCCAAAGTTCGCGCTTTCTTGAAACGGAAAAACGAGAGATACATTCCTAAAAAATCATGCGTTTTGGAAAAGGAACACGTATTAAAATTTCTCAAAGAGGCACCCGATGAAAAATATTTATTAACCAAAGTAAGTCCATTTGTATAAATATCGATAAATACTAATCTTTAAATTTTTAGCTTATTTTGTTGTTTGGGGTAGCTGGAGCCCTGCGCAGAGATGAGCTCTATAAATTAAAAATGGATGACATCCAAAATTTGGGAATAGTTCTTATTGTGTCAGTTAATGATACGAAAACTAAGGTTTCTAGAAAATGTACTGTTACTGAATACTTGGACATATATCACAAATACGTGGCTTCGTCCCAAGGATTATGCCGAAAATAAATTCTTTATTAATTATCAACGAGGGAAATGTACTCGGCAAGTGATTGGTATAAATACGATAGGAAAAGTCCCTTCAGAAGTTGCCACATTTTTTAAACTCCCCAATCCCAACGAATTTACCGGGCACAGCCTACGGCGTTCATCTGCGTCTTTATTAGTCGAAGGTGGAGGAGATCTCCTAACGCTAAAAAAACACGGCGACTGGAAATCATCCTCAGTGGCAGAAGCCTACGTGGAAGAATCCCTAACTAAAAAGATAGATTCTGCAATAAAATATTAACAACTGAGAATAATCGTAGTTATGTTGTCAATACCAACAGTACAAGCAGCACTAATTTTGTAGAGAAAGAGAAAGTAAATGTACATTTTGACAATTTACAAAATTGCAATATAACTGTTCATAATAATAATTATTATAATAAAGAAAATTAGTCAAATTTTCCGTTAATTCAATCTCTAAGTAAAAGGTCGTAGAAAAAGTATAGTGTGCACCACGTGCGTGAAGACTTTTTTACGCTCGTGCGTAACTTCCACACCCGCGTAAAAAAGTATACTTCACGCACTAGATACACAATATACTATTTTCTACAACTATTTTCTAAAAAAATAATTGACATTTTTTCATATCTATTGAAGTTAACGATTTTTTTTTCATCAAATTTATTTTTGAGAAAGGGAAATTCACTTCTTGACATAAAATGAAGAAACATCTTTTTGGCACTAGTTTTAAACATATTTCTTCTAGATATTGTAATAAAGCGTTTCTTGCTTTGAGTGATAGCATATGAACCTAGGTAATCGCATGATGTTAGGAAATCCACCCTGTGATATAAAATGTGTCTGCGACCTACCAGCCCGATTGATTTTACATGATTAACGACACTTCTTTCCCCTCGTCTTTATCCCTTTGCTTTCAAAAGTGCTCTGAGTTACTAGACTCCCTAAGGCCAGGAATACACGAGCATGCAACACGTCGCGTGCCGCCCGCTCCGTCACGCCGGCTTTTGAATACATGTGCATGAGTTTTGGCGAGTGAGGTTTCACGAAACGGCAGATAAAGTCGGTAGTCAGTATCAAAATGGACCCACTGGAGGGGTTTATGTTCGCGTGAAGTATCTGCTCGTGTATCCGTGTGCATAGTAAATAATGTATCTCACTGACAGCGGATACGAACGTGCTCAACGCTTGTGTATTCGCTTCAATTGAAATAGGCGGCGTTCAGCACGCAACGTGCTATACGCTCGTCCATTATAAGCGCAAGGATCAGAGAAATCTGTACCTAAATAAAGCTATTTGGAAGATCCAGTTTTGAAAAAAGTTGTTAAATTATTCTGTTCGTAAGTTTTATTCTCGATACCGGGTTCGTGGTAAAATCCGAGGCCTTTTTTTACTTTCAGACTTGCTATGCAATTCTAGACTTCCTAAGGAACAGAACATAAATCTGTAACGCAGTGATAGGTTTCGCTTCAAGTGAAATAGAGAATTGCATTGTTTTCCTAAGAAATAGACCTGATTTGTTGAAAAATGTTATTTCCATCAACCGGCTACTCCCTTAGGAGTAACCCTCAGAAGTCTTCGGGATCGAAGCCCTTACCAATCCCTTAACGTATGATCACAGAGTAGAGAACTTATAGTTCTCTACTCTGTGGTATGATGTCATGAGCACCACAAACAGTGAAAATGTGATTTTATTGAAATAATAAATGTATCTATTTTATTATCAGAGTTGGCCAGTTATTAAAAAAAAATCACTTATAACCTCCCTGGTGCTTGAATTATTGCCGAAGATTTTGAGTACATGCATTTTCTTAAAAAATTCATGCAAAAGATAAATTTCCGGCAATTAATTCAAGCACGCGGGGGATTCGGTAACAAAATTTCAGACCAAAATATATCAAATTCCAACAATTCATAGGAAATAACTAACCATGGGTTCACCTCAACTATTTATATACATACTACAAAAAAAGATGCATGAAAATAATATTGATATATAACACACTTAACAACATTTTCATGTTTGCTCCCATTTAGATTTGACCTCGCGACCATCAGGCCAACATCTTACCTCTCGGCTACATCTTCCGAATAAAACTAGTGATAACACTGGTGTATTGAAGTTTTTCCGAAATTTGATTTCAGAATAAGGGGCGAGTGGATAAAGGGGCTAAGTGACAATATCAATTTTTGAGAAAACAGCATTCTGGAACCTTTTTCTGAAAAACAATCACTAAAATCGAAATTTTTGATGCCATATTCCATTTGGAAGTATCTGTCAATCAGGTTAAAATTGAAATATAATATTTGATGACCTTGATCCAATACAAATAATGCAAAATTTGAAAATGTCACTTAGCTCCTATTGGCAAATTCTGCGATGATCGTGGAGAAAATATTTTCAGACACATTTGAAATATCTGAAATGAAAAATAAAATTCCATTTGTATATAAAAGCAAAATATCAACTATCACATGTCAAATATTTGACAGAAAAATTTCCAATTATTATTTCGTCTAGGGTACCCTGCAGGATAAAAATTTCCAGAAATTTTTTGGGTTGCCTTGGCATCTAATCAAAAACAAATTTTTTGATTGGCTAAAAAAGTGAAGTGTGAAATTTTCTATACATTTTTTTGTTTGAAACAAGTAGTGTTCAGTAATCGGAGCTGTTAATACATAAATATGAAATATAAAAAATAAAATTTCATTTGTATATAAAAGCAAAATATCAACTATCACATGTCAAATATTTGACAGAAAAATTTTTAATTATTATTTCGTCCAGGGTACCCCGCAGGATAAAAATTTCCGAAAATTTTTTGGGTTTCCTTGGCATCTAATCAAAAACAAATTTTTTTGTTTGAAACAATTAGTGTTCAGTTATCGGAGCTGTTAACATACCTCTTGAAAATGCCAACCAGTCGTGTTGGCCAAACGTCGAGAACATCTCAAAATAAACGTCGGCCTGAAACCCCGAATAACCATCATTCAATCAACGATGGCCGCGAAAGCCTTCCACAATCTGGAAAATACAGGGCGTTTCCGAAAATGGGGCGATTAAGAAAATGGGTTGTTATATGGAACATAATCTAACAAAAAATGGCAAGAATTTTTTGTTTAAAAATTTTTTGTTTTTGAAGCAATCAAAAGTTTTCAAAATATTGGAGCTTTTAAAAACCTTGGTTTGGTAGACACTGATTTAATTCTCCAGGCCGCAGCGTGTCTACCCGCTGGTTTGCGTAGGCTGTAGACCTCTGTTCCTTGACAACTAAATTTTAAAATTCAATATCTGCCAAAGTATTTTTTCGACAAATAAGTATTCATTCATTTCGTTTTGTTTTGTCATCTTCTACTTCCAAATTCATGTATCGCTCCAATTTCGGAAACACCCTGTATACTTTTTAAATTAATTATTGTTTTTCGCCATCACAGCGAATGCCGAACATTTAAGCTTTTACGTGTATGTGCTCTAATCTGAAGGCACCTTTAGGTTTTGAACATAGATAAAAATATGGACGAATGATTTTGAAAATTTCGAAAGGGATTGAACCGATTGAACGATATTTCGAAATCATTCACCTACATGAAAATCACTTTTTGGGTTTGTTCGTGCGATGGGTGTGGATTCCATGTGACAACTTGTGTGACAAAGTTTTTTGCGTGCGTTCAAATAACATTTCATTAACTCATATCTAGATTTCGATGTCGAGTAAGCAGACAGTAGTCCATTGTGTTATTTAAATTGGACGTATACTGTACTTGCTGAAGAGATAAAGAGCTGTTTATGGTCTCACGGGTGTTTGTTGGATTTTGTCTGTGCTGAATTCGACGGTCTGCGTGAGTCACCCGCCATTCCACTGTGCGATGCGATATCTAGGTCAGATTTCGGCGGGGACGGCGGGGATTTCGACTCATACCCAGGTCGGCGAACTGTAGACGGCATGTCGCATCCATAATAATACTTAAAATGATAAAAACAATGGATTATATTTACACAACAATCGGGGGTTACATTCCGACTTCGAAATCGGAAAATAATAAAATCCCGACTTCGAAGTCAGAATTTAATACAATTCCGACTTCGAAGTCGGAAAATAATAAAATTCCGACTTCGAAGTCAGAATTTAATACAATTCCGACTTCGAAGTCGGAAAATAATAAAATTCCGACTTCGAAGTCAGAATTTAATACAATTCCGACTTCGAAGTCGGAAAATAATAAAATTCCGACTTCGAAGTCAGAATTTAATACAATTCCGACTTCGAAGTCGGAAAATAATAAAATTCCGACTTCGAAGTCAGAATTTAATACAATTTCGACTTCGAAGTCGGAAAATAATAAAATTCCGACTTCGAAGTCAGAATTTAATACAATTCCGACTTCGAAGTCGGAAAATAATAAAATTCCGACTTCGAAGTCAGAATTTAATACAATTCCGACTTCGAAGTCGGAAAATAATAAAATTCCGACTTCAAAGTGAGAAAATAATAAAATTCCGACTTCGAAGTCGGAATTTTATTAAATTTTTACTTCGAAGTCGGAATTTAATTGATGCAAGTAAAGCACCTCTTACATTAGATCTCCACGAGAATCTCATCAGGAAAATCGGAAGAATTGGGAAGCAGGGTCTTCAGAAATAATTTCACACAGCAAGAAAGAAAAAAATGGAAATGATGCGGAAATATTTCTTCTGCAATAACACGTTGAAAATTGTTTTCCAACATAAACCTGTTATGGGTATTGCATTTTGATTTTTGTTTGGAAATATGAACAGGATGTTCATAAAATCAGTTGTGGAATCATCTGCGGCTGAAAGACAAACTTTAGTCGCTATTCTCCTTCGTTCAAAATAACCTCTTGGGAGGTATTCATGTTGAAAAGAGAAACATTCTCCATTAAAATTGAAATCTGTGATATATAAAAAAAATCAACTACTTCCCTGGCTAAATTCACGTTGGACATTGAACCAAATCTGATGGAATATCTAAATATTTCTGCTGCGGTAACGTGGGTAACACAGAAGAAATATTTGCATCATTTCCATCCTTGCTTTGTGAAACTAATTCTGAACTGTCTGCTTTCCAATTCTTCCGATCTCCCTAATGGACATCTAATGTAAGAGGTGCGGTCCCTACATCAATGAAATGAACGTTTTCTGTGAATGATTCTATCAACTATCAGTCAACTATCTGAATGAAAATGCAAATTTTCACCATCAGGTTTTTTCTTTCAGTTAGGGTCTTTTCACAATATCTATCAGATGTGGTTCAATGTCAAGCGACTTCGAAGTCGGAATTTTATTATTTTCCGACTTTCAAGTCGGGATTTTATTAAATTCCGACTTCGAAGTCGGAATTTTATTATTTTCCGACTTCGAAGCCGGAATTTTATTATTTTCCGATGTTGAAGTCGGAAATTAGTGAAAAATATTTAAAAAAATTATATGGCCCTTCTACGCCTTCGTATGGAATCGAAACATAAGTTTGATTTATGAGCTTTGAATGAAAATGCAAATTTTCACCTTCAGATTTTTTCTTCTAGTTAGGGTCTTTTCACAATATCTATCAGATGTGGTTGGTTCAATGTCAAGCGTGGGAAATAATAAAATTCCGACTTCGAAGTCGCAAATTAGTGAAAAATATTAAAAAAAAAATTGATTTATGATTCATGGAGCATAGCTCCATGTTTTTTTGTAGAACCTTACCAAGAATCTAACACATATAATTCAATTGTCGTAGAGGCAGTAGATGGAATTTGTTGAATACTTACCGACGAAAATAACGGATTCTTTGCGATAATACTGTTTACTCGTTTGTATGATTTCATATTGAAACCCAGGGTACTTTTGGCCCCTAGAGATGGCACTCCATATACAGTGCGGTTTGTTATAGTTCCTCTGCCTGTTTACTTTTTTTGTTTTTGTCCAAATAGAAGTCTAATTATACAGTATCGGAAACTTTTTATCTGGGGTATAGACAGAAATCTACGCGAGCAACAAGGAACGCAATGATATGACAATACCACATAAACAAGAGAAACGCGCTACTAAGAGAGACGCACTACTTAGAGAGACGCACTACTGTGTGCCTCTCCTGTCACCCCACCCGACGCATTAACGGACCACGTGGCAATGCGACACACCGCACACAGCCCACGTCGATATCCCTTCCTCGAGCGAGTCGAGGAGAAATTGTAATGCTCTCTCAACATATAGCAAGTTATTTTTTACGCTCTCATGAAACCACCACACCAAAGATGAAAACTTTCCGATACTGTATGGATAATCATGTATTCTGGCTGGGCCTTGTTACTGAATTCGTACGTATACATGGGAAAAAACCGTTTGGAGGTTATCACCGATACTGCTTTTTGAAATCAAAGGCATGGTGATTGCTTGATACAGGGCGCAGAGGGAGAGGCACGTTAACTTAATAGTTATTTCTGCAACAAGTGCAAAAAGTAAGTGCAATAAACAATTTTTGCACGAGTTACATGCAACATTTTTTCTACGTTCATGCAAAAAGCAAAAAATTATTTATGAAGGTACGGCACTAGGCATTGGAAAATGAAATGCACAACTTAAATAATTGATTATCACTATCGATATGCATTCAAACAGATCACTATCATCTATTTTCCATTAATAATACTCATTTTAAAACTTTTAATTCTGTAATTGTCAGAAATACTAACGTTTAAATAACCACAGTTGCATTATAAAAATAAAATTATAGTAGCCGTGAGCGCGTATGTTATCACGAGGTGTGGTCATAGTACAGACACTTTGCTCTATGCAGGTAAAAGTGTTTAGAACAAAGCGGATCAGTTTTGATTATGGAGTTTAGTTCCGGCTGCTAACATTAATACAAAATAATATAAAATATGTAACAATTTAAAACGTATTCCCAATCTCACAGAATGTCTGCTAAATATGTAGTGGGTTTGCACATTTATGTTTGTCATGATGACAGCACGTTGAAATTGAATGACAGATGAGTGCAATAAAAACTTTATTGCACTAGTGCAATAAAGAACTTCTTTTTCCACTAAATATAGTTCAATAAAGTTTTGCTTTTTGCATGGATGTAGAAAAAAATTATAAATATCATGGAGGGTCAAGTGTCACATTGTTGAAAAGGGAATTCAATTATCTTTATAGTTTGATCTATGATTAAGAATTTGAAAGCATCTTGATTTAAAGATTAGTTAATAGTTTAGCCCAATTATTACTAAAGTAGCTATTCAATGTCGTTCTGAACAACTTTTTTGAATAACATTTTTCGGTTGTTTTTCAATTATGTCTGTTATAAGACATAATTTTGATTTTTTTTTAATTTCCCGCCAAACAAATAATGCCGGTAATTAGTGTTATTTAAAATAAGTGATGGATTATAATTAGCTTGCACGTATAAATAAGGCAAACTTTAATTTTACTACAGAATATGGTCTGAAACATTGTCGGGGTGTGTTAAATATAGAAGTTTGGTGTCGGCTTAAAACTCTATTCCTTATTTTTTTCATTCAAATCATCTTATTGGTTCCTATTTCTAAAAACTATTTATTACTTGTTACTCATACCAAAAAAGATGGTAACAAATTCTGATGAAAGATTAAAAAAAATGAAAATAATCTCATTAGATCTACGAATAAAACATACATAATGTTATGGAAGAGCGACTTTTATTATTCAGTTGCATATCATTAGGATTATTTTGCCGACCTAGTTAGTTCTGTTAAATTACGTAATAATTTACTTCATCTGCTAATGCTACAAATGCATACCGAATTCAGATTATGGGAACTTCGACGGTAAGGAATTAATAGACTGTATTCATTAATTACTAACATTTCTGTTGAAAGTTCAATTGCGGAACGGACGTGATTCATTACGTTGACTCTGTTCCGTCAGTTTAATCGTATATTGAATCGATTTTGCTTCTCCTGCTTCGGAGTTCATTTCGTGGCATTTTACACTCGATTCGGAAAATGTTTCTCGCTGTTTTGCCGAAGAAGGTTTTCACAGAAAGTTTAATGATATTTCTGGACGAACAACAGCCATTGTTAAGAATGTATTCATCAAAATGGGGTTTCTAGATTGAATTCATTGTGCTGGGTGACCTCAAAATGAAGTACGCCCCCGAAATATCTTTGAAGTCTCAGGGTGTGCGCGCTTCCTTCGCCACCCCAATCAGAAATTCAATACTTCCGCTTGTTCGGAATATTACTACTGATTTTTAAAAAGGGGAATAGTATATTCTGTAACAAGGTTGAAATGAAAATTCAATGCGAGTGTGAAGCTCCGAGCGCGAGCTGAAAGCGAGCGTGAGGAACCACGAGCATCGCGAATTTTCATTCTAATCGAGTAACAGACTGTGCTTTCTTCACAACCACAAATTTCACATATAATCAAATGGAAAGCCAACGAAAAATTATTTTGACATTTCATTTCACATTTTGTCACTATGATGCCAGTCAAAACTAATGCTATTGCTATTGCTACAACAAAGTTAGAATATCCATTCTTTACCAAGCGATGAAGTTAAATACACGAAAATGCATATGACGGCAAGTGTTGTAGAATATTTGTGTAATATCAAGGGCGAGAATTGGCAAATTCTTTATTGAATCCAGTGGTGTAGTCTAAAAAATCTCTAGTAATTTTTTTAAATTTGTGACCTTGAAAAATAAAAATATGTGGCCTTCAAAATGGAGATTCATCAATGAAATTTGGTGCCCTATTAGACTTTTTGAATGTCAATCTAACGAGAAAAAAATCATTGCAATCGGTTGAAAAATGTAAGTTTTATAAGGGTGCTTCCATCTTGAATGGGACACACTGTATATATAGTTAGGAGAGAGGAAGTCGTTGCTGACCAGTTAAGATAAAGCTGGGAAAACTTGTTGGGTACGCAGCATGCAGGAAGTATACTCTTATAACACTTGTTCCAATATTTTAACAAATTTTATTGTCATCATCAAGGAATGCTACAATATTGTTAAAATACAATGAACAATGACAAACAGTGGATTCTAAAACTACTTACAGTGTCCATGAGGTTGTGTACATAAATTTTATAAAATAGACGTTAATTACAATGTACATATTAAAACAATTAGTGAGAGTCCTTAAAGGTCGTCATCACCATTAATTAAACTTTTATAGTCAGGAACAATAATTATAATAAAAGTCAAAAACATACATCATACCGGTATTTTTAGCGTCGGCATGGGAGAAGAAGAGTTCATTTTAGGTTAACAAGTGAGGTTAGGTACGATCCTGCATGGAACAGTACTAGAGTGAGGAATATAGACAGACTGAACCTACCATGGAACGAGACATTGTCAATTAGAACATGGAATGGCACAGAATAACATAGATACAAATTTTTTATTCATATAAAGTTTTGCTTTCCAAATTCATCTTTACAGGTGTCTTTCCTATATAGGAACAGCAATTTCACAGAAAAAAAATATTTACCTACCATCAGCCAATGAAAGATTTACTAAGAAGGTCAATGGTTCAGAAATTGTGGTGATGATTTTTTTCCACAAAAACATCGGAACTTCTTCTGACCCTGCAGAGCTTTTGTTTTTCAGTCTTGTTTTGAGTAACTCATTTAGTTGTTTTCTTTAAAGGCAATACAAACATTGAGTTGTTGAAATCTTGTACGATCCGGAAACTAGAAAAATTCCTAGGCTGAACACTCATTTTATTCCGTAATTTTATTGGAGCATCCTGATAAAATGTATTGAAGAAGTCATATATCATTTTTGGATCATCGATTATATCTTGGTAATTCAAGTTGATGTTATGGTGACTTTTTTTATCGAGTTCAGAAATTACTTTGCATGTGGATTCCCAGAATTATTGGCTATTACGTTTTGATAAGAAGATTTCTTTTTATTTTCTAAGAGACGCAGGTGTTGTTTCTTCGACTTTCATTAAAACTCTCTTGATGAAACTCATTTTTCAAAATGAAGAGGTCCTTCAAGTTTTCGATTGATCTTTTTATTTCTTGAAAGATCAATTTCTATATGATTTACTCAGAATGATTCACAATGGGAATTGGTTTTTATAATGCTTCAGAAAATTTTGATTAATTGGCTCAGTAGTGTAGTTGCGCGTAAAAATGTTCAGCCTTTATACTATGACGTAGCTCTGGCGTTACCGGTCTCTTGGTCTATAATTATTCAGTATCTGCATCTGAGCAGAATCAGCGTTAGCAAAAGTTGATGAAAAGGTCTGAAAATAGAAGCTTGTGGTACACCACTAGTCATAGACAAAATATGTGACGTAATTTCATCCTCATTCATTATAAATGAAGCATTCGCAGTAAATCCGAAGTATATCCAAAGTAATAGATGCTCGAATAGATTTGGTACAAACTGAATTGAAGTTAGTCATTAGGAACCCTTTTTTATATTTATCGATTCAATGATTTGATCGTAGTTGGTAATTTCACGGTCCATTATCAAATGAGACTTTTTCAAAAGAAAGAATTTTCACTTTCCAAATGATTTCGGTGATATTCGCAATTTCATTCCTTAATTTAAAATAAATCGCAAGAAAGCGTCATCCGTTTAATTCTTTCCCTTCTCCATCGATTCATATTTGAAGCAAACGAAACCCGATACTCAGTATAAAAAAGGCAAAAATGTGGTTATCCTTCAATCTGAATTCTTTCAGTCGAAAAACCTTCAGGAAACGATCAAATTTCAGCAGTTCGAGAGATCGAATTTCTTTCAAGATGTACTTTTTATACCAGGAAATACGATCTCGATTTATAAGGAACGATTTAACTTGAAAGATTACAAGGTATTACACTTTTTATGAGGCGTGCTCTTTGTCGATACCAAAGGAGTTCGATTTAGCCGAATACTTATTCAATCATATTGAACATAAGTTTATTTCATGGGTTTATAGTTATGAATTCAAATTTCGAATTGATGCCTGATAATTTGACGAAAGGATTATTGTCTCGAAAACTACGTGAGTTTCTGGTCTCAAGATTTAATTGAAATTTGCTCTCTTATTCAATCTGAAATATGAAAATTAAATGAATATAAAACAACATAAGAAAAGCGGGTCCTTTATGTCTTGAGTTCTAGTGAAGCGATAGAGTATTCTGCTTCAAATAATAGGACAAGTACATTGAAGGCCGAAAACATAACATTATGTTTTTGTCCTATTAATTCATCACTGCCACAGCAAGATTGTATGATATTGTTCATTATATTATAAATTAGGAGAATGTCGATTAGCACCGGACACTCGGGTGAGGTTTGAATAAAAAGGTAATCCACAAGTTTTTGCGTTTATATATTATTTTAAAATTAACATATGAACTTCAGTTATTGTAATAATTGAAAATTATGATTTTTTCATTATTGTAATCACAACATTAAAAAAAGAGCCTTTAATTTATGTAACACAAAAATCTTCGGCTATGTCCGTGGCGGACATACCTTTCAACGATGAAGTAAACGTTTTTTAGCCTTGCATATACAGTACGGACGTAAATAGTCCCCCCTATTATTTTTTGAACGGTTTGTTATTTTTCAACCAAATATGGCACACCTCTATGAGACCATATATGCTACTTTTTACGATATCTGCCTTCTTTATGACGTCATCCGCACAAGCGTGACGTCATTTGGAGGAAAACATTTAAATAGGGAGGTACGTCACATGGCACCTCCTGTGGAAGGTATTTCCATTCTGCATCCAACGGTGTATGAATTTTCAATTTTCGCCCACCGTTAGGGGAGATATAGGGACATTTAATTGAAAGTGATTTAAAATTAGGATATTTTAGAACATTTACAGATTAAAAGGGCTGATGGGCCAGGATTAACCTGAATAACACAATTCTAATAGAACATGTCTGTTTTTATGTCTCTTAAGAGATGAAGTGAAAATTGAAATTTGACATTGTGTGACAAGCTGAAGTTGACAAATGAAATATGGCATGGAGTCGAAAAAACATAGTATGAGTGAACTGTGAATGAAAGCTTAATTAGGACAGACTCAAAATATGAGTCTTCGAGCCAACCAAGTCAAGTCTCTGAAAATATCAGTCTAATGAAAACTTCCAAAATTCAGATATATGCCAAGATGGCCCAAAAGGACTCGATCAAGATAATGTGAGTGAATTTGAAATGAACTGGTAAAATAGATTCATGAAACATGTTTCTAAAGGTAGCAGAAACAGAAATCCGACAATTTTTCAGTCTAATGAGAACTTGCAATCACCAGGTATACCAAAGAAACAATCATGATATATTATTATTATATTTATTATTAGTTCTGCTAATTGGGAAATCCAAAACTGAAGGTCATAGGATAAGTCTGATGAAAATCTTCCTAATTTCCCAATTAGCAGAACTAAAAATAAATATAATAATAATATATCATGTCTTTGGTATACTTTATCACACCTGATGAATGCAAGTTCTCATTAGACGGAAAAATTGTCAGATCTCTGTTTCTCTTTCTCTTTAGAAACTTGTTTCATGATTCTATTTTACCAGTTTTATTTCAAATTCACTCACATTATCTTGATGGAGTCCTTTTGGGCCATCTTGGCATATATCTGAATTTTGGAAGTTCTCATTAAACTGATATTTCAGAGATTTGACTTGGTTGCCTCAAAGACTCGTATATTTAGTCCGTCATAATTAGCTTTCATTCACAGTTCACTCATTCTATGTTTTTTCGACTCCATGCCATATTTCATTTGTCAACTTCAGCTTGTCACACAATGTTAAATTTCAATGTTTACTTCATCTCTTAAGAGACATTCAAACAGACATGTTCTATTAGAATATTAGAATTGTTTTATCCAGGTTAATTCTGGCCCAGTCCTTTTAATCTGTGAATGTTCCAAAATGTCCTAATTTTAAATCACTTCCATCGTCCTCTGGACGCATCATGTTTTTTATGGTTTTAGCTCTTGTACACCTGACGAGTAAGTAACCTTCTTTATCCATTATTTCAAACCACATTTTTCTAATTGTTAAAAATTTCTATTCAAACTATATTTGATCATCACTCAATTATTTTCAAAATTTCAATTGCATGTCATTTCAAATTATTTTCAACCATTACTTACTTTCAAGTAAGCACTGATGATGACTTTTTAGTCGAAAGCGCTCTGCTACGATTTTATAAATATATTTCTGCACGAAATACAAATTTTGATTCATTTTATATTGATACGTGCACACAGATTCACAATTTCACTCATATAAGTGTGCCGAATCTGGTTGAAAAATATTGAACCGTTCAAAAAATAATAGGGGGGGGGGGATTTTTGGGCCCGTACTGTATATGCAAGCTTCGTAAAATCTTCACATTCAAGGCACTGGATCCAGTCCACTTGAAAAGTTTCACCACATAATATGATACATTCTGTCTTGAGCACGATCTTCTCGGAGATTATTTTCGATATCCTTTTTCTCTGTCGCCATTTTTGGCCTTCTTCCAGAGCCTTTCCATGAGGCAAATACGTTAGGATCTCGTTTTTTGGGTCTTTCGAGACCGTGTCACAAGTTGTTTCCTAATTGCACATGGAAGAGGTGACGGCTACTTTAATTAATCTGCTTTATTTTCTCAAGGCACAGGTGACAGGTGGGCAGGTTTTGTAGCCCCTGCACCTAGGCCGCTCTATTTGGAACCGTTGTGCACCCACATGTTTTGGGAGGCACCTGTGTAGGTTACTCCAGCCGTAGTTTCAGGGGTCCCTTGGGAGGTTCCCCCAGATGATTTGTGTCCCCTTTTCCGGGGTGCCTAGGTTTGCCATCTCTGAGGCACCCTTGAGGGGTTCCTCTGATCGGCGCCTTCGAGACGATTGGCTTGGCTCCCTTGAATAGGTTCCATAGGTGCCTGCCTCGGTTCCCCTCAAAGGCTTGAATTCGTAGTCGCCGCATGTGATAACTAGGCCGTACCTGGGAAGATTCCCAGAGAGGTTGTTACACAGGTTCCTTTGTAGGTTCCTCTGTAAACTTGTGTTTGGGGTTACCTTCCGTTCCCTGGTTCCCTTTTCCGGGGTGTCCACTTCCGCATCTAGGTTTGCTATTTCAGAGACACCCTTGGGGATTCCTTTGGTTGGCACCCCCGGGACGGTTGGCTTGGCTCCCCTCGAGTGGGTTCTAGAGGTCCCTGCTTTGATTTCCCTTGAAGGCCGTCAGATAGTGATAGATTTAGGTGCCCCATTTTCGCATTTTCGTTTCCAGAGAGGTGGTTACACAGCTTCCTTTTCAGGTTTCTCTGTAAACTTGTGTTTGGGGTTACCTTCCGTTCCCCTGGTTCCCTTTTCCGGGCTGTCGACTTCTGCATCTCGGTTTGCTACTTCAGAGACACCCTTGGGGGTTTCTCTGGTCGGCGCCCCGGGACGGTTGGCTTGGCTCCCCCCGAATGGGTTCTAGAGGTCCCTGCTTTGGTTTCGCTTGTAGGCCGTCAGATAGTGACAGATTTAGGTGCCCCATTTTCGCATACAAGCCTCGATAGGGTTAAAAGGATATCGATTTGAAGTAAAATGAATATATTTTCTCCTCCTGTTTTACACCGCCATATACACCGCAAGCCAATCCGGTTGAACGAGCGAATAAAACTTTGAAAGTTTTGATTTAACAGTATTGCGAAAACGACCATCGTCCTTCCTAGCAGATCCCGAGATTTCTCGACGTTTAAATTTCTTTGTGGATACTTATAAGGTTATCAAGCGGAGTAGCCGAGTACGACGAAGCGTCAGCGAGGTCGATTCAGGTCAGTTAGTGATCAAACAGTTGAAATATTTGACATGTAAATTGTCTCGTAATAGCCATTACAATTTTTATTGTGCTCATTTTAATTATTATTTCGTAGGTTCTCGAGAGATTAGTTACCATATACTTTCTGACCGTGAACTCAGATTATTACATATCTCAGATTTCCTCAAAGGATAATAAAACATTCGTTTAAAATTTAACGTTCCATAAAATTATTCTGTG
The DNA here is from genome assembly GCA_958298965.1 of Chrysolina haemoptera. Classification (NCBI taxonomy): domain Eukaryota; kingdom Metazoa; phylum Arthropoda; class Insecta; order Coleoptera; family Chrysomelidae; genus Chrysolina; species Chrysolina haemoptera. The sequence goes on along the minus strand of OY282592.1, from coordinate 9,703,260 downwards.
TTAATATCTATGTTTTATTCCTAATTTTCAACTGTTGCCCCACTTACTCCTACTGCTTGTATTATTGTAAAGCAATAAAATTAATGTAAACGAAAGGAAATTATTATTCACAAATACCTTCTGTCGGTCACATCTGCAGCATATTATCCGATCCTTGAATTTAATAGAAACATGTATGCCTAGATGTTGAGCAAACGGAATTCAAAAATGATCGATTGGACTATCTGATTGAAATTGTTGCATTAATACCACAGGTGTGGATCGGTCGTGCATGAAATTAAAATTTCTTGCTAATAAGGTAATATTTCTTTCTTATTCGATGTCGAGTTGTTTGTTTCTCGTTACATTATATAATATTTATATTATTTTAAAAAATAATAACGGAAACAGCAGCATTTTCATTTCTTCAAATCTGCAATAACCTCATTCGAGGTTAAAATTTGTCGAGTGCTAACTCATAATTATAATGTCCGATTCGTTACCTAAACTAAACATCGAAGAGGTATACCGGGTGAATCCTACATCAGATGATTTACCAAATTATGGTCTGGCACTCAACTCTTGATTTTAGCTTCGAACATGGTGAGTGGGTTTTGCTTACTCCAACACAAAAACTTTATTTTCAGTATATAGTTTTTTTACCACTCCTTTTTCGCGTTAGTGCACCTCGCTGCTAGACTGCTAAGAGAACAATATCAATACAGGGACCTATAGTGGTCAGAAGAGCTAAACACAATAGATTACTCTTCTTGAAAGACGAAGGTAACTCCGGTTGGAGGATCCAGATTTTCCTAAGATGCGGGCAAAGGAAGATATGTCTTCCTTTCCACGACAAAATGTGTTAATTATTCATGGACACCGGCAAGGAGCAAGGTCGCGAAAAGAGAGATCCCAACGCGACTCGATGACATGGCCATTTATTTGCCAGGTGATTTGCATGGTAGAAACCACAGTTCAGAGCTGGAACGATATTTTTCTAGACGTTTCCAAGCTACAGAGTATAGCATGACGGACTCATTACCAAACTAGTCGGCATAGACTACGTAATACCCATGGTCAAGCTCTTGAACTTTTTCCAACAAGGTTTATAGGCTTTATAGGTTTTTCTTTTAGAAAACAACTCGAAAACCTGGGACGCATACGATCTGTTGTTTCCCTTTTCGCCATCAGTTTCATCTATAATCTACACTTCATTTCTTCCAACGTATCAACTCCTTTCCATCATATTCGCGAAAGGTGTTTAATATTCGGTTCTGAGAACGCTTACCTGAGGGTCGTAAGTTTATCCCCTCATAAATAAAATTTGAAAATTTGTCACGATCAGAAAACCGTTTGCTTCCAACATGTACAAGTTCTCTGAGAGACGAAGATTTGAGATTTGAATAAATGTTGAAAGGAGCCAGAGTCTCCTTCATTCTGTTCCATATCACTGACGCAATCTAATCGCAGAAATAATTTTTTTTGAAGATTAAAAAGGAAGCAGACGATGCATATCCTGTCATTGATGGTTCAGAATAGATCCATGAGCTACACACTCATTCTTAGGTCCAGTTGTTCATTCCGAGATTATCCTCAGATCAACTGATCTTAGTTTAATTGTTAGGTAGTAGCCAATCAAATCGCTAGTTCCTTAGCAACCAAACCAAGATTAGTTAATCTGGGGATCATCTTGAATTGAAAAACCGGCACTTAATGACATCAGTCAATCTGCCAAATCACCTTTTTGTCATCATCAATCCCGATCCATACAGAATTGGCGTCTGTGCAGCACTTGGAAACTCCGACCACACCGAAGAAACTATAAGGTGAAGTGGGGTGAGTGCGGGGACTCAAACTTCATTAGGTTGACTTGGGAACCACATAACTTTAAGAAAACTTGAATTACAGAAGTGCGCTTTGAACTGTCACTAATTTATTTCGTCTTGAAAAAAAAAACTGAAAATTTTAGTGTTATATAGAAACCTATCCGTAGAACCCACTTGCCAAAGACACTGGGGTTCGTGTCTGGTGCAAGTGGGTTCGTTGCTTATACTTTTCATATGGATATTATTGACTAGGGCAAGTGAGTCAACCTACATGTTGGGCAAGTTTTTAAATTCATCGATGAATCCATCGATGAGCATCCTTATTCAACTAATGGAAAATGAAAGTGAAAGTACATGTTTCAAGCTTCGATTTGCTTCTTTTAGATTTGAAATATCAGCAAAATTACCAAAGTAATGAACCATTTTTAGGAATCTGTTTTCATAAAACTCATTTCTATAAAACAAAATAAAGGAATTTATTTAGAAAAAACAAGTAAAGAAATTGTGCATTTTTTAAAGTCATTTTTTGACCCTTAAAATTCAAACAATCAATATACTTATTCGATAATATGGAAGTAAAACTCTTACACAAAAAAATAAGCCCTGAATCGTTACTGTAGCATCATTCCCCGAACAAGAGTAGACAAATTAAGAGAGCATCTTTTTTGAGAAAACTTCATATATTTTGAAAAATAATCAATATTTATCAATTTTTCAAAAAAAATTGTTTGGCTTGCCATAGGCTAACATAACAGTAACAAGTTTGAATACCTTACAATTAACGAGTTGTAGAAAACCCGATTTTTCACGGTTTTTCCGATATAACTCGAAAAGTATCAATGATATCGAAAAATTATAATTAAATTAATTGATAGATCTTTTTAATACCTACAATTTCTTGATTTAACTTTTTTCGATCGGAGCTGCAGTTTTTTAGTACATAATCAACAAAAAACTTTTCGCAACTTTGGCAACGTTTATACCGTGCGCGAATTTGGTACTCTGACCAAGTTGACCTTAGCAAATTCGGACCAATGGAATAAGTTACTGCCTATTTACACCATGTTTAATCAGTAAACAGTTTGGTTCTTATTTGGTTTGTTTGGTAATCATTTAGACAACACAACTCTAACCTATAAAAAGGTTTGCAACTCTACTAACCCATATTTTATGACAAAAACATTAATGGCAATCCAAATTAGATATTCAAGTTAAAATTATAAACATTATTATTAGACGTTGTGTTGCTAGAAAAATGGCATTAGGACACTCTTAGTACATTAGAAACTAGACTTAGGGCTCACCAAGAATTCAAACCAAATTTTGCATCTTTCTGGAAAGTCAAGGCCGTAGGTGTTTACACCATCTTGTTCATATAACTATTGTGGTCTGGTACTCAACAATTTTCGCTACCAAACCAAGCTGGTTACCTGACCAAGCGTATTGTATACACCAAGATGACCAAGACTATTTGGTTGAAATAAAGTCATTAGTCAGCTTACCAAGAGACGGTATAAACGTGGCCTTTGCCAATTTGTTAGGTTATGTTCGGTAATCAGGATCGAGAATTTTAATTTTCTATACGCTCATATTTTTTTTTCGGATATTTATTTTTGCACATTCAACATTGGGCCGCTTCCTCGTCTTTGACTATAACGTGGATAGAGGTTTCGTCCTTTTCCTCGCAAAATCTGCATTCTTCTTTCTCAAGTAGTCAAGAGTTTTTTCTGTTGGTCTGTTAGGATTCTCGTTAGTATTCTGAGCTTGTTTTTACCCTTGCTGGTGCAGTCATTCAATCTCTTCTGGTTGTAGTTTCCCAATAGTATCTTGGTCTGCCTTATTCCTTGTGATTCCATTCAGTATTGGGATCTTTTGTTTTGTACTTCTTCGAATTCATAAAGTATGTGCTGGTTCAGGTCCCAGAAATGGTGTTTCAGCCCCTTTTTATTGCCAATACGTCTGCTATTTCATTACCCCCCAGTTCAGTGTGACCCGGAACCCATAGGAGGGAAACAGTGTTGTACTCCAGGCACTCCCACACCAACTTGGACATGACTACATCGGAGTTCAGAACATTAATGGCTGCTTGGCTATCTGACTCACTTGAGCACTCAGTAAGTTGTTCAACTCATTTGATGATTTGGAAGTATTTCCATCTATTTGGAAAAATGCGAGAGAACAACCAATCTCTTGAAAGACACATACTACATACCTACTATCTGTTATCTTGTAGGTCGTGGGGAAAGTCGTCAGCATAGAGTTAATGAAGTGTCTGGTAGGGAACGACCGATATAGAAATTTTAGCCGATACCGCGCGATAATCGGCCGATACCGATAATCTGCAGATACCGATATTTCAAATACCGATATGCCGATAAATCGGCCGTTCGCTTCTTTCCATCGTGTTCGTACTGACTTGCTTGGAACTATTTTCGTATTGCAGAATGCAATTGTTGCGCTATCGTCGTCGCACGTTTGTGCAGGTCCTCACTTGCTTTTATCTTCTGTTTAGTTGTGTTTGAAGTATAGAATAGAGTAGAGGCCAAATTGTTTAACTGTTTTTGAAGTATATTATAGTGCTTGTTTGGAGTTAATTAAGCGGTGGAATTATTATTGTACATTATGTCAAAATGCCGAAAACAAGCTGTTTATGGCAATATTTCGAAAAATTATTGAAAAATGTTAGGAAAAATGAAAGTGCAATTTGAAAAATCTGCCAAAAATCTGTGGGTGGCAAAGGAAAAACAGCCAACAAGACCAATACGAAATACAATCTGTCGAAGAACCACCCAGTCGAATATCGTCAAATAACAGATTTACAGTTCGGCAAATTACTAAAATTGTTAAAATTGTTTTTTCCGTTAACCAGCTGTCGTCCCCTCACGAAAGGCAGCCCTCAAAAGTCGAAACTTGTGCGAGCTAAGGATTAACGAGGTCTTACACGTGCGATTCCTAGCACTTAATAATATAGCTCTAAATGTCGAAAAACGAATGAGATGCGCGAATTTAGAATGATAATGTATTCGGATGATAAAGAGTGTAGTATAATTGTACATTCAATAATCCAAAAATCATTCAACTTCACAGTGCATTTTACGATGCGACAGATACGACCAGTTGTAACTCATACTTGTTTAACGGACTGTACCGATTCCTTCTACTACCGCGCATTGATAAGCGTGGCGATTTCACATTCAGAGCTAGATTTGCCAAGCTGTAGGTATGTAGCAAAGACTTGTAAACATAAAATATACATATGTGTGTATTTTTAATTTAATGTTCAAATTGAATTTTTTTTTAATAAAAAAATGGATATCGGCCGATACGATAATCGGCTAACGAGGCCGATATTAACCGATACGCCGATATAAATATCGGTATCGGTCGATCCCTAGTCTGGAACGCTCAGGAATGAATAACGTTCGTTGTTATGGATAAGTTCAGAGCCATAATATTTTCATGTCATTTTTGTAACTTTTTAATAATAAACTCGTAAAAACGGTCTTTTTTAAAAAGTTTTGTTTTTTTTTCAGTCACAACTTGACAAATTCGTAAACAGCCTATTTTTTTTATACATACAAATCCATTTGATTTTTTTTTATTCTCAAAATTTTGGCAAGTAATTCGAAAACCTATACAGTGTGTCATTAACAATCCTGAATATAAAAAAATGTTATGAAGATATATTTTATCGTCTGGAATAATTCAGAAATCATTTTATTTTATGGAACCCGGCATGAGGTCAATGAATCTAGACCGAATTTCGTCAGGAATTACACAAAGAAACAAACCATTACATCATTGTGCGTCGGACGACTGTGTTAGGTTAGCGCTTCACTTCTCGTGTAAATGGTGCTGCATCACGAACTCGTGAGCCGGATAGCTTTTAATTGGTGCAGTCAGGATATACACCCCATAGATTATGGTGATGATCTGTTAAATGACTACCGTTTGGCAATCTTTGGCTGAAATCGCGGGTATCGTAAATTTCTCCACTGGAATATTTCGACAACACGAAAGCAGTATTTAGGTGGATCAATCATAGTTATCTGTCAAATGCATGTTATTCCCACGAAGAGGAAAATCCTCCAATGTTCAGAAAATGGAAGTTTGCATTTTGGGCACCAAGGCAATAAAAGGACTAATTCAACATGCATTTTGGGCACCGACCCAAAAGGTCCCCATTACAAAAATTGCATTTTGGGCACCGAGCCTTATTATTCATTCGTCATTTTTATAATTTTGGGTAGGTTAATAGGTAAATAATACAAAACTATTTTAAAGCATACGAAAATATGTTTATTATTGTATTATGATTACATTAATTGTACAAAATATCTTAATCTAAATATCTTATTTATTGACATAACAATGGAATAACAAACATTTAATAAAGTGTAGCCTATTGATTTCCTTATTTTGGTAATTAATAATCATTGATTCAATAAATTTCTGTTTTTTTTTTAACTTTCCTGTTATGGATTTGTATAGGTTTTTGAAGACTTTGAATTTTAATATATGTGTCTCTCTAATCCGACAGGCCTTTTCAACACCATTCCTTAAACAACTGTAATCAGGTAGGGAACAATAAAATAATTATATTCTTTTCCTATTCCTATCGATATTTTGATGACAATAATTCATGATTTGCCTTCTTCTTTCTTACACCGAATTAAAATTCATTTGTTCAATTTCCACGCGCTCAAGTGTCTACGTAAGGTTAGTTCGTTCTGGTTCAATTATACTAAATAATTACTTTTCGCAAAATGTATGTATTCAAGTTTCACGCACTCAAATGTCTACGTAAGGTTAGTTCGTTCTAGTTCAATTATACTAAAGTAGCTCATTGGTTGAGACTGTCGCGTTCAAAACCGTTGACATAGACGTAGGCATACGTACTTAAATCGTAATTAAATCTTCGGTACCCAAATTGCAGTTTTCATAATCCCTCGAAACTGACCGCAAAGGGTACCTACCTGTTTGGTGCCCGATTTGCATGCGCCCCAGAATATAACATGAGACCCCAGGGAAAGTAGGTAGGAGTTAGTGTTCTTCTTGAATATCTGTCTCAGGAAACAGGCAGTCCCGAGGCAGTGAGTTCCAAAACGTTGCCGTTCGATGCAGAGTTGCAAAAAATCACGATTTTTTTGGAAAAACAATAAATCTGATTTTTTTGATTAAATCGTGATTTTTTGATTTATACTGATTTTTTCCTTAAATGTGGAAATAATGAACTTCAAAATCACTTATTTTCATTATTTTTCTTTATTCTCCGAAAAATATGTGTTGTCTAGATCTATACACTTAGAAAATCTCCTCAACGACATACAAAAAAAAAACTTGTGCTGACAAGAAAATTTTCGGCAGTGTGCCGCGGATTTCCTGACGTAAAACGTTTCGGAGACTTGTTTTTAATGTAGGATGTGTATGAGCGATTATATTCCGCACATTTACTCAAGAAATTGCCGGGGTTATGGGAGAGTTGAAAACTGAGGCAGGAGTGAAACCCAGTTTTTTCTTTGGCATGTATAAGTGAGAGTTGTCTCAGTAGCCTTAAATCGTTGCATATGGTCCAAAGAGGGTACTGATTCCTGCTCCAGTATAATTATTTCATATCAACTAAAATATCGGATCCTCTGTAAATATCTTAGAAGGGTTATGTGAAGTGTGACAAAACACATTTTAGGTACTCAGATACTCGCATGTTATATTTGCATGAGGAAGTAGAAGTCTTCAAGAACGATATGCACTTTTTCACATCATAATCAGTTGATTTAAATCATGATCTCAAAAATATGAGCGATAAGAAGAAGTTTAAATTATTGGCCTATACATTTTCGGTTTCCTCGAACCCTTCCGATATAATATATTCACATACAAGATCACACGAAAAAAGTTTATTAATTTGTTATAATTTTTTATAAGTAAAGAAAACTTAAATATCCAAAAAATGTTGTTAAATTTTTTTTTACTAATGTTTTAATATAGCTCTTTTTACATCTAATAATGGCAGTAATTAATACCGGTTACAATTTTTTGAGTCATTTGTTTATAAATTAGTTATAAACAAATACCATATTGCTGTCCTGGAAAATTAATGATTAAAAAAAATATTTTCTTAAATCAATTTTTGGATTGTTTATAATCGTTTTTTATATTTCGATTGTTTAAATAATTAGTTAAGAAACTATTTTCTTCTTGAAAATCATATTTTTTTCCATCAGCTATAATGTGCATTTGTTTTATTTTGTGATTTTCCATCTATTATGACTTATAACTTGTTAAATAATGCAGATACAGTAATGAACTTGAGGACAATTTTGTTCAGCGATAAACTATGTAACAAATTATAAATTTCAATTAATCATACCCACATCTCTTAACAAAATAATATACTTGTTTTCATTCATATTCATTTAACTCGTTTTCAGTTTAACATAGAATTTCTTTCAGACTCTGTCTATTCATTATGGTATTTCAACTTTCGGTAGCTGAATTTCTGTTCTATTATATTTTATTTTCGTTTCGAGGCACTCTTATATTTGACGACAAGACGATGTGAAGACTATGAATATTTGACGGTCTCGATGGGATGGGAAAAAATATCTATAAAAAGAAACAGAACGCCAATCTTTCTACGGCGTATCAGAGAAATTAGAGAGCTTATAAGAGAAGCATCCCCGACAACGCTTTGAAATAATCCAAAAGGGTCAGTGTGTGTTTTGGGGCTGCCCTTCGTATATCAAGCAGTTCGAGTAGTTGTGTCATGAGAATTCAATGATCATTAATAAAAACAAAAGAAACAGTTTCTGTGCTTTTCTCATTGATAAGACCACCTGAATCATCAATCGGTACAGTATCTCCGATCGTTATCAAGTGTTAACTAACAGCAAGAGTATTAGTAAGAAAAACTTTATATGTCTTGATATAATTACTCTGGACTACCTATTGTTAAAGGTAAGCTTGGTAATGGGTGTGCCCCCTTATCGTTTGTATTCTTCTAGAATTGACCTGTTATCCACGCATTCTTAATTTCTACGCTGGGTTGACTGAAAGCGTTATTTGCTTGAATATAAAGCGTCTCTTTAAATTTACGTTTAAACCAGTTCTCTTTCTTCCATGTCTATGACGTTGGCATATTTCCACAGGATGCGGTGTTGTTCCGTCCATGCGTGTTCTGCGACTCCCAACTTTGACGTCTTTCCCCGTTGAGTCCAGCGTTTGTGTTCATCCACCCTAATACTGAGCGGTCTTTTGGTCTCACCGATATAGCGGCGGGCATTCGCAGGGTATTCCTTAAACGCAATTTCTCGATTTTTGCGTGGATTATCTGGTTTAGTTTTGAAACAGGTTCTGATGTTGTACTTATTCCCGATCCTTTTTAGTTTCTCCGATACGCCTTTGCCTTGTTTTAGAACATATTCCAGTCTATCTGGGTACCCGCTGTGTTTCATGTCTCTCTTTATGTATAGGTGAGCTCAGTTTCTAGTTGTTCTTCATTGTTGCACATGTTACTTGCCCATTCCTCGAGAATTTTCACGATGCCTTTTTTGGTCGATATTGATTGGCTTGAATCGAAGGCCAGGTACTGTCCGTTGTGGGTTTTCTTTATGTAGACCGATGTTCGTATGGATCCTCCAACCCTCTCGGCTTTGACATCCAGAAACGGAAGGATGTCGTTGTCCTTCGTTTCCATGGTGAATTCAATGGTCTTTTTGATTTTGTTAATATCTTCCAGGAAGTTTTCGAGGTGATGGTCTTCATGATCCCTTATTATGAACGTATCATCAACGTACCTCAGCCAGAGTTTAGGTATGTCTTTGACTTCTTTAATGGCCAATATTACGTACCATTCCATGTACATACGAGTTGGCAATTACCGGTGATAATGGGGAGCCCAGAGGGACTCCGTCAACTTGAAGGTAGAGGCGATCTTTTTCCTAAAAGTAGGAGTTGCGGAGGCAGATTTCTAATAATTCCATTATCGCATAGACAGGAAGGTTAGTTCTTTCATGCAGTCTCTTTCTAAGTATCTCCAACAGTTCTGCTATGGGTACTTTTGTGTAAAGGTTTTCTACATCAAAGCTGATAAGGCGGTCTTCTGGTTGTAGATTCATTTTCTTTATGATGATGACAAAGTTGCTTCAGTTTTCTACGTGGGAGTCGCTCTTTCCTTGTAGTGGCTTCAAAATCACAAGCCAGGTTTTGTTCGCATTGATTTTTACCAAGTAGGTACCAAGTTGTTGAATTTTCACTCATCATTCACGTTCCTGCCCGGTTCATTTCTGGTTTCACGAGCTGATATCAAAGCTTTAGAATAGAAAGTGGTATGAAGGGTACTATTATCTGCAAAGCTGTACACTGGACATTAGGTAGCCCCCAAAAAATTATTGATGTGGACAATGTTGTTAGAATAGATCCCTGCAAAACACCAGCATTTATAAGTATCCGAATAAACTCCATCAAGCAGCACGTGGGTTTGTGATATAGTGATTTTTTTTTATATCTATAAAAAATACTTGGAATATTCGAAAACGAAACACGTTTTTGATTTATCCTTACAAACCTTAATTTCTCCATATCGTTATTTTCATATCCCATTTCTGTCCTAAAAAAATATTGATAAATATCAGCCAACCAATCTGAGACCGGCTCTGGAAAAAGGGTACATTCACTTGTTCATTAGTATCGTGCCATGTAATAAGGGGAGAGAAGAATGACACGAGGATTAGTAAAGTAGGGTCGAGAGTAGGGTGAAATAACCATTTTTTTACTGTAAATGGTAATTTTATAGTTCGTGTGTGGAATTTCCCGGATGAACAAAAAATTTTCCAATTAAACCCAAACTGGATATTTATCCCTGCATGCAATCCACCATATGCTGCCCCTATTTTCATGATTCAGTTCCCCTATTTTCATGATTCAGTTTCCTTCTAATTCACACAACTCTGGTGAATCTGTATAAATGATCTTCGAATATCAGCAAATATCAGCCAATAAAACTCGCTAGCATCTATTGAAATTATTAATAGTCATTATGAAAACACCACGATCGTTTCGTAATAATGGCTATTTAGCATTGTGTATTCTTCAAGTCACGGATACTCAACTAAAATTATAATGATTAATGTAATCGTAGCCAAATTACCTTTGACTGAAGGATTTAACATTATTTTTTTTTACGAAAAAGGAAGAATTGATAAAAATCTGTGCTGCTAATTGACTCTGTTTTGTATAGGAAAACATCAGCTATACCAATCAAATGAAGAATCATGATAGGTTTCATATGTGTTTCAATCTCTAGCAAATTCTTCTGGAAGGTTAGAGATTCCGGTGATACAACGTGAAATACGACAACATACGAAAATATTATTTATTATTTTCCGAAAGTGTTGGTATTTCACCCTGTATATAGGAAACTAGACGTAGTGCATTTCTGAAAATTACCTGATTTATGAAGAATTAATGTATTTATTTACTTTTTAAATCCCTTCATAATTTTGATTAAAATTTTTGGATCATTCTGTTTACTCAAAATGAATCATCGCATCCATTGAATAATTCAAAGCGTGCCCAAAAATGTAGGTTCAATAATGCAAAAATGTGAAAAAACTAACAATTCCAGATCAAAACCCATCCGATTAATTTGAAATTTGGCAGGTGTTCACAATTTCGGTTACCATGTATTACTGATTTTTTGTTAGAGAAAAAACAACAGAATGGTGGCTTCAAGATGGCGAAGAAATTCGTGAATATGGTCAGATTCCATTCCTATCGATTCGGGTATGAACCGTGTTTGTATATTTAGATGAACTGTTTGTTCATAAGAGAAAATGTGAAAGATCTCGCGAACCGAAAGTCTCAAGTCGTAGACATTTGATTTTTTTCACTATTAAATCGTCGTTTTTCCCGTCACAGAAAAAATGAGTGTATTATACACTTGGTAACCTCGAGCTAAAATATAATACTTTTTTACCTTGTATAATAAATAACTACAGTGCACTCGGCAAATTGTGACATAGTAAACTACTTTTTTCAGATTTTATAGCTACTATGTCGATTTAAAGTGGAATTTATACAGTGCGGCTTTAAATAGTCCCCCCCCCTGTTAACTTTTGAACGGTTCGACGTAGAAACATGAAAAAAAAAACCGTTTCGAGGGTTTTACCAACACTACTTTTTGAAATAAAAATTATGGTGATTGCTCAATAGAGGGCGCGGGGGGGCCCATCAACTCAAAATTTTTAAATGGCAGGGGGGGTTAAGTGACACATCGTCGAAAAGGAAATTCTATTCTCTCTACAGCCATCTAAATTTTTTTGAATTTCGTTAATATTTTTTTTGCAATTTAAATTCGAAATATCAAATATAAATGCGAATCTGAATACTACTCATACCTCGATTTTGAATGGTTTGATGTGGAACAATGAAACCAAAATTTTTTTTGAAGGGTATTACCGATACTACTTTTTGAGAGAAGAAACATTGCAATTACTCGAAAGATGGCGCTGGGGGCACATTAACTTAAAAATATCGAAACGCATAAAAATCGAAACTGGGAAAAAAAATATAAACAAAATTCAATAATATTTAGATGGTTCTAAAGAGAATTGTATTCTCTTTTCAACGATGTGCCATTTGACTCCCCATGCCATTTAAAAATTTTGAGTCGATGGGCCCCCCCGCGCCCCCTATTGAGCAATCACCATATTTTTTATTTCAAAAAGTAGTATTGGTGAATCCCTCAAAACGGTTTTCTATTCATGTTTCTACGTTGAACCGTTCAAAAGTTAAGAGGGGGGGGGGGCTATAAAAAGCCGCACTGTATACTTTAACTGAATGAGAGTAAGTGCTAGTAAGGTCCAATTATATTTTACACAAAATATTATGTAAATATTAATGTACAATAATTTTTATTTTTTTGTATGTGTGTGTCACAGTTACCTCCCGAAAATTATAACTGTGACACCTATGGCGGGTAATTGTGAATTCGATAGTTTTAGATGTGTTAAAGAAGTATTTTGTCAGTTAATGCGATAGTTTCCTGATGGAAAATGTGACATTTGTGAAATTGATATGGTGGGAAATTTGTATGAAATGAGGCAAGCTCATTAATATTTTCTAGTCTATTAGGTATACTTTCCAATTTAAACAAATATAAAAAAGAAAATAACAGGGTTTGGAGGATATATAGAGTGTGACCCATTTAAGATGGAAGGACCCTTCTAAAACTTAAATTTTTCAACCGATTGGAATGATTTTTATTTCGTTATGTAGAGATTCAAAAAGTCCACCAGGATACCAAATTTCATGAATAAATCTCCATTTCCAGGGCCAACTTATCTTATTTTTCAAGGTAAAAAATGTAAAAAAACTACTAGAGATTTTTTTATAAAAAATCTGACTACACCGCTGGATTCGCGACATTTTCAAATGGTTCATATGTAAATTACGTTGAAATGCGTCAATCAATAAAAAAGTTATGAGGGAATGAAATTTGAAAAATATGCCGTTTAATCAACCCACCAATTCAATTTCAGAACTTTTATCGAAATTCGGAATACACCACTGTATTCAGGAGGCCTCAATATATCACTGGTGAAAATTTCATCAAGGTCTGTTCATAAATAAAAAAATCATAAGATAATAAAATTTGAGAAATATGTAAATGGAATTTCACGAAAATGTTATTTTACCTCATAATTTTTATTTATCAACAAATTTCAATGAAATTATTGTCAGTGATATTTCGAGACTCCCTTAATCCGGTTGTGTAGTCAAAGTTTTGATAAAAGTTCTGAAATTGAATTGGTGGGTTCATTAAACGGCATATTATTCAAATTTCATTCCATTATAACTTTTTTATTGATTGACGCATTTCAACGTAATCCACATATGAACCATTTGAAAATGTCGCGAATCCAGTGGTGTAGTCAGTTTTTTTATAAAAAAATCGCTAGTAATTTTTAAAAATTTTTTACCTTGAAAAATAAGATAAGTTGGCCCTGGAAATGGAGATTTATTCATGAAATTTGATTTCCTAATGGACTATTTGAATGTCTACCTAACGAAATAAAAAGCATTCAAATCGGTTGAAAAATGTAAGTTTTAGAAGGGTGCTTCAATCTTAAATGGATCACACTGTATATGGTATTTATAACTTGAACTTGATATATACCCGATATATTCGATAATTTTATTTATTAAATTAAAAATGTTTTCCATCATTCTAAACATCCGAAAATGTCTCAATTATGCCCCTGTACAAAAATATGTAGCGATTTATTTGGCTGTCGCGCCAACTTCGGGATTCCCAGCTTCGCGACGATTTGTTTTGTTCTAGGAGAGTGAATCGACCGATGGGGTCGCTGCTATCGCTAGGAAAATGGCGCCTTATGCTGAGTACAGATGACAGCTTATGGCTTACAGCAGAAATCGGCAGAAAGTGTTCACATGCAAAAAAAATAATTCAGAGCAGACTATCATGTGACAGTTGGCTTCATAGTTTTTATTGTTGAAAACACTAATAATGTTTCTAACCTATATATATGAAACATATTTTCCATTTTAAAAAGTAACAAATTACAAAACAAGGACTTTAATATTTGTAGGGTTATGTACTTGACAAATATCACTTTGAACATTTTTGGCTTATTGACCTTGAAATGAACTTTCTGTCACAGCAACCAATCTGAATCCGAAATGCTATAAGCTGAAACGCGAAAAGCTGTCATCTGTACTGAGCATTAGGCAGTCTTTGTTTGGTTGCATTTCTTTATGTGAAAATATGAAATTATCATCATTTGTATATACCCATCGGAGACGATCCATTGCATACAGTAGAGGTGAGATTCAATAGGAAATTGAAAAAACTTACAGTCTAACTCCACCAAAAATATTCTTTATTGTAGCTGTCATGCAGTCAGAAGACTGACTTCACGTTGAAATCATGTAGTCAGAAGACTAACATCAAGAGGGAGGACATGTTTCGAGTAAGTTTTTTCAATTTCCTATTTGTATATACGTTCAATTTGATGATGATGTCTTAGATTGAAGTGTTATCAAAATATCGAAGGAAATAATAACTGTGATATTTACAGGTTAAGTTGTACACAAACAAAAAACAGCTGATTAGCACTTACTCGACAGATTCAAATATTTTCCGACATGGGTCGTGATCTAATGCTAAACTATACAATTGCTTTTGCTTTCCCTAATAATCGCTTTTTCTGAGTTTCCCTTCTGTGTTGACTATTGAGGTGTTAAGTTCTGATTTTTATTCAATATGCAACAATAAGGTGTTTTTGATAAAATAATTAAATTTTAAAAATTATATATATATCGGATATATATCCGATATACATATATTATGTGATATGATATTTGTATAAATATTATGATATTTTCGAACCTTGGAAAATAATAATGAAACGAACATAAAAATTTGAAATCTTAAAAAAAAAAACAAAAATAACATTCAGCTTTTTGTGTTCTGTTGGAGTAGGATTTCAGAACTCATTCGTATTGGTAAAATCTACGCTAAAAGTAGGTATACGTTTTTTGGCGTGTTACAGCCGGTTTGGTTAATATTAGAAAAATGTTATCAAAAGAAAATATATCAGTTTCATCCTCCAAGGGCCAGGAATATTATACTACTCCGCCGCTTTCTTGTTCATTGTTTCAGACCCTATAGCTTTTACTGCTAGTTTCAATATGACCTTCTGAATTTGCGCCAGGCTGTTTTCACAGGAAGAGGCAGTTCATTAAAATGGACAACTAAATAATATTATGTTATAAATTAAGCCTCAAATCTATTTTAATTTTAATGACTTGGAGTCAAATTTATCTTTGGTTCAAAGTTACAATTACCTACGAACGTTATTTTTGGAGTATAATTGTGACACTCATCCAAAACTCACTTTCTTCCAAAAGTTCGACGATACCGTTATTGCAATTCATTCATAACTGTATCAATAAGCCACTATCCATATAACGTACTTCTAAGATTATTACACCATATTTCATAGAACTTGCCAGTGATCAACTTCAGAGTGCAAAAAAATGTAACAACGTTTTTTTTACAATAATTTCCAGCAGTATTTGCATGCATGCGGTTTACTTCTGGTGAGTACGATCGAGACGCGAAAAGCAGTGTTGTACGATTTCACTAAGGGATGGCTGTGTTAGCCAAAAAAGTCACATTTACCCTCATGTCACAATATGCCTGGTGCACTGTATCTATTGATTATTTCATTTACAAATGGGTCTCATTATTTCTCACAAACTTCTCCATATTCATTGGATGAAAAAAATCTTGCAACCTGCGCATATTTCGATATAAGTACGAATCGTTTCTTCAACATGCACATATCAAGAAACTCCTGCCTTTATGTTTTGCAACTTCCTCGACGATGCGGCGATCACGGAATGAGTGTCATTGGAAAAGAACAACGTCATAAACTACATGCCATAAACGTAAGTATGTCGGCGAGAATAAATCAATCGTATCGGACCAGAAATCCATGAATGGGCAGCAGATGTCTGTGTCCGACACAGACGGACAATCGAATACGCTCGTTTTGATTTTGTTTTTCGCTTTTGATTTCTCGTTTCATCGACGTGGTGGCCAACGGAATCGACGGACGTGAGTTGGTTGCTGATTTTCTGTGTCTACCAACAGTAACAAAAGTACAATAAAATATGGTAACATTTTTTTTTTTGAAAAAGAACACGAATCCGTTTCCACAAAGATTTTAACAAGAACAGGATAGAAATCCTATCTTTTGGTCTTCCACTTCGAGTATGGACTATTACCTTCTCATATGGTAAAATGTTGAAGTAGTATCAACGCGAGTGCATATTTTGTGTATACTGGGTGACAACGATTTCTCTAGCATCCCTCTTTTGTCCATTCTTTTTCAAAATATCATAACTAAAATTAAACTTGACACAGTTTTCTAACGGAACACCCTGTGTGTTATCGTATTTTCAAAATTCTGAGAAGAGTTTGATTAGTTTTGAACTATTTTACTTATAGCCCAGTCTCCATGTACTTTTACCTTTGAATAAATGTCAAGTTAATGAAACTCAGAGTTTTGTTTCGGTATGGTATAGTAGTGTAGTGCTCCACCCCATTTATAAAGAACTCTTTCATTAGGTGTACATCACAACATTTTCATTAGTTCATTATTAATTTTCATTAAATTCATTATTTAAAGTAATTTTTCATTGCTTCTCATTTTTTGAACATTATGGAAGATTATTTAGATACGAATCACATACGAATATATTGCAATCTCAACCTACATATGAACTGCAGTCATTTGAATAAAAAAAAACTTCACTTATTTCGTCACTTTATTTTGAACAATCTTGAGGTAATATCCATACTATGTTTCATTTAACTCTAGAATTTTCATCTGGAATGAGTAATTTGGTTGCTTGACTTCTGAAAAAGCTACATAATAACATGCCGTACATAACACAGAAGTTCTTAAGTCTACTCCAAATACTGTAAAATTATTTACTTAAATAAAAAAAAAAATTATCTTGCAGATTCGAACCCAGTACCTCTCGCCTCGCATACAGGTTCGAGCTTTTGCCTCGAGCATTAGACCCCTAGAATATTTACATGAATAATTTACGCTACTCAAAATATTCAAATCTTTTATCAAGCCCCTTCAATAATTTTTTTGAGAATAACTCGTTCGCTGATGTTGACGGTGTCGCGTCAATTGGACATGGCAAATTGGACACACGACTATTGGTCGCAGTCAATTGGACGCGCGACATTTGGACGCATGTGACAATTGGACGCGACGACAATTGGGCGCATGCGAAAATAAAAATAATTTTATAATTCCAATGAAATTTATTCTATAAAATATGCAATACAGGGCTGATATCTATAATGAGGTATAATTACAAATACCTGTAGGTACAAAGGGATAACTTATTTCAGCAATAAATAAAAACCATTTCAAAATCTAAGGGGGGACCATCATGTAATATAGGTAATAAGGACCACCAGGTAATAAAGGGATTAGGTATAATTAGAATTAATACACTTTACAGAATTACTTGGGGCCTATATATTCAAAGATCTAATACTTCAATTTTCATAAGTGATAAGGCTGTTTTAGTGTTAACATGGTTCTTGACTTTGTGAAAAGTGAAAGGGGTAACCCAATGCTATTATACGATGGTTTCTTACACAAAAAGGAGCGTATTGTCGAAGAAAAGAAAAAACAATCTGGAAATGTGCTCATTACAATAAGAATCGCTGCCCAGGAAGAGTGCATTCGGTGCAACAAGAAGTTGTCCATATTACAGCTCGTCTACATGTCGCTGATGCCGCCAAAGTTCAAGCCAAACAGCACTTGAAAAAATGTAGAAAAACTCACACTGAAAAAAACTTTTTGCGAAATTACAGTGAAAATCGTAGGTTATATGTGTCCTACGATATCTACTGTAATTTATCACAATCGAGTTTGTAAACTTTCACAAATTAACTGGAATTTCACAAATGCATTGTGAAATTGAATAAACAATGCAGAACGTTTGTTTTACAACGAGTTTATGGAAATCCAGCATGTTATGTAATTTTCCAGGTTATTTTTAAATAACTATTCGTATTTATAGGTTGTAAAATTAATTGAAACTTGCGAAATATCAATGTGAAAATACGCGTTAACCTTAGAAAAATTGGTATTTTACAGACGATTTTCACAATACATTAGTGAATTTACTGTAATGGAATGTACATTCACAGGTCAATTCTACAGAATTGTAGTGGAATTACACTGTGCATTCACAAAAATAATGAAATTTTTTCTTGTAAAATTACTAGATAGGGGAATATTTCATTGTGAAATAACAATTCAAAATAGCCATTGATTATGTAGATTCACAATGTCAAAATCCTAGAGGCTTGTGAATGTGGGGCTTGAAATTACAAAAATTAATTCACGATATAATGTGAATTTACATGCAGTTTGTGTTGGTACATTTTATAAATATTACCATCAGTACCATTTTACAGTATTATTGCGAATTCACTATGACAAGCATTTTATCAATGTCAGTTGTGAATTTACGTCTTGATTCCAGAATATAGTCACTGCGAATTTTACTACATTTCTCTCACTGTGTGAGGATTTAAGGAGTCGAGTATCTTGATATTTTTTGTCAAAATTTACGAATTCATAATGGTTGCATTATGGAGACGATTTTTGTAATTTGTAATTATTAAAAAATAGTATGAGGGGGTTTTTGGGGTTGGATATTACAAATTTTTAGGAAAAATTCAATACAAAGATGAATTTCATGATTGACTCAATTTAATAAAATAAAATTGAATAATTAATTGAAGACATGGTTTTATAAAAATGTACCAAGAAGGAAAAAATTGTTAACCTGAGAGTAACAGATTCAAAAGCTTGTTGGGCAAACTTTCAGTTTTTGAACCAAAAAATATCCAAGCTTTTGACTCTGTTACTCACAGAATAACCTAGGTCAATTATATTTTCCTTTTTAGCTTTCAACTTTCAAATTTGACACTTTACATGAATTATTAATGATAAATAGTTGTGAAATTCACAAAAACACGGTTCGTCGAGTAAAAGAGGGTAGGTAATGGAAATAATCAATTTTTTTTATATTATTTATTCAACAAAAGTTAATATTCATAAAAACAAATTTAGATGAACATTTATAACAATTAACAGTAAATAAAAAACTTCTAGGCATAAAACATAATAAAAAACAACATATTTATCCATTATATTCGAATTGACAAAACTAAATATTTTATACAGTCTGTCCACAAAGTACACCCTTCCCTCTAAACTGTTAACTTTTGAACGGATTAAAAGTTTTCACTGATTTTTTTTGTCAAATGGTTCATAAACTACTATTCGACCACAATAATGAAAGTCTATCTCTAAAAATGGCGTCGGGCCGCCATTTTGAAATGGCATGATGGGTCAAGTGATACCTCTTTCGAAACTTTAAATTTTTCGTACGATAACTAAATTGCGGTACATAATATGAGCACTCTTTTTTTTTAATTCTTATCTGGTCAAATGATACATCATAAACTGCTGTTTAACAATATATATAAAGAATGTTATGTTTCAAAATGGCGTCAGATCACCATTTGCAAAAGTGTTTTTGAAATGGCATTGTGGGTCGAGTAATACCTCATTCGAAACGTCTTTCAATTCTCTATACGACATCATCATTCCAAACAAAAACATTGATAGAAAACAAAATGGTGGTACATAATGTTAAAGCACTTCTATGAGGATTAACGAGCCCTAGTAAAATTTCAAATCTTAATTGGTATCATCAAATTTAATAAAACTTAATCATTTGAATTTCTTTCGAAGACGGTTGCCATTTTCAGGGACAAAAAAATGTATTTGATGATACCAAAAAAGACTTGATGATTTAACTTTTACTAGAGCTCGTTAATCCTCAAAGGCGAAGTCTAATATTATGTACCGCCATTATGTTTTGGATAAATATTTTTGTTTGAAATTATTCTATCCTATGGAGAATTGAAAGACGTTTCGAATGAAGTATTACTCGAACCTCACTGCCATTTAAAAAACACTTTAGAAAATGGTGATCTGACGCCATTTTGAGATATAACATTTCTTATATTGTCAAACAGCAGTTCAAACGTTAACAGAAGGGATGTTACTTTATGGGAGTTCTAATATTATGTATCGCCATTTTGGTTTGGATAAATATTTTTGTTTGAAATTTTGTAACCGAATAGAAAATTGAACGACGTTTCGAATGAGGTATCACTCGACCCCCCATGCCATTTAAAGAACACTTTCAAAATGACGGCCCGACGCCATTTTGAAAAATAGACAATAATTTTTGTGGTCCAATAGTGATTTATGAACTACCGTTTTGTCATCAAAAAATAATATCAATCCGTTCAAAATTTAAAGGGGGGGGATTTACTTTATGGACAGACGGTATATTGTATGAGTTTGCAAAAAATAAAGACGATTCTGAGGGGGGCGTTTCTACTAAGACAGTTGATGAGTTGTTTTGAGTCATTCATTACTCATATTATATATTTACAAAGAATGATAAATGAAACAACTCCAGCCCTAAAAACAATACTATAGATCTCAATAAGTAATAAAACTCCAGTCATGAAACTTAAAACTCAACAGTCATGTTATAATAAGATGAAAGAAAATAATTTTGCGAAAACTAAAAGTGATGAAAAAACATTAAAAACAGTCTTTCAATTTGTTCATAAGTCCAAGAACTTTTTTTTTCGTTGCGGTGGACTTGCTTCCTGAATCCGGGTGTATTTTACAGTGCATCCGTTGAAACATCTCTAAGGTACCACCAATTTTCTTAGGGTATTCCAAATTAAAAATAAAATATAAGGCAAACATTATGGTAAATGCTTCTAGAAACTCATTGGATGATAATACAACCTGCCTTTCCATGTATATATCGTACCGATGGTGCTTTTCTAAAAAAAATTTATATATTTATATAAATGAAAGTGGAATTATTGAGGGGCTATATATAAAAATATAAATGGACAAACTGTTGGGTGTAACCCTCAAAATGTAGAGCAACCGTATACACGTGTTTCAGACTTGTTGGTCATCTTCAGTACGGTGTAGCCAAGCGCGAAGTAAGAAACAAAGGAAGTCAACAACGGGAAGCCAACAGCACATTTGTGGCTTCGGTTAGAAGACCTTGTGCTCACAAGGCAACAACTAACGTCGCCACGGAGGCAGTTATAGCTACCTGCGTGACAATCCTACCCAGGAAAATATAAATGAAAGTGGAATAATTCCACTTCTTCTAACCGAAGCTGTTGGCTTCCCGTTGTTGACTTCCTTTGTTTCTTACTTCGCAACCAAGTGTTGCACATCTGTGCACTTGGCTACACCGTACTGAAGATGACCAACAAGTCTGAAACACGTGTATACGGTTGCTCTACATGGTGTGTCCATTTATATTCTTATATATAGCCCCTCAATAATTCCACTTTCATTATTTTTGAAACACATACCGTCATTAAAATCGGATAAAGAAGTATTACTTTTTTCTCTAGCAGTATGGAATTGTTCGAAAAAATTTTCATTTTCTAGCAAGATTTTGAGCGTTTCTAGAATTGGTATAAGTATAATAAAAAAAATCATCATTGTTTAAAGCGACTTTTACTGGCTGGATATATTTAAAACCATTTTTGAAATATTTGTGCCTAATATATTTAGTTCTTAAAACACCATCTTTTGAATTTTGAACAACATCAAGTAGGGTACGATCAATGTCATATTGTCCACTTGAATTCAACCCTCGATCTGAGAGCTTTGCTTTCAAATATTTTTTGTTCAATTCATTGACGTCCATCATTCCATCTATGAAAAATTGTAATGCTTTATCGGTAACAAAATACTTCGCTTCAAGAGTCAAATATAAAGAACAACAATTTTGTACTGAGATCGATAAAATTTTCTTCAGAAGTTTCACTGTGATGGGATTCTACTACCTCAAACTCATTTTCCGAATCACAATAAGTGACTGCCGAATCACAAGAAGATACCTCACACGAATTGAAATGGTTTCTCAAAATGTGGTTACTTAAATTCGCAACCTTGTCATAAATAACGTCCGAAGTGCAGTTTTTCAGTGGACATTGGACAAATACGCCATTTCTTATATGATCATACAAATGTCTACTGATATTTCTTCGATCACTATCAGAAAAATAACAATCTTTTACCGAACATAGACATGTCACGTTAGAAAGTACTTTTTTTTCTTTGAGCGTATGGAACCTGAACAAATGTGACTTGAAACTATTATAGCTCTTTGTTTTGAATCGACACTCTTTTCTCAAACAAGGAAATGCTGAAAAATGATTTCTGTGATAATAAACATGAAGTTCGTACTTTCTCAAAGTTTTTAACTGATACTTACAAATAGTACATACAAACATTGTGGAATATGTCTGAATTCACACTATAAATGATTCATGTACACACGAAATGATTATTTCAATACTTACGTTTAGTTGCACTTATTCAAACACTATAAATAATAGAGTTGTTACACAAATACGTCGCATACACTATCTACTAGTTGAATGCCGATTGCCGAATACGTTGAGGGTGCACCGATAGGCGAAGGCCAACACCCCTTCCTTTGATTTAATTGGTCATAAAAGACAACGATGTCGGGGAATCACAGCATAAACGCGAAGTCCTCACAATCTGTAATTTTCAGTTGCATTTTCACAACGTAGCTGAAAGAAATAACAAAAATGCGAAGAAATACGGAGGCATTTGAAAATTCCAACCTCTGCTGTTATTTTTACGGAAACAGTGTGATAACACAAAGTAATATCATTATAAGTATGCACATTTACAATTTGTCAACCTGAAAATGAAGAGTGGTTGTATTTCCACAGATTAACATGAAAATTCACAAGAAACGTGGTTTTTGTCTACAAGGTCTTGTAATTTCATGGAAGAATGGGTAAACTGATTGTGGTTTCAAAATGTGAATCCACTTATTGATATGTAGTAACACATAAAATGGGTGATATTACTATACATTTGTAAATTTAATAGTTGACCGTAAATTTTCATTATAAAATTATTTTCTAATTGGAATTTTACAATATAAACTTGTTGTTTTACTGAGTTACATTAGAAATGCGCCAAAGGAATCTGAAATTCACAATATTTCTATACAAACACAACACAATAATCAATATGCTTGTAGATATAACTTGTTATTGCTGGTAAATATGAAATTACAGCTGTAGAATTGTATTATTTCCGGTCAGTATCGAACTAAATTTACACTGTAATCCAGAGATTTTTTTCAGTGCACAGACAGATCGAGCAATCCACTCAGACGATAGTAGCTACCATGTCCTCAGGTTTACCATCATCAGTATCAGCTCAGTTGCCTTCAGTCATTTCCTTAAAGAGAACCATACAGCGTGTACGACAGAGAGCATACCATGTTCCGGCAAATCCTAGAAATCTAGTGGAACTTGATATTCCTGAAGAGTACACACGAACTGAAGATGAACGATTTTTACATTTTGACAGTGGCCCTGGAAAACAGCCTAAATCGGTTGAAAATAGAGCAACTAATAGCTGGACGAATGCAACCTCAAAAGAAGATGTATCGAGACAATGCTCAAAGAATAAAAACAGTAGTCGCTGAACAACAGATCATTTTTAGAGTACCTGCAAGGCATTGCACACAATTTTCAATTGCAAGGGCATGTAAATAGTCCAGTTGTCTCAGTGTCCAATTGTTGCCGCGTCCAACTGTCGCGACGTCCAATTCTCGTGCGCCCAATTGGCCGCGTCCAATTGTCGGTAATCCGATGGTGACTGCCAGACGAATTGTATCAAATTGATATAAGAGATCCAGCACCTAACTTGCCACGTCTCATAAATTGACAACTTAAAATATGTTGCTGACAATAGCAACAAGTAGGTACCAAAAAAATTACGATATGGCGCTATAAATGACATTATTAGGACTTTTATTTGCAAGAGAGCAAGTAAGAAATGTTTTTTTGTGTAAAATCGCGTTCTTAACCACACTCGCGCTCGTGTGGTT
Source organism: Chrysolina haemoptera (assembly GCA_958298965.1). NCBI lineage: Eukaryota > Metazoa > Arthropoda > Insecta > Coleoptera > Chrysomelidae > Chrysolina > Chrysolina haemoptera. Next base: position 9,678,820 of record OY282592.1, on the reverse strand, counting down.
GCCAAGCAACATAATTTGTTTCTCAAAGTCAAAGTAATTTTTATTTCGATAATCACGAATACACTTGTTGTATTACCTACGAAAATCATATGTATGCATGAGTTTCGAACTTTCTGAATCTTATTTTTATTTATATATAAGAGTCAGATTGTGTCCATAACGTATCCGAGTAATTGAATGGTAATTATCTTTCATTGCATTCTAAAACTTTTTCATTAGAGGTATTTACCGCACTGCTTTCATTTGGTGTACAAAAACTGGCTAGTTTCCCCCTCGTTTTTTCCCTTGTATCCTACGACTCATATAATGTTATTCACTTTTGTAGAACGATAAATCTATAATTTGCACTATAAAACGTATTTTACCCTTTACTTAACAAGCTACAGGGCTTCAAAAAGTGGAATTTCTTCCAAAACTCAGTTTTCAAAATTCAAAAAGTAACTCGATTAATTTTTTTACTTGGCTGCGTTGGCACCACCCCCGATTCGATCATTTTCGTGCTATTGCCAATCGAAATTCCCTCAAATAATAATTGTATCTGGGTTCGTCCTCCTCACTATCGCATTCACCCACAGTCACTTCTTCTTCTCATTCAGGCTCAGTAAAGTTTTCGCGTGAAGAGGTGATGGGGACAACTCCTCTTCTCGTCAACGACCACCTGCACACACCGATGGCAGTATCTTATTTCCTAGCCATATCTGCACCTGCAGTAGGGGGTAGTCCCGTCAGTTGTAATTTTGGTTTGGCCACAGGTTCACTAAAAATTTGGTACTGACAGTCGAGGGATTCTGTGGCAATTTTTCCTCCATACAACTGTATGAGAAACTTCTCCCCTGTCTCAGAAGTATGAGAGGCAGAGGCATGTCTCTTTGAAGACGGCTTATAAGGCTTGCAGGGAAGCGTTTTTTTTTTTCGAGCAACGTGCAGATTTTCTTTTTGCCTTGTCCGTAAGGGGCTGAAGTGGTGTTGCACCTACTTATGGTGAGGAGGAATAAAATATTTTGGATCGAACTTGCAGGAGGAAGCTCTCCCACTTTTTTGGAAGCTTCAGGCTGAGGACTTGACCTGGCGGCTTGACCCACCACATCCGTCCTTTCTTTATTTTCCTTAAAAAAGTACATTTATTACAATATAGTTATTTGATATACAAGGGAAAAAAGTATTAGATTTTAGCTTGAGGTTGTGTTGTCTCTCGACGCGAAGCGGAGGGAGACAAAAACCGAGAGCTAAAATCTAATCTTTTTCCCGTGTATAATACACTATTTTTTCTGTGACGGGAAAAACGACGATTTAACTGAATATCTACCTTAACCTATGTGTATATATCCAGGAAAAAAATACTCACTTTTTTCCAGTTGGAAAAAAGTACCCACTTTTTTCCCGGTTCTCGGAGAAAAAAGTAATTTCATAAACATTATATTTTATTACATGCCAACAGGGATAAAATGTCAAACTTTTTTCCCGTCATAGAAAAAACATATTTATTGTACGGTTAATTTTTAAAAAGTAAAGAAAAAATATAAACTAATTATGTATTTTTTTTTCATTTAATTGAAGTGTCACCCAGCCAAATGATCGAAGGGTGAATTGTGTTACTTTTTGTATTTTTAAATCTGTAGAAAATGACCATCTTGCTAGGCAAAATTAGTCATAATCCGGGGAAGGGGTCTGAAGAGGAGGGAGGGAGGAGATTGACGTATGTTAAACATCAGAAGCAGGTACCATAATTCTTTCGATATGTAGTAATATGAAAATTATTCAGCAAAAACCAGCTTTTTTGCAATTTTTGGCTGGGGAAGCGAACATCGCAATTAGAAGTGATTACTAGTATATAATTTGCATTGCGAAATGTCCGAATCTGTATTTTGTTTCCGCGTATTGGAGAGTTTAGCATTAGGTCATGACCCCTGTCGGGAAATATTTGAATCTGTCGAGCAAGTGCTAGTACGTGCTAGTCACCTGTTTTTTGTTTGTGTACAACTTAACCTCTAAATATCAGAGTTATTATTCACTTCGATATTTTGATAACACTTCAATCTAAATAAAACTTGAGAGATGTGAAAAACCACTCAAGGGGATTATAATAGTAAGACAAATACGATAAAATTGAACGAATCTACAACTGACGATGATTTCATATTTTTACATAAACAAATGTAAACAAACAAACACTGCCTAAGTCGCCATTTTCCTAGCGATAGTAGCGACAACATAGGTCGATTTACTCTCTCCTATTGTGGTACTGTTTCTCAACAGGTCAAAGTTTACTACGTTTCGACGAATACAAAATCAGTCTTGAATCGCTCTTTGTCTTAGCTAGCTCTTGCAAAGCTGTTTCTGCAAAGTAAGGATTTGTGTACATATGTCGGTATTAGCCAGGGAAATAGCTTTTTTTATTGGACATATTCCATAAAATCTATAGAAAGTTATAATCATTAAAAAAAATTGTTTTCGATTGTTTTGTATATTTGTTTTATATTTGTATGCATATTCATTTGGTAAGTTGGTGGTTATGATCGATATCAGTCAGATATTATGATAATCTCATGTCAGAATTTCGACATCTAAGTCGGAATTCCGACATCCTAGCCGGAATTCCGAGATCCAAGTTGGAAAAAGTTTAGAAATAAAATTTGTTGTGGGCCTCATATGCTTTCGTAACGTGTATATAGGGTTGATTTTTCATATGAAGCTCATTTCCAATAACTATAATATAATAATAATAATAAAGTCGGAATTATAAAAAAAGCGTGTCCATTCAGTTTTTCCGACTCAACACCTAAATAAGTCTGGTAGAGCTGTTCCAGATCTAGACCAATACAAAAATAATAACTGTCCTATTTTCATCAATCGGGCACGTCAAACTAAAATAGACCGTAGCCTGAAGGTGTGCTCTCATTATCATGGCAATTATATGTTTTCAACGATATACAGCCGAGATCAAGGCAGTTGACTGCACGGTAAAATAGAGATATATTATAAAATTAGCATTTTACGCGTTGTTGACTGGCCCCACGCACGTCTGTAGTGGAGCTAATCATTCCGCAAGTTTCGATCAGTACAACTAATACAGGGTGGTCCAGCTAGAACGCTCAATCCTGGTTCACTCAAAAACTGTAACTTTCTGACTGAAATTCCAATAAAGCATATTTTTGTTTGTGAAATGGCATATTACGATGGTGATAAATTAAACGATAGAACTGCATCCATAGAGATGACTACCCTCTTACGAATTATTATATGGAACATGAGAAAAGTTATGCATAATTTCGAAGCTCTTTCAGTTCTCTTAAAAAATAAGTGAACTTCTTCTAAATAATCGAAATCAACTGTTTATTACTCAAGAAATATGTGGAAATGCCCCAATCATTTGTAACAATTTATTTATAAATTGTTGGAAATTACCCCCAATAATCTTCATAGTCATAACTTCTTCAACATTTATGATATTAGTCTTTGCCCTAATTCATGATTTTACCTCGTATATCTTCCAGCAACGCCGGTGTTGTTGTGGCGTATAGGGGAAGGTTCGATAAGACGGGTCAGGGGGCAAGACGGGGTATAGGGATTTCCTATCCCGAGTGGAGCCGAATTCAAGCGACAAACGCGTCAATTGGCTCTTCCGAAACGAACGAAGCTGTCATTTTATTCCTGGTCAGTTTGAGCTAAGCGTTTGCAGTGAGTGCATAGAAATGAGTATTCGATCGTGTTGTTATTTTTACGAGTTTAAAGAGTGGAATTTAATTTAGCATACTTCAATAATCATTCATTACAGTGAGAATGCTCGTTCTCTCCTCTATACAATATTGTATTGATTCACTATGCAAATATTTATAACACTAATAAACTCAGATGTAACCGGTTTTGGAGCAAAATGTATAGCGTCAAGATGAATACGATCCTCATAATAGGGACACCTGAGACTATAATGTATTTGATGTCCGCGTGTCAAGCTTATGCGGTCTCAGCCTATATCCACAGGCATAACGCGGCTCAACGAGTGTTGTACTATCATCTACGACACTCATACGGTATCGACAAGACACCAGTGTTGCATTATGCTCCGGGGGATATTGAGTCCGTTGTGGACTTCCTTTCCGAACCTTTGTGACTTTCTAGTGAAGGTCAGTATGTCCGTTTACTCTAGTTCGATGAGTTCCTCCTGTTGGAGTTTTCGGACTCCGAAGATTTCGAATCTTAGCCTCCCGTACGCCTCACACTCGCCAAGGAAGTGAAACGAAGTTTCTTCGTCTTCTTAGCACATATGGCAAGTGGGATTGTCTTTTATACCCATTAGTGACAGGTGTCTACCTAGTTTGTTATGGCCTGTTAGCATTCCTACAAGGAGGCGTAGTGTTTGGCGATCTCTGCCTAAAAGCCACGTCATCCTTGACTTGCTAGAGCCGGCCACAAAGTCTTTTGACTGCCTGCAGCCGGCGGTATTCCTCCAAGATTCGTTTAGTTCTCTTTCCACCATTCATCTAGGGCAGAAGAGATTTGACCTCTTGCAATGCCTAGTACTGGCTCCGGTCCACAGAACGGCGCAGCGGAACCGGTTCTGGCAAGCTCATCTGCCACCTCGTTTCCCGGCACCCTCCTGTGACCAGGGACCCATACCAACTCGACTTCCTTTGTTTCCGCTAATTTCCTGTACCAAAACTGAGCTTGGTCTTTATACTTATGCAAGAACTTTATAAAAAAAAATTATATTTGGTTTCGTTTGCAATGAATGAAAAACATGTTTCCCAGCAACTATTGATGTGCTAGGACATGTAGCTATGGATAATACTACAACTACAGGGACCTTTGCTAAAGCTTTGGGTGAGCATGTTCCACTATTCAAATAATCCTTATATGACATCGATTCAATCCTCACAAACTAAATCTTCTTTTTCTAATAAAACCATCGATAGTCATCACTGCTACTACTGGAGCCATATCCATCCTAGAATATTTCGTGTCACGTTTACACAAAATTCAAAAAATTCAAAACTCATTGTTGATTCAATTTTCATCTGGAATAATTCGAATGGTCAAATTTATTTGGATCCCTCTTGAAATGCCTTCGGTCCCAAGATTACAAAAATTATTGGCTACAAGATCTATGAAGTAGAAGTAGAATCGTGAACAAGAGCCAAAGAATAACTCCACAAGGGTTGGAAAACGTTTGAAAAAAACTTCAATATAGACTTCTTCATTGTATGGATATTGGTGAAGGTCATTGTAAAATTAAGTTGAGCTTTCTAACGAATTTTGAACTGAAAGAGCTCTATAATAATGTGTAACTGTATACAACTTTATTCTTTTTAATAATTTGTTAGAAGGTGGGTGACCTCATCAGGGTGAGAAAATTGTATGACTGAATTCATTACAATCATGCGCCCTCTCGAAATAAAAACCAACCTGTTTTTGGTATGAATTGTTAAGTAAAGCCACGTGAAAAGTTTTCGTTGAGCCACCCTGTATATTTTAATACACTGAAATGTCTCAAAGCATGAAATTCGAGAGTTGCCGATCCAGACAGTGGGGAGACAATAATATTTATGAGGCTACTCGAAGAAGTGAATTGTAATTCTATTAATAAAGATAGAAATATTGAATTTGTCTGAAGGAATTTTGCTGAACCTCGGTCATCAGAGCGTATTATAGTTCTTCTATGACTGCATGTCAGATAAATAAATAATGAATTGAATCAAATTCTATTTTGACCAAAGTTTTAATATTTATTCAACAATTAATGATAAAAAAACTTCAGACAAAACTTGTACAATGTGATAAATGAGTAATTCGCGGTGGATCCAATCCTCCACAACATTCATCTAGAACAAATGTAACGCTGAAAATGTTTAGATACTGTATAAAAAATCAAGATCTATACAATGAGTCCAAGACAGATATCGGAAAGGGTATAATAGATACAGATTTGGTTAAATGGGTAGAAAGGTCTGAATTGAGTAGGAGATTGAATAAATCTTGAGCAAAATGATAATATATAGTCCGTTTTCCTTCCTCTTTTCGGACGATGTTCGTTTCGCTAGAAGGAAACTCGATGACGAAAATAGTCTTGTTGGCTTGTATTTGGCTGAGGTTGGGGTTCTGATGACCTCTGTAACTTATATCGCATAGCTATAAATAGCGAAACGAAGCATACACTATCTCTTTCCGGTACACCAGAAAGTGATGGCGTGTGCTTCGTTTAACTTCGCTTCGCTACGCGCAACAAGTTACAGTGTCCCACCCCATATCTATCGGAGTTTATGCTGATACTCGCTACGTAGAGAGCTTTTAACATTGGTTACCTCTTCTTCCACCCCTAGATAAGTATAGGTTTCTCCGGCGTCGAGATGGTGTAGGATTTCCGTCCACAAGCTGAAGATCATCTTCATATTCTTCGCATCGTCCGCCCTCTTTTGAGATGAACCGTGATACTTTTGTCGACAACAAGTTACAGTGTCCCACCCCATATCTATCGGAGTTTATGCTGATACTCGCTACGTAGAGAGCTTTTAACATTGGTTACCTCTTCTTCCACCCCTAGATAAGTATAGGTTTCTCCGGCGTCGAGATGGTGTAGGATTTCCGTCCACAAGCTGAAGATCATCTTCATATTCTTCGCATCGTCCGCCCTCTTTTGAGATGAACCGTGATACTTTTGCCGATCCCACACTATACATTCCGATAGCATACGTATACTCTTGCACCAGCCTTATAAGGACTGTTGTAAATCCTTCTCCCATGTGGCATATAGTTTGAGGTCATCCATGTAGAATAAATTTTGGTGATCTTGTGCCTCCGCTTGCTGGGGGAGGGGCACAGTTGTATCCCCGGGTGTTCCTGAGTGCGACGAACAATGGCAAAAGTTAGATGTAGAAAAGAAGAGGGCTCCCTGACTCTGAATTGACCAGATTTTATGGTGAAGGAGTCCTACAGAGGGGCATCAGTTATTCAATGCATCGCACTATTAATAAAAATTTAAAATTTGACAGATTTAGAGTAGCACATGACAAAAGGAAAGAGGCTGTTTTTCACTCATCTCTCAAGCACAAACTAAGTGTGAAGTCAAATTTTCATTATATTTATTGATAAAAAAAACTTCCATATGTCGCGAACTTCATGTGTGACACTGTATAAGCCGACGCCGACGCGACGTATTGATCTGAGAACCTCGGATCCTTCGCCATATTTTGATTAGCTATTGTATAAACATTCGCTGTTTGTGCGGTCTCGTATTCAAGAGAATTGAAACTTAAAAGTTTAAATATTGAAAATGATGCTGATTTGCAAAAAGTTGATGGAGATTTGATATGGTACGGCATCATAGACAATCAATATGCCGTAGGATATTATTTTCACACATCTCCCGTTTTGCAAATAAACACTTCTTATCGAAAATAAATGAGGTGCGCCATGTTACATTCCCAATAATGAAATACAGCTACTTCATGACAACCATCTTGACGATATGATGTATGATTCGTTTCGTGGTAACTCTTATTACAAATACGCCCTAGGCGAATCTCATTATGGAGTCTGTTTTGATGGAATATTAATAATGCCGTACCTGAGCTGCAATCTAAGGTCAAGGAGGCACAGAGTGACAGGTTCTGAGTTTACAGTCAATTTAGCCATTTGCACGCGCCTATGTTATTAAAGCCAATGACAATTTTTTTATGCAAACAGCGGTTATTCGAGAACACGACAAAGTCGCGGTAAACTTTTATTTTAATTTTTTATTCTCTTGCCAACTACACAGATGATTTTATACCCCGTTAGACTTAACATAATTTTTTCAACACGTCTCACATATATTGTATTGTACATTTCAGAAGTATATGTAAATAGTAGCACTTACTTCAAATAGAAAATAGGTATTCCTTTTTAAGTGATTTCATCTGAGCTGATTCTATGTCGTAGAATATTTTCTCACCTTACAATGATTTCTAAATATATCATCACATAAATGGAATTCACACTATATGAAAAATAAGGAAATTCAGGAAATACACATTTCAAAGATGATAACTACCCTATACAGAAAAAAACGAACTAACTTCTCGAAGGTCATGATATATCATTCAAGACATCATTATTTAAACCAACAAAACCAGGAATCAGTAAGAGATATGAGAGACCCTCTCTCTACTCTGGATTTATAACTTAATCCTTTGAGACTGCATCGCCGTATATACATACATACATACATACATACATACATACATACATACAAGAGACACGCACTCACTAACACAGGCCAATAATTATTTATGTTGAAGCCGGATGTAACTTACATAGGGCTAAACGAAATATTGTTGAAAACCACCCTTTTGCCTCTACTTTTTCATTTTTAAAGCAAACTCTTTCAATTCATTCCATATGTCATTATTTTGACATAATTATTTCCACTCATTAATATCGCCCCTGGAGGAAGAATAATGAAATATTTTGTATTTCCAAGGTAATCAAACATAAAACGAGTCTTCGATTTTTGAGGAACACATTATATTGCCAAGTCGGCTGTGATATTGCTAAAGCAAGATAATTTGTTTTTAAAAAGAGAAGGATTTTTGTGATAAAAATCGATAAAACAAGTTGGATTATTTCCCGAATGAAATAATCTCCGAAAGGGCAATTTTCATTCATATTGACAGATAGGGACGTAAAATTTTGAATCAACATTCTTTTTTTGTTTTCTTTCACCTAGTGGAATAGAAGTAAAAATCACCTTCACTTTGAACAAATTCAACAGAAATTATTCTTGTTGTAAACGATTGGTCCTAATCAACATACTGAAAATATACATCCGTACTATTTCCCAAAATGCATATTTTGGCCGCCATCTTGAAAAAAACATGTAAACAAGGTAATCAAACATAAAACGAGTCTTCGATTTTTGAGGAACACATTATATTGCCAAGGCGGCTGTGATATTACTAAAGCAAGATAATTTGTTTTTAAAAAGAGAAGGATTTTTGTGATAAAAATCGATAAAACGAGTTGGATTTTTCAAGATTATTTACCGAATAAAATAATCTTCAAAAGGGCAATTTTCATTCATATTGACAGATAGGGACGTAAAATTTTGAATCAACATTTTTTTTTGTTTTCTTTCACCTAGTGGAATAGAAGTAAAAATCACCTTCACCTTGAACAAATTGCAACAGAAATTATTCTTGTTGTGAACGATTGGTCCTAATCAACATACTGAAAATATACATCCGTACTATTTCCCAAAATGCATATTTTGGCCGCCATCTTGAAAAAAACATAAAAAATTTGAAAATCTGAAAAATCATGTGTGGTATCAAATTAAAGGAAATTTCATAAAAATAATGTAAAATTAGTTTTTAAAAGTGTAATGTACAGTGACCGCCAAACAGTATGTACCATATGGGAAAAAAGTTTATTATTAGAGTATTGGAAAAAACAATTCTGTGAAAAGTTTGTGCATGTCTGATAACCTAAATATCGATTCTGACACATGTTATGTGATCGCTGTCATGGCGGCAAACTGAAAAAAAAATGCAAAAGGTGGAGTAAAATGGTCAGATATCGAAAAAAGTTATTTTAAAAAGGTGCTTTGAATTCAAATTAATATAGAAAAACAAAGTTTGTTCTTAGTGATATTGCAAGGAAATTGAAAACCTGAATTTGACGAACTGTGTTTGAGATTACGCTCGTGCACGATTATCATCTAAAATTGATTGTAATCGAAAAAACGTGATAGTTTTGGATTGCCCTGTTATCAAAATAATACTGGATTTCTGATATAACTGTTGGATAGAAACCAGAACCCCAGTTGTTACCAGTGTTTTGAAAAAATACAATTTTTTTCAATTTAGTGTTCTCGGTTGTGGAAAAAATGAGAAAGTTTTGTCATTAACATTGAAATACAAATGTTGTAGTATACTCAAACTACTTTGTGTGTCTTAAATTAAATGCTCAGCAACTTTTTCCAATAACTTTTTTCGATATATTTACCCCACTTTTTGCGTTTTCATTGCTTTTTTTTTCAATTTGCCGCCATACCAGCGATCACGTGACGTGTTGAAATCGTTTGTAGGTTATCGCGCAAACTTTTCCCTAGAATTTTTCCAATACTCCAATGATAAACTTTTTTCCATATGATACTTACTTTTTTGTGGTCACTGTATATACCAAAAAAAAAATAAAAAAAAACAAAATCAGTCTCACAGCGATATGTACGGATGTAATGTAAGGTGAGAGTATTTCAGTTCAAGCATTTAATGTGGAAATCCAGGGTATAGGTAAAATTTCATCATCATATCCCCCTTCACCATTTCTTCTGTATATACATTTAACTTTTAATAATCAATATTCAATTATTTTTCACAATAAAATTTCCTGCAATTTGATAAAAAACATGATTTTTCCAAATTTTTTAGTTTTTTCCAAGAAGACGGTAAAAGACAATATTATGTTCCTATTCTGTATGAAAAGCATGAGTTTACTCCCCGATTTGAGGAAGGAAAGTGTGTACTTTCTATAGGGGTAGGAGGAAAAAATATTTTGCGTGATAGTACGGATGTATATTTTCATTATGTTAATTAGGAGCCAGTTATCTATCATTTACAACAAGAATCACTTCTGTTGCAATTAGTTAAACCTCTAACGCTATTTCTACTACACTAACCCTGCCACAACCCACTACTCAGTAGCAGCAGGTAGAAACCTGCAGTGGCAGTAAAAAAAATTATGCGATTTTAGATGAGGTCATATTCTTAGATTAGTTTTATTAATTCATCAATAAACATTATCCATAATTTGTCAAGATTTATGAAAGATACGAATCAAAAGTAGTGCATATCACAGTTTTTGTCAAAGTTCGGTGTTGTATCATTTCCTATACAGGAAAATATTCTGACAGCTTGCAGGTGATAATTCATGTTATATTGTTATTGTTTTGTTATTTCCGTTCACCGGCTGCACCCTTAACAGAAGCCCTTAACTTATAACGTGTGATATTTTCGAATATTAATGCAAACGTTTGAACCAATCAAAAAGCGTGTGTCTTAGCATGAGTGGAATCATGGTAATAAATAATACAAAATTTAATAACTCAACCAAAATAACTACTTTCCCTTTGGACCATTCAGTAATATATGTTCGACCGTCATGGGTCAACTTCACCTTCAATTTCTACTTAACGATCTGGCATCTCACCAACTTATCCGTCATCTCACCAACTTATCCGTCATCTCACCAACTTATCCGTCATCTCAAACGTTTCAACCAATCAAAAAGCGTGTGTCTTAGCATAAGTGGAATCATGGTAATAAATAATACAAAATTTAATAACAACCAAAATAACTACTTTCCCTTTAGACCATTCAGTAATATATGTTCGACCGTCATGGGTCAACTTCACCTTCAATTTCTCCAGAACCTCGATAGCGTCTAGAACGCCTAAAAATTTCTGGATCCTGATTCATCGGCGAGTATCAAATCTTCTGCTGTCGACCCATATTTCAAACAACGGTGACGTAATCGAGTACTCGCTGACCGCTGTTAGGTTATATAGACTAGTTTTTAGAAAAACAGTTCACAAAAACACCCAAGTTCTGTGGGAATAGCAAAGAGGCAATGCTTTGGTACTTCATGACACCGTAATGTTAAGCACTCTCATTTGCCATTTTGAAATATGTGACAACATTCCCAAAATATGTAATTCAATGATGGTATAGGGATGATTTTTTTATATATTTATTGTCCATATAGTTTTAAAAATCTGCCATTTTTACAAGGCGGAAATATATTTCTTTTCAATAAAGGGCGAATATCTGACCGAAAACGACCAGTGTCCTGGTGAACCGGACAGAAGTGGAAAATTGAGTGAAATTTGGACAAAAAAATACCTTTTATATGTGTAGGAAAGCGCTGCCCCTGTATCTGAACAAGTGGACCGCCAAAATAATTTTTCCTCCGTCCCTCGTGCTCAATTAAACGAAGGACTGAAGATGCAGATTTGTAATGAGCTATTAGGATGACTCCAAATGGGGAATTGCAAAAATAAATGAATTTTTCAGAACACAACACAGCATAACATACAAGTTGAAGTGAATAATTTTGGTGTCGAACGTAGTTTCCGTGTACGCGAACACAATGTTTTTTGAGCACAAGTTACATTTGAGCCATCGGTATCAAATCCTTTTGAAAAATCATTTAACGATGGTACGTCAAAATAATGTCTCGGTAAGAGCCGTAATGAACAAAAAATGACAGACCGCGTGGTGTACCACATCAGAGAAATATAATATCAAGAGATCAGAGAGTGTTTGATTCAGAAGCGCATCTTCCAAGTTGTCGAACAAAAAGTTATCTAAATCATCACGGATTCCTTTGAAATTTTACAGGTGTTTTTCCACGTGAACTATAGTAGATTATTCTCGATTAGATTAATAAGAAATTGCCTATCATTATGCAGTACAATGCATTCACTTTGGAACACTATTATACTTTTTGGGCGCAATTTGAGGCTATGAATTCTGTGTGTTCTTACAGGCGGATGACTACTTGCACTGCACTGTTTCGAACCTTTGTTGTAGTAATGAATATATTTGGTGATTGAAACACGTGTCGAGGTGTTAAAAATAGATGTTTGGTGTTGTTATAAAACTCCACTCTATTCAAGCTAGTGAGTGTTATGGCCAAATAATAACTTTATATTATCTGATAATTTTTTAATTTTTAAGCAAAAAATTGAAATTATTCATTCAATTTGCTAATAGAAAATTGGTAGATAGTTGGAAGTACACTTTTGGATCATTATTGACTACAAGCTGTAATGGGGAAATATCCATTTATTGTGAATGTGATCATTATTCCCTGCACTAAAATTATATTCCTTAGTGAATACAAAGTGAACTGTCGATCACATCGTGAACTGATGTTATATAGCAATGACTTGGAGTTTCCTGGAGTATGTATAAGGTCAGTGAATGCGTTCCAATTTATTCTGTAATGTTTATTTTGAGACGTGACAGTAACTAGGTTGCCTACATCTTCTGTTAGCATATTTATTAATCTATTAATCATCTGCATGGAGTAAATGCAGTTAACATGGACTATTCGAAATTCCCGTCGCCGGGACTTCTTTGAACAAGACGTTGTGAGGGTTTGCAGTCAAGAATGATTTCACACCTTCGAAGGATAACAATTCAAGATGAACATAACTATATTTCATATTGAAGATATACAAACAAATTTAAACCACATGGGATGAGTTAATTGCGTCAATGGCAAATATCGGTAAAATGAATATAAATATTCAGGAGAGTTAATCTATTTCCAAAAGTGAAATATTGAAGTATTCAACATACTTCTTATAAAAACTTTGACAAGAATCTAACAGATATAATTCAACGATCGGAGGAGGCAATGGTTGTTTTCTGTTGAAGTCTGAAGACCTGACGTTTCCCGTCTGAATCATCTCACAACTCTGTCTATTTGGTTACTCTGGTCTCACACTAATGAAACGAGTCTAAACCGCTCCACCTGTGGAGTGGTGGTTCCCCTATCCCAATAAAAAAATTTCGCGATTTGGTTACAGGGAGCACTTATAATTGTTTCCTCTGCAATGAGGTACATTGCACAAATATCTGTCGGATATAATTCAATACCCTTCGTGGTTTTGGCTAGGGCAATAGTTATTTTCTGACAGGTATTTGCCACAATGAGCCTACGTGGTAGGTGTGTATGGGAGTAAAAGAGGTGAAACATCGCTGGCAACAACTATCGTTATCAAACGATCTCCCAAAAAAAATCGAGCTTCATATTCGGATATCTGACTAAGGGCGAGTTGTACAAGGCAAGTTCACCAACAGTTCAAGAAAACCGAGTTCAGTTGCTAGAGACTAGCCAATGAAATTTCCTGATCCTTACCAACTAAACTCGGTTCACTTGAACCGTTGTAGAACTTGTCTTGTACAACTCGCCCTTAATCTTTTAAAATGTTTGTTCAGATATCGTTACCTCCTATGAATATTTCAGGCTTCTGCGATTCCACTGCCATATATATATATATATATATATATATATATATATATATATATATATATATATATATATATATATACCGGGTAGCTACAGAAGTATTGCCTACGGAATATCTCAGTTATTGTATGAGGTAGGCTTGTGGAATTTGAAGCATCGATATAATGACATAAGAGCTAGAATTTGAGCATCTTGACATGTCGAAGTTGACTTCCGGTCTGACCGGAAGTAACATGAACTTTCATTTTGCTTCCACGGCGTACGCAGTGAATTTCAATAATAATTTTTTCTGATCTAGTTTCTGGTTACATACCAACTTGTGATATGTCATTAGAAAGGGAGCTGAATGCTGAATAACGTGAAAAGAAAAAAAATAGGGTTGCCATTTAAAATAAGAAAGTTCGTGTGACTTCCGGTCGGACCGGAAGTTAACTTCAGCATGTCAATATGCTCAAATTCTAGCTCTTATGTCATTATATCGATGCTTCAAATTTCACAAGCCTACCCCATACAATAACTGAGATATTCCGTAGGCAATACTTCCGTAGCCACCCGGTATTTTAAGACAAGTGTGCAACAGGGTGTTGAAAGTATGTGTTCCAGAATAACTCTATAGCACACGGAAAAATATACCTATGTAAATTTTTTCCTTTAACAGTTTAAAAAAAAAGTGCAAATAATGTAAACAATTGTCGAAAATTAGTACACCTGGTTGTAATAACAATAATTTTACTAATGATTAAATTCATTTCAGGGATGAAAAACTCGAGGATAAAATTATCGAGTAATTAAGTACTACCCTTTTACATTTTACTTCTAGAATTCCTTGTGCTCGCATTGACCAATAACGGTAGTTCTGGTAGTTTCTCAACAAATTTACCTCTAGATTTGTTTAATGGAAATTTTCTTTCACTCAACACTACTTTTGATTTTTCTTTACAGAAATAGTCACTTGATGACGAGTTGAATTTGAACTCGGTAATACTCATTATGATAATGGAATGTCTGGTGTGATATCGTTCTCGGTTTATATATATTATCAGTAATAGTGGGGGAATATTTCAGTTTAACTTCATATTGAATTAATATTCTGGATAACTGACAACCATGTATTGACCTTGAAAACGGTCATTGAACCCTTTTAAAATTTTTCCAACTTGTTGAGACTTGTTTGTAATCGATAGTCAGCAAATTCCAGGTAATTTGATATCTGACACGTGCACTTATTGACCTTGAAAGAGGTCACTGAACCCATATCGAATTTCGCTGTGTAGACATGTAACCGGATGTCAGCAAGTTCCAGGTAATTTGATACCTGACACGTGCACTTCTTGACCTTTGACCTTGATTCCTTTTGCTCTCTCATAGGGTTTGACCTTGATTCCTTTTGCTTTCTCATTTCCTCTCTACTCAAATCACCCATTTAACAAACTTTTATTTAGTTTCACCTGTACCGGTGTCTGTGTGTGTGTGTGTCTAATCAAATCTGGCAAGTTAAATATGACACACTTCTAATCGTCCGATAGAAAAGTAAAAAGTTTATTTTTATTTTTATTTTCTAGTTGGTTTCGTTTCATCGACATGAGCTCTCAATTAACTTCAACGTTGTCGTCTAACTTTTCAGGTAATGCTACTGATGGGCCTATAACCTGTTATTATAAGAAAAGACAAAAGTAAAGAAGAACTATTTTATTTCGAAAATATGAATAGGACATTCATAAAATCTGTTGTGGAATCATCTGCGACTGAAAGGCAAACTTTAGTCGCTATTTTCCATCGTTCAAGATAACCTCTTGGGAGGTATTCATGTTGAAAAGGGGACCATTCTCCAAAAAAAAAAACAGTTATTTGAATGAAAATGCGAATTTTCACTTTCAGATTTTTTCTTTTCTTTTCAGTTAGTCTTTTCACAATATCTATCAGATGTAGTTTAATGTCCAGCGTGGCTTGTGCCGGGGAAGAAGTTGTTTTCTGTTAGATATTACAAATAAATAACATTTTTCAATTTTCATGGAGAATGTTCCCCTTTTCAATAAAGAAGAACTGTTGTTCAAAGTTATATTTCTAAGTAAATAACGGTAATAAAAATAGTCAAAATCATTTTCTATTCAAAAAAAAATCTTCTAGCAGTTACTGCGTAAAAACTGAGAAGTGAGACGCACTTGTATATACTGAGTCATATCGGTCGAAGCCGTGGTATGAATTCAATTAGATATCTTTCATTTATGGTTCAGTTCTTTTGTGTGGTTACTTTATTATTTTTAACGTATCTCATAACATCTTGTATGATACAGATAGGTTGTCTGATAGTAATATCCGATCCATTTTCATATTTCAACACCGTCCTCGTGTGCCAACGGATATATTCGATATTAATATTAATTGTTCAAAAAATTTGCATCGATTTTCAAGAGGAATACAATTTATTGGGGTATCTACAATGAATGTTTTTCACTTTGGTCCAACTTTCTGACGCGTATTGTATTATAAAACATTTCGTAGGCACACCCAATATATGAATAATTCAGCGACGTTATAAAATATTGCGCCAAATTTGCTACAACCCTCCCTCTTTCGGAACACGAGATCCCGAGATAATACACCGAATTTAAGATGCGAAATTGACTTTCTCGCTCCGAGGACCCCATGCACCAGGCCAGGCAAATACCGAACGTATTGTAGACCCCCCTAAGAGCTGTTGTCGCACAGCTCAACGACATTAAACTATGGTAAGTATGGCCCGTTGTAAAAAATAAAAATGGCACGTCCCTTCTCATTCTGTCTGCGAATTTTGCAACATCCAGTAAGCTTGACATATATCGTGTTGGTGGCTCTGTATGGGTCCTCCGAAATGAATCAGATAAGGCACAGAAAACAAAAACGTCAGTAGACTTTCAAAAAATCAGCATACGGGGTTTGCTTTTATTTCAACCAGCATGTGGTCCAGAATTATTCGTATTAGTCGTCATATGAAAAAAAAAACTTCCACCAGCAGAGCAGCGAAAAAACAAAACCCTGAAATATAGGATTGCAACTAATGTTTACTTTACGAGGGTTGGAATAAATTAGCATGGTTTTATATGAGCTGAAGACAAAAATTGCTTTTAAGGCAGGATCATTTCATTATTCAAATGTGCACGATATTCATATATTTCTTTTATGATATCATGATTATGTTTAATCCGGTGAGATTGGTTTTTGAGATGAGGATCGATTGCAGCACCGCTAAACTTGGTATGCTAGTAGTTGTAACCAAAATTCCAGGGGTGGAACATATTATTTTTTTTTTTTCGTTTAAAAATAAATGAATAAATTTTTGCTGTAATCTTGGAAAGTATATGATTAATCGGAAAAACAAATCAACAAGGTGAAAGACAATTCAATCCTCCACAAAAATTACTCCTAGTAATTTCTTCCGAAATACGCTCGTTTTCTCAGAAAATGTTCACGCTTACCGCCGCTGAAAGTTCTGGCGGAGCCGAATATTTGATTGGTCATAACTCTGCTAAAAATGATCGGAGAAAGAAAAGGAAAAGTTCATGTCGTTTCTGAAGATTCCTACCTTCTTATGCAAACATAATATGCGAGTATTTGTGCACCTAAAATGTGTTTTGGTGCACTTCACGGAGATGTTTGCGGATGATCCGAAAATCATGAATAATTTAGTAAATATGGAATTATTATACTGAAGCAGCAAGCCATACCCTCTTTGGACTACATGCAACAATTTTAAAGTAGTGTGACAGGTCCTACTTATACATGTCATAATAAAAACTTTGTTTTGCTCCTGCCTCATTTTCAACTTACCCATAAATCCGGCATGCTCTTCAGTTAATGTTGAAAATAATCGTTTATTGATATATATATAGTTAGAGTGCCCATCGGCAAAAATTTTAATGATAGATACTCTCTCCAAACTTTCTGTATGACTTTACCGTTTTCCTCTGTGACTTTTCTTGTTTCGGGGGTTTTCTAAACAAAAATCCGAAACACGTCGTTTTGACGACTGCAAAAAATTTATACATACTGTTTTACTTTAAAGTTGAATAGCTTAAACACTTGAACTGAATCCCGAAAATAAAATTATCTGACAATGATCATGGGTCATTGGGGGTGTCTGCCCCCTCGAACATGTCGGAAAAACGACCATAGAAAAATTGATTAATAAACAGCTGATTTTCTCAGGATCCATTCATTGAGAACTATAAAACCAACTTTTCGTATTGTCTGACACAGATCATGGGGCGGTTTTCCAGTCTGACGCGTCAAAGTGGTCGATTTCACGACCACAAAAAATGTATAGATACTCTCTCAAAACTTTCTGTATGGCTTCATTGGCCATAGTCTGACACGTTTTCCTATGAGACTTCTTTTGTTTCGGGGGCGTTTTTCCAAAAAAAAAAAATTCGCAATTTTTATTGTATTTCCTAACTACGCCTACGGTACGAAACTGCAGAGGATAATTTGTTAGGTTGTTTTGAGAAAAAAAGTTCCTATGAATATATATCCGGTATTTGAACAATGTCATGAATATCTTCATACCGATTTGGATGAAATTTGGTATATATAAACTCATAAGGCGCTTATTTAACCCAAACTAGATTGAAATTATTGGGGCCAGTGGCGTCTCAGTGGGCACACCAGCCAACAATATTGTGAAAAAAGTACACCACTGACTTTGTTTTGTGGGTTTAACTTTTTTTTAGATTAGGCCACTGAAAATAAATCTTTTAGGTCTCTTGTGTTTTCTTCGTATCCAGCTTGTTTGTGGTGAAAGTAACTTACAAAATAGAATAGAAATAGTTAATAGACCGCCCACACTGATTGTCAGTGCATTAACTCGAAGTAACATTTTTCGATTTTTTTTTCGTGCTATGATAATTATTTGCACATGTGACTTTAGTATTGACCTATTAGATCACACGATCTCACGATATTCAATTGAATTCAACCACTTCAACCACTTCTTCAGAAATTATTAATGCTCCTGCTCGTAATATGCTGGGATCATCGTCACTGCTCGAGGTTATCATTATTTCCAATGACGATCTGTTTCATAGCCAAAGAGTTGTGTCACTGGAATATATCCGACCACGATATGATTACTGCTGAATTAGATATTAAAGACACACGCACAACACCTTTGTTCAAGATAATCAGCGATTTCGGAAAATTAGACTATAATAAATTCACTGATGATACAGAGAATCTCCCGGTTCAGATAATTTATCAAACTGAAAACGTTGACGGTAAAGTACAAGTCTTAATTTTCTCAACTTTTTAATGATCATGCCCCTCTGAGACAAATCAGGATAACAAAAAACCACTCAACCTGGTTCACCGATAATTTGAAATTATTCATAGCACAAGGTTCCATTCTGGGGCCTTTGTTATTCACCATTTACTCCTAAAACTTTACTGAATCTCTTCGCCATTCATCATTTAAACTCGAATAAAAATAGTGATAGTGAAAACCTAACCTAACCATCTTTTGTTTGACATACCTTTCACTGTTTTACCATTTTGTAGTGTTTTCATACCCCAGTTGAGTTTATTATGAAATGTAGCAAGAAACTGAAAATAAAAAAGTTGAATATGGTTTCATTCTGGAGTTGTCAGATTGTGCTACCAAACAGATTCCTGTACCAAAACCAAATTTTTGCAATGAAATAAAAAAAAAACTGAATGAAATTGTTAATTTATTATTATGTTATGTTATGTTCTTTTCATCACAAAACAGTGATTCAAAAAAAGAAAACTTGAATCACATATATATCAGATATCTTATAACCGATTTGGTTTGGACTGTCAGCTGGTCTCCACAGTAGGTGTTCATGATTTGCAATAGAGGGGCATTAATTTTTTTCCTGGATATGAAGAAAACATAAGAGACCAAACAGATTTATTTTCAATAGCCTAATCTAAAAAAAAATTTAAACCTTAAAAAAAAACACATTTGCATACCCAAAACAAGGTACGTTTTTGAATAGAGGTATTTCAAAGGAGATCCAGGGCGGATATAAACGTTTAGCACAATTGAATTTTCCTACCACAAGAGTGATGTTGGGAGAGTCCACACAGAATTCAAAAAGTTGAATAGAACCTGATTATAATAAATTTTGTTGGTAGGGCCTTAATATGACTTCCACAGCTTGTATGATGGTAGTGTATGTTCCTTCAAAGAACTGTTGGAGTCATTTTGTGTCGATGTGTCGATTCTTATGACCTCCATATTGTTTTAGTCGCCTAGGTTGCTGCCCCTCTATTGGACCAGGCTCTTTAGTCTGGAGGTTTTAATACTCGCATTCTTTATAATACAAAAATACAGAGAAGAGAGATTCAGAATCACCTCCAGACTAATCTTTGAGGTACTGGACATTGCAAATTGCAACAGTGACTACGAGTATGACCAGTCTTTGTAAACTAGCCAGCATCACTTGGGCTACTACAGCAGGGCTCCATAAGTTATCAACTTCTCATCTTATCTGAATACACAACAAAATAATAACTATCGTGAATACACCAGATCTATGAGAAAGCTTTCTGCTTAACAAACATAAAATCCAATTTACTGAAGCAATGCCATCACAAATCATGATGTTTTCATTTAGGAATGAATTGTTCTATTTCCATTGCAATCTTACGCCCGCCCGAATGAAATAGGTACCGATTCGAATGAAAAACATTTCAATTCCACCTAATTGCCAACCTTCATGAAACGCGAACATGCAATCAATTCAGAAGGTAATAGCGCTTGGGCAGGTGTTCAACGATTGTTTGATACGTTGGCAATAGCTCAGCTTCACGAATATTTGCCAGCATTTCGTTCAAATGTCGAATGCTGACCTTTCTCTGTAATATATTGGTGACCAATGAAATCGAACTGGAGTTTTCTCTTCGTAGTTTACCGCCTATTTCTATTTGTGTCACATGCGAATGTGATAACGACGTTTGGCAGCGTATGCATCAGAAAGAAAAAGTCTTACTGAGTAAATAAGCAAAATAAGAAAAAAATACCGTATATTGTGATTTCTATTTCATTTGTAGATAGCGAGAGAGACATGGAATGGGAGAAAGAGAGAAATACTATGGAGCGAAAGATAGAAAGCAAAACAGAGAAAGCTAATGAGAGAAAAAGAGATATAGTTATGGAAAAGAGAGTGAGGGGAAATAAAGAGAGAAAATACGAGATATAAAAATCTCGTTTAATCTGTCCTTGAAACAGATCACAGGAAAAAAAAACGAATTCTTCCAATTGAAACAGAATTTAGATCTTCAATTACAAGTGAAGACTTTTTCATTAAACTCAATATTCTAATTGTTTCTTCGAAAATATATTAGGTGATTGTTGTTAAAATAAATAACAACAATGCACCTATCAAGTTAGTTAAAATTCTTCACATTTGGGAGTAGTTTACGTAAATTAGAGTAAATATATTTGGACAAAGTGTATATATCAAGCTAAAATTTTACTATACTTGGAGAAATTTTCTGTTTTGTGCAGATAATTCATTCATTAACATATCAAAACATTTTTAAAAGATTTTTGTACTGGGCAAGAATTAATCTTAATTACATAATGGGGGGCTAGATCATATCTGGGTGAATGTTGAAGCGTAAATGAAATTTGACGTGTGACAATATTGACAAGTGAATGACAATTACAAGTGAGTTTTGTGACATGCAATCGACAAATTAAGAAAATTTTGGAACTGTTATCATGTGGCAACCGAAATATATATCTGAAATGGATCATTCTTTTGAAAACCTTCAATTATTAAACGAATGTCAAGGTATACCAACAAATACCCATCAAGATATTTGTGTTAACTCTGCAATGTGAGTTACCAAAATCGACCTCAAGATCATAGAAGTCTAACTTTCCTAATCCCTAAAGAGTAATCCGTTGGGTAGCACTAGTAGGCAAAAGAAGAAATTTTCAAATGTTAATCAGTACAAAAGTATCTTTGATGTTCTGCTCAACCACAACCAGGGCATGCTAAATTGTCCTATGTGAGAATTTGACTAATATTCCTGCATAACAAAATTGGTGGCCAGACAGAACCCCAGAGGTGCTAACCAAAAAGTAAAAAATGACTTCCTTCTCAGGGTTGAGGGAAAAGTTCGAATACAGGAAAGACAAATTGCAAAAGGGATGCAAGTGATGTATTCATAGAGAATGGAGTCATCAAGTTACATCACTTGAACTCCTTTTGCAGTTTGCAATCTCTCCATTCTAAATGTTCGCTCAACTCTGAGAACATGAAGTCCTTCTCCACTTTTGATGAGCAAGTTTGAGATTCTGTCTGTCCCCAACTTTGGTATGTAAGTATATTGGGTCTTTTCTTTTCTCAGCATTCCCTGGTTGAGGTAGAGAAAATTTCTTCATTCTACTCTTTGGGCTACCGAATTGCAACTTTTGGGGTTAGGTTAGGTTAGGTTAGGTTAAGTTTTCTCGGCATTCCCTGGTTGAAGTAGAGCAGAACTTGAAAATTTCTTCATTCTACTCTTTGGGCTACCGAATTGTAACTTTTGGGGTTAGGGAAGTCATCATTTCTTCTATGACCTTGAGCTTAGGCTAACTCAAAATGTAGAGCTAAAAAAGTCATGATGTGGTTTCGTTAGAATGCCTTGGCAAACTCAAAGAGCCTGATTCTGTCCCATCAGAACTGGATGAGCCGGTTTCTGTCCCGCTAAAATAGACCGTCAGATAGTGACAGATTTAGGTGCCCTATTTTCGCATGCTAGCCTCGAATAAGGTTGAAAAGTATATCGATTTGGAGTATAATGAAGATAAATTTACAAGTGGCTCCTGGGAATAACATTCCAATAATTCGATTTTTCAGAACAGTGTATATTTGTTTTTCTCGTGTCCCACCTACGATACGAAACTAAGAACGTGATTCGTTAGTCCGGAGTTGCTTCGTTTCTAAGATACACCTAACGGATCACCCTTTGTTATTTCGTAGGTAAAAAGTTTTAACAAACGCATTGACTATACTAGGTAACATTTTTAACCTTATGTTAGTTTACAAAAACTGGAAGAACATAGTTAAGGCAATTTATCCACCTAATTGAAGTAACCGTAGGAAGAAGTACAAAATCCCCCAGAATGCTGCGGAAGAAAGATATATAAATTGTATTATTTTTTTTTTATTTTGGAGTTAATTTGAAGAGATAATATTCCATTTTGTACCAGGATGTATTACTTTATGTGTTCAGCATAGCAAGAAATAGTAAACACTCATTTGATGATTGAAGGTTAGACTAATCTTTTTTAGATCTATGTTCCGGTTGCCATGTAAACTCATGTCATGATTCTTTCAATTAATATCTTTTCGATTAAAGTCCACAAATCTTAATATTTCTATTCCATGTCTCAAAATTCACTTGTCATTGTCATCCTATATTGTTATTGTCGTCAATATTGTCACACTTCACTATGCTAAATTTCATCAACATTCCAACATTTGACGAGATATGATCTAGTCTCCCATAAAGTAATCCAGAATAATCCTGGCCCAGAATAAAAATCTTTTGAAAATATTTCAATATGTGTATTTTTCAAATCTTCATTTTATTCCATGGAGGTAAAATATTTTTATATTTCTATACCTATATCTTTATAAAATTATTTTTTCTACATTCATGCAAAAAGCAAAACTTTATTGAACTATATTTAGTGGAAAAAGAAGTTCTTTATTGCACTAGTGTAATAAAGTTTTTATTGCACTCATCTGTCATTCTAATTCAACGTGCTGTCATCAAGACAAACATAAACGTTCAAACCTACTACATATTAAGTAGATATTCTGTGAGATTGGCAATAAGTTTTAAACAGTTACATATTTTATATCATTTTGTATTAATGTTAGCAGCCAGATTTGAAAAAATAATGTCTTCCCGAGAATAACTCCATAATCAAAACTGATCGCTTTGTTCTAAACCGCCTACATACATAGAGCAAACTGTATGTACTATGACCACACCTCGTGATAACATACACGCTCACGGCTACTATGATTTTGATTTTTATAATGCATCTGTAGTTACAGAAACGTCAGTCAAAAATTAATTCTGACAATTACAGAATTGAAAGTTTCAAAATGAGTAATAATAATGGAAAAATAGATGATAGTGATTTGTTTCAATGCAAATCGATAGTGATAATTAATTATTTAAGTTGCGATTTTCATTTTTCTACACCTAGTGCCGCACCTTAATAATTCATTTTTTGCTTTTTGCATGAACTTAGGAAAAATGTTGTATGCAACTCGTGCAAAAATTGTTTATTGCACTCGATGTGAAATTGTTCGAAGAGGCCGTTAGGCCGAGTTGGACAATACACTTACTTTTTGCACTTGTTGCATAAATAACTATTTCAATTATTCCTCACTACAGGTCGGTATACGCACTGATGATGACTTGACAGTCGAAAGCTCTTTGATAGGAGTTTATAAAATAATGAGTAATAATTGAAGCTCAAAGGTATTATCTGTTAACATATTCTCACTTTGTTTAAATGTTATTGAGAGCAAACAATACCTTTGATGAAACGAGTATCGGTTTTAAGCGTTCAGATTTAGTTTTTTGCGAAAATTTTGTTACTACAAATGATTCAATTTGTTTGTAAGAATGCGAGATATTAACTGTTTTTTTGATTTTGATTATTCTGATGAAAAAAAAATTGTGTTTCGACAAATGAAAAAAATAGGTAGGCTCCTGCATTCTTAAGGAAATTATAGAAACAAAAGAAGATTTTTTTTAATAAAATTATTAGTTTTTACGCAAAACCGAAACTACGATTAGGAGCTATCTACCTTATTGGCGCTACGTAGTTTTGTTACGGACAGGTGCTTCGTTACCTCCAATATCACTCTCTAAAAATATATCCGCACACACCTAAGATGTGCGACTTTTGTGACGACGCGCTAGTGATTCCTCTTAAGAAGGCCTCTACTCAAAATTTATCTGAAAAGTAAAACCAACCTTACTTTCTTCGAGGAAGTCAAGTGATCTGACATAACTGAAATTTTCGAAACTATGTACTAATGTTAACTGATAATTATTAGTATAATGACCGTCATCAGCGTGGCAATTGATCGAAAAGTGTTCGATCAAATCCACTATATATGCTATATAACGCCTTAATGTGCTTTTGATAGCAAGCTGAAATAATTGAAGTAACGAGTGTTCGTACTTTCTTCGCTCTCCAATTAGGTAATCTAAGAATAATGGCTGCATGAAATTCAAGTTTCAAAGGAATTGCTCTATAAGAAAATTTCCGCATGAATTACACACCCAATCTGTCTTGTTCATGTGAATTACTGTGACGATACTAACGTTTTACTTTCTAACTATCTTGCAATTTGTTTATTGACAATTCAATTAATCTATCATACAATGTTCCGCCATCCAGCAAGGGGCCATGTTTTGCAAGTTTCCGTTTCCTGTGAAAGTTTCTTCCCAAGATTTTGTGACATATTTTTTTTTTGTATAATTTCTCCAGTTTTATTGTGAGCAATAGAATAATTTCAACTACGTCTAATGAAAAATATATCTCCAATATTGCTTGAAGACTAATAAATGATAGAAGAAAATTACTTTCTAATACCAATCATTGGGGTTATTAGGCATTTACTTCTGTTTTAGCAGGCTTTGGCTTAATCTCAGAAAATAGTTGCCAATTATATTTGTAGTTGGACCATCTCGTAGATTGTAGGGGTTGGACAGGCTATGCGGCCTTACAAGCACTTCGACCTATGAAATCTTTTGTACAAAACCCTCAACCGATACTTCGTATGAACTGTATCAGTTTCTTGGAAGGTGATTTACAGATGTTGGAGGGCATTAATAAGGTCGCTTCAAGGAACTTGAGCACCTTGCAGAAAACGTCGGATATAAAGCAAATGTTCTGCAGTTTCATTGAAGTTCTCGCAGTAACAGTAATTATCACTCTTTGATTATTTTGAGGTGATACCTCGGGCAATTTCCAGTGGGTGAGGAGGCCTGTTAGCATTTTTAAGCCTTGCTTTTTCAACTCGAGAAGTAGTTTAGCTTTGCTTGTCGATAAGCTCACTAGCATTTTCGCTTGTCTTTGTCCTGGCACTTTATTCCAGTAAAGATTCATTTCATCGCTTTCGCGGCGTTGGAATTTGTTTTCAGAGTAGGCTTTAGAAAGTTCAAAGAAGGGTTCTTGGCCGGGATAATGTGTGTTTGCCCCTTCTTTGGCAAGACAGTATGCTTCCTCATTTCTTCTAATACGCCTGTGACCTAGCACCCACATCAAAGTGTTCTCTGCCAGTTTGGTCAGTGGAAGATAGTGAATGTATCATGTCATAAACTACTCCGAATGAGCAATTTTTTAAAATAACTAGACAGGTTCGCGTGTTGATTTTGTTTAAGAGTCTAAGGGCCGGTCTTTTCACCTCACAATCAAGTCTCTGATAACTATCCATCGGATAAACTTCACAGGTTTACATATCCTCATCTGATAGATAGAGTTATCTGGGACTTATCTATACTTGAAAAGACCGGCCCTAAGTAAGCTAATAAAAAAAGTTAACGTGTGAATCAAGCAAATATGTATTTTTTTTTTCTCCAAAGGTATTGCACCAATATTTTTATTTTGGATTGTAAATTAAACGTTGCATAACAAAAATTAGAATCTGAAACTATGAAGTTTTGTATCTGCGGCACTCGAAATACTGATCAAAGGTTTCGATATTCACGAAATTCATAAAAGTGCCAATATCTCTAAAACTATCGATTTTTTACTTAGGTCATATTGTGATATTCTGGTCAGAGCTGGACTATCAGCCCTCCAAAGGATGACGTTGAGTTTTGGGGCACCCTGAATATTGGATCCATGAGTGTACCACAAGAAGATTCGAAATAAGTGGTTGCTTTTTCATTGCCTTATTTTCCGAAAAATAAGTATTGTCTGCTCAATGCTGACCATCCTTGCGGTCTCCCAGTTAGCGCTCATTTGAATTTAACTGATGGCGCCCATTTCAACATCTGATAAATAAACATAAATATACTCTTCTTCGGGCACAAATGGGCGGGTTTTGGAGCCTCTGCATTCTCAATTTGGACCCATTATGCACCCACATGATTTCGGGGGTAACTTGGAAGGTTCCCCTGTTCAGTTGTGTTTTGGGGGTACCTTCTGTTTCTCTGGTTCTCTTTTCCTCGGTGCCCACCTCCTCATCTAGGATTGCCATCTCTGAGTCAACCTTGGGGGTTCCTCTGATCAGCGCCTTCGCTGATCAGAGGCCCCCCTCGAATGGGTTCTAGAGGTCCCCGCTTTGCTTTCCCTTGGGGGTGTGGTCTTTTAGTCACCTCTTACAACAGGCAGATTCTACCTGGTATCTATTCTTTCTAGCCCCGAGTCTCCCAGAGGCTATAAAATATAAATATACTCACAGTCACCCCCCAACTGAACTGAACTGAGCAAGAGGTTGCACGTCTAGAGCATTAACGACACCTTTGATGTCACGGGCCCCCAGTCTATTTGTATTAATGGATATTCATATTACCCAATTACATGAATCGGATGATTTCAAAGAAGACTGAGGAGGAACACTGAAGCCGAATAAGCTGAACACCTGCAGAACATGAATATTCCTAATGTGATTGTGTTACCGAGAAATTGTAATTGATCATAACAATGGAACTTTCAAACGAACATAATGTCCAATTTCGTTAATATTATGTAATATGTGGGTGTGAAATTAAAAAGGGGCGTTACTCCTATCATATTTCACAGTATTGTTTACCGATCAGCTTCAATGGTAGAAAATATAATTATCGGTTTTGTATGATCATTAATTAATTCTAGTGCATTGTTTGTCACAATCCAGGATATTATGTATTTTTGACTCGACACATGTGGCTAAAGGTCCCGTAAAAATAGGGAAGAGTTCATTCCACTCGGTTAAAATTTACCAGAAAATATTTTGATGTGCAATAACCCAGAAAAATGTGTTATGTAGCATCAAACACTCCCGATTAAAACATAGTTTTTTATTTATACGACGAGGTGAGTTTTTCGAATACCTTTCTCGTACTTTGTTGATGCTGAAGAAATGGCTGTTATTTATTTTAACTGCCGTGTTTATCATTATCGTGTTTTATCGGTACTTACTTCGTTGATTAATTACTTAGTGATGCAGGCATTCTTTCGTTCTATTACGAGTGTTTTGGTTTCATGACTTTTAAAGTAGTCATTATCAAGACCATACATATAGACCATTACCCATATTATAGTTACGGATAGTCATAACAATAGCATTGAAATATTTTTGTTATCTTGCGTAAATTGGTCATCATTTCAGTGCTTCCTCGAGAGATGCTTTCTCATTTATGCCTAAGGCTGACAACACACCAAAAACACAAAAACGCCTTAAAGTAAAACGTTAACCGATAAATCAAAAACGACTGAAAGCGAAACGGTTTCATGCAAAACGTTTTGCTGTACAGCAAAACAGTGCAAATATAGTCGGCGCTTCAACGTTTTGCCTACAACGAGGTTTTTAACAAACGTAAACTTATTCAAAACATTTTGTAGCAAGACAAAACATTTTGAATAACACGAATCACACAGATTCATTCAAAAACAGTTTGTTTCAAAGAGCCTGCAGGTTTTTCTCTGTTTTGCCGTACCAGTGTGTGTCAATTCATATAATTCGTGGAGAAAAAACAACTTCTACCTAAATTAGTCAAAAACGTTTTTGATTTCTTGGTGTGTCGCCAGCCTAGGCCTAATTCCATATTCCTACAAACCTGACCGTCAACAGAACTTTCACAATTGATGCGGGTTACAACAATAGACATTTGGGGGAACATCAGGGGTACCTAACTTCAGCGATCACCCTGTGGTATTCCAGATATCCACGAACTTTTACTCGTAATAACTAAAGCATTATCCCACATGTAATATGTGGAGATTTCAACGTAAACTTTGAACCCATATAAGACAAAAAGTTGCAAGTGCTAGATAAGGGGGAAAATCTGAATCCTCTCCAGATAACATCTTTACAAACATTGAGGTCTCATATTCAAATCTGCAATGCACCACTATCAAACCATGATCCACAGATACTGAAACATGTAATGAACAGTTCAAGAAATATTGCAATTACACTGATGAATTGGATTTTTCGAATTATAATCTATGAGTGAAATGTACAATATAACGTCTTCTGGAAAAAATACATTTTATGAAACATAGGTATATTACGGTCGTTTGAAAGTTTTAGATAATGATGTAAATTGATTACTTTTATTGCGGACTTCCATCGTCTGAATTGTTCCTATAAGCACGACGTTTCAAGCTTTTATAGGGATGCTTCCACTTTAAATGTGTCATACTGTATATGGAATGTTTAAAAAAATTCCAGTGCATTTAATAAATTTTCACGAATTCCTACGCGATCTCTATCTAGCCTTCATGAAGGCAGGGGTGTAGAGTTTTCTAAATTATATTATTCCATGTTCCATGGTCTGATGTTTTTCACTATTTACACAGTTTTTTCCGATTTTGCCGATTTTATTTTCTCGAGTTTTCGCAACTTTTTTGCAGTACTTTTTCACCTTCCAAACCGTCTTTTTCAAATTCCTTTGCATTCTTTATCTAGCCTGCATGGGGGTATAATTATTCAAAATTAAATAATCGGGAATTAGTTGTGTAATTTATTGGCCTGCCAGAAAAAGTTTCTCTCTCCCACTCATTCGGCTTATGGAGAAAATAATAGGCGATATCTCCGTAGTCTTTGGAGATAATAGCATCAAACATGGTGTTGTTGGATTCCTTATGATCGTCCCTAACCGATCATTCAATGATATACAGGGTGTTCTATTTAAAAAAAATTATTGAAGATGGCGCTCAGCTGCCATTTTGAAACTTTTAGCTGGAATTTTTTCATGAAAAAGTTTGTTTTTATCTCCTATTTAATCCTTCCAAATTTCGTTGCGATATACCAGGTGGTTCACAAATTAGTAGGGGGGGAACAGACTTTAGACGGGCACTGTATATCGAGGGGTCGTGTTATACATTTTTGGAGCTAGGTATCGATATGACCGTTGCCCAACCAATTTTTTTATTTGGGGAACTTTATGGAGAGTGGGATAGGAGTGAGATGGCAATATGAAAGTGTTTTTATTTTTGTGGTATGTTAGGATTGTATTATCCTCGCTGTATTTCTGGTTGTCAGGTCAAAATAAAAATTGGTAAGGAGAATACCTATAGGATTAACAACAACCCTTATTTTTGGTGAGGATTATCTGACCCGAGCGGTTGGTGAGGAGTTTCCCTCGGCCCGTCCTGCTCTACCAGGACTAATCATTGCGATAATCCTACACAATACACAATTGGATTTATATCCAATAATTTTTTTTTTTTTTTCATGAAATTAGGAATGGAAAATGTCCAATTATCACTGAATATTTCGAGCGACCAGCACTTTTGTTTCAAGTTTTTTCTCTCTATCAACTATTATGTAGGTTTAATAGTTTGTGACAAAATATTTTATCTCATCTAATATTCATGGTTAGAACATTTCCGGTAGCACCGATAACACATAATAACAATGAATATTTGTAGGTAGGCATGTATAGATGTTTTCACATAGAGAGGATGTGGCTTTTCAGAACTATTTCCGCAATGCTTCATCATGAATGCAGACTTTGGAATAAGTCGCACAGAGTGACCCATTAATTTTATATAATCGTTGATCTTCCGTTAAAAATTGACGTCTTTTTTAGGGTATCTAGCTGGTCAGTCAGTTTAGGTAGACAAGTCAATAACCTTTTTATTATATCATTAATAAATACAGTGTGTCAATTTTAATAGTTGGCAGAGGGGATTTCTCTGAAATGAAAAAGTAATTCAACAAATGCCCATTTTGAAGCATGTTCTGTGTTCAAAACGCCAAATTTGATCTATAAGAAAAGGTCGTCAAAGTCGTTTTTACAGCTGCAACAGGTAGTCTGGCAGCATAACTACAATTTACGGAATAGAAAACCCTAAATCATCGGTGAAGTATAAAAGATCTCTGAAGAAGGTGGCTACGAAGAACGACGGACTTTAAACTCGAATAAAAATAGTGATTGTGAAAACTTCGGCTGCGAAAGCCTCAGGCATTTTATCAAAAGCTACCGATAAGTTAAAATATTCCGAATATTGAAAAAACGATACCTAGATATTTTTTAAAAAACACAATACTAATTTTCATTCTAATATTTTGTACAGAAATACTAATTTCCTCGCTTTCTCCACTCCTAATTTATTTCGCAATTTGGAGTGAACGATTCCAAATGTAGAAAATATTCGCTCTATCAAAGCTGATGATGAGACAGCTCATAAAAATTGTTTCAAGATATGAAAAGGTTTTTCAACCTCATTAATAAGGCACACTGGATAATACTTAACATAACCGTCAAAAAATAGTACGATTTTGGCTCCAAGATGTATGAGTGGTGAGTGGTATAGGACTCTACTATATGTATAATACGTCGTTACTAGTCACTTTGGCGCCGAGTACAGGTCTCGGGTTCCCTCGGTCATCAGCTTTCAGCATGGTGTGTTCCACGTGCCCCTGGCGCATTTTTCCGTTTCCTATAGGGCTAGCGCAACCAGGTGTACAAATCAGGTTTCAATGCCAAAAAACTATTCTTTACATGATTAATGTTAATCCAAAGAAATCTGTACTAGTGTAGAAGGGCAAATTAATAATTTGCCCAATAAGTTACTGCGTTCACAAGACTGCTGTCTTGAAAGAAATTAATTTTTGTCAGTAACGTACCCTACACTGAATTTGCCTATCTGAAAAAATGAGATCGAATTAACAAAGAATACTTCTCTTTTTTTGAAAACTATTGACGTTTCGGAGGCTGTATCTGACCTTTCTTTGACAGAGTCAAAGAAAGATCTTGTTATTTTCAAACCGTAATTCAAATACAGTTTTTAGCGTCTTTTCAGCAAGTTTTGATAACCGAGGCAGATACAGCCTCCGAAACATCAACATTTCTTCTATAAGTATTCTTGGTTAATTTGATCTCATTTTTTCAGATAGGTAAATTCATTCAAGACAGCAGTCTTGTGAACGCAGTAACTTATCAGTAGTAATAACCCAAGGACATTGATAATTATAGCAGATTTTTGTTTTCTATAAGCAACAAGCTTCGGTCTGTTTCCAAGCAACAAGCTTGAGGAAGTTGTTATATTTATCAATGTTCGAGGGTTATTGGAATAGAAAATTTTTTGCTGACCGATACTTTGTAACATTGCAATATTCTATAAATGATTCCCATACAAATATGTTGTTGTAAGAAGTATATTTTGATATATTTGATAAGAAAATTTTATCAATCTTCTCGTCAGTATTACAACCCAATCATGACATCACTGACATTTTGACGTTATTGAATATTTGAAACTTCAAAATCGAAATAAATCAAAATATCAACGTGCCTGAGAGTGAAAACAGACCGTATGGTCTGTTATCAGTATAATGTTGTTCTGATTGGTTGTATTCAATCACATGACCTCAGTTTAACTAATTTCATTGGATTTCCGCTTGAGCAAATCATTTTTGGACAAATTAATTAATTTGCCCTTCTACACTTGTACAGATTTCTTTGGATTAGCATTTTTTCATTTTCAGATTGTGGAAGGTTACAAACCCAAAAAATTATGTCAAGAATCGTATTTCCTCCATAAAATCAAACTTTCAATCAATAGCCGAAAAACTAATTCAAGCATTTTCAACTTGCAAGCTAAGTTAGCCTGCTCAGGTTAGGTTAGGTTAGGTCAATCGCGAGCATTTTCGGCAATTGATCATTTATGGTTATTTAACGAACAAGTGCATTAATAAAGGCGATTAACAATCGAGATATTTTAATGTTTGAGATTGTTAATCGCCATTTTAATTCACGAGTTTGTTACAAAACTTTTCCGTCGACCGTAGTTTTCAAAAATAGATATATCTTACTTTCAATGTTTATTTATTTAACGATACGATAAAAAACAATCCCTATTTCCTATTTATATTAACTCAAAGACAGTTTAATCTTCCTTCGTGGTAGTTTTATTTTGTTTTTTCAAGTTGAAATTGAAAAAAACAAAAAAAAAACTGCCTGATGTGGGTTTGAACTATCGACCTCTGTATCACGTCTCAGCTGTCTGCCCAACTTTATAGACGGAGAGCTAGCCACGGAAATAGGGCACCAATTTATAGAACAATTAAAACCACCTAATCAGTTTGCCTTAACACCGTTATTAATTGATTCGGGCGCCTGGCAGCTTTTCATTGGTGGGTGTGGGCGTGGTACCGCCGTAAAGGGGTTGAAAAATCTATTGAAGTTGTTCAATTTATAGAGCGCTGGTTTTTGGTGTGATTGTAGCTAATTATGTTCAAAATTCGAAAATAATATTGCCTGGAGATTTGCTTGGGGGAAAAGTAGTGCCAGGAGACGTTAAAGGTGCGTAGAAAAGTGCCGAAGTCGTCTCATTTATAGAGGGCTGGGATTACATTTTTTTGTTACATTCAACCCTCAGGATAGTATGTACAAAATGACTGGAGAAAATATTGAGCCGAACACCTTACCAGGAGTCGACAAAGAGCGGGAAGTGCGCGCACGTTAATTAATCAGAGGTTACAGTTATATTTTATTATGAACTGTTGTATGTCATGCTATTGCTATGGATTAAAGGAAAAACATTTTTTATTCATTATTTTTAAGCAGTATCAACATTCACTATGTTAATTGTTTATTTTTTACCAATCATGAATAACGGTGTTAAGGCAGACTGATTAGGTGGTTTTAATTGTTCTATAAATTGCTGCCCTATTATAGTGGCTAGCTCTTAGTCTATTACCATTACGCCACGAGACTCATGTTATTTTACGTGACAACTACTATGGTGTATTGAAGATTCTCTGAAATTTTATTTGGAAATTGACAAATAAATAATGACAGATAGTACTAACCAATCTAAAATGTATTAGAACAATGTATATTGGGTTGCATATAAGCAAATCGTTGATTAATAGAAAATCATTCATTAACAGGGGTCATTAATCAACGATTTTGAGTGCGTTAAAAAACATCATAAATGAACGGTCGACGGAAAAAGTGCGTTAACCAGTTAGGGAACGGAATACAGATCTCGCGCTTCCGTTTCCTACCTGATTAGTGCACCTGGTTGCGCCAGTCCTATAGGAGACGGAAATATAAGAAGGTAATACTTCAGGGGTCACTATGGCACTGACCAAAAGCACTGTGGCCAGTAAGGCAGAATTTACTGTCCTTTCGAAGGTTCGAATCCCGGGTACCTGCTGCTATCTGGTGGAATACTCAAAATTAGTTCAATTTCATTGGAGGGAGACATATTAATTTTTATCAAAAACTCCCAATTACGATAACGAGCTTTATTAATATACCATAAATCAATAACCTATACCTATATCACCGAACATTTTTACCTTATTATGGCAAATACTTCGAGAACAACTACTCTCCTAACTAATACCGTGACGGGCATTGAATTATATTAAACATGTACTTGTGCAATGTTCGTCATTGCAGAGGATACAATTGCAAGTGCTCCCTGTAACCAAATAACAGAATTTTGTTTTGATTCGGGCAGGGGGATTACCTGTAGACTAGTTTCAAGGTTTTCGCCTCGTCATCAGTGCAGAGAGGCCATCTCTTCCCAGTCCAAATCATCACACCACTTCATCTATTTGGTTACCCAGGTCTCACGCTTGTA
Organism: Chrysolina haemoptera; assembly: GCA_958298965.1. Lineage (NCBI taxonomy): Eukaryota > Metazoa > Arthropoda > Insecta > Coleoptera > Chrysomelidae > Chrysolina > Chrysolina haemoptera. The sequence goes on along the minus strand of OY282592.1, from coordinate 9,644,034 downwards.
GAACGGATGTAAGCCGTCCGCCTATTTGTATTTTTGAGTTTTGGTTTGATAATTAATATCAGTTATTTCATTTTCAGGTAAGGATGAACAAATCAATCAAGAACTGCACAAGGGTAAGGAGAACAATAAATCATTTTCGAGGGCTATAGTAATATTCTTCAGTATTTTGGTTGAAAATTATCTACAATTATTATTGAAATGAGTTTCGAGACAAACTGAGAACTTTTCCAACAACACTGTTGTATCTACAGTCTGAAAGAAAAAGAGACAGTCAATTTTTCTAAATAGTTTGTTCCAAATTAGGCAGCTTTGTTATTATTGAAGTAAAGATTTTTTTTACAATATAAAGTTTAAATTTTGAAGAAAAAATCTTTTAATAACTCTCTTCTAGAATGAAATTACCTATGAGTTAATGGGAAAAAATAAAGTTTGTTCTTTCCGTCATTATAACTAAATATAAGTTGATAATTTCTGTTTAAAATAAAATCCATTAGAAGCACTTTTTTTTAGAAATATAATATACAGGGTTTCCTAAAAAAAATCGCGGTATGGAGTTGTGAAATGGTATTATACATGATGCTCAATTTTATTTGCATTCATATCTTAATACGCGTTGGAATGAAAATTAATTTCAGTAGTTGAAAAGAAAATTTTCGATAGCTTATTTTTGTTAATGACAATCATATAATCTACTCACTGGAATCAGACGAAGAAAAAATGAATTTATGTAGGTACGTCAGAACCGTATTTATCATAATCATGTATCTAGCATTTGAACGACAGTAATTTGACTTAACTCAACAATAAATATTCGTTAAGTTTCATAAAGGCCTAATCAGTCAACACATTACATATCGTGCAAATATCTTCCTTCATCTTATATTTGGCATAATTTAAAATGTAGGGTTCATTATTTTAGCCAACGAACCTAATTGACAATAAATAATGCACTTAATAAAAATCCATGTCCGCAAATAGACCAAGTGATCTTCGTAATAGTCCGGTGGCAGGGAGGGTTTTCGTACGATGAAGCGCGACGGGATCACCCAAGTTATTCTTATGTATTTTGACCCACTGAATCCGAATTTCGAAGGTGATAACCCGTGAAAGCAACCGGAAAATTTTTATGGACGATTTTTCGAGGGAAATCGAAAAATCCATTTTCTTTTCAAAAACAAATGACGTCATAATATTCTGCATAAAATTCTCTACAAAAAGTGTATCTACCAGTTTTTCTTGAAAATGCACCGTTTTCCAGTAAAACGTGCTCGAAATTCGAAAAAATGCGATTTTCTCAAATTACAGTGCTCTCTCATTCAGTCACATAATGATATTTTCAGGATCACCTTTTCCCAAATTATTTATATAAGTATGTCTCGACTATGAATAACAGAAGAGACATTTTTGAAAAAGTCATTCGTGTGGATTTTCCGGCACTGAATTTCCCGATACTTTTACCTTGCATGGAACCGGCATTTTTTTATTCGCGAAGCTCACGCAGCGGACGAATTCCTTATAGTGTCAATCAAAACGGGTTTAGCACATATTTTTTCATGATCACAAAGCATTTCAGTAGCGGAAAAACGGAAAATATCATCATGTGACTGAATGAGAGAGCACTGAAAATTGAGTAAATCGCATTTTTTCGAATTTCGAGCACGTTGTACTGGAAAACGGTGCATTTTCAAGAAAAACTGGTAGATACATTTTTTGTAGAGAATTTTATGCAGAATATTATCATTTGTTTTTGAAAAAAATGGATTTTTCGATTTCCCTCGGAAAATCGTCCATACAAATTTTCCGGATGCTTTCACGGCTTATCACCTTCGAAATTCGGATTCAGCGGGTCAAAATACATAAGAATAACTTGGGTGATCCCGTCGCGCTTCATCAGCTACGAAAACGCTTCCTGCCACCGGACTATAAGGGACGTGTTTCGGAGTGTTGCTTTTTTATTTTCTGATTTTTCCTATTGCTATTGCCGTAAAATTCAAGAATTCCCGTGGACACGACTGCAGCTAGAGGCATGAGATCACCCAACTACGGCCCCAATTAGTGCCAGGTGTCAGTTCAGTTGATTGTGTAGGAAATCTGCATTTCCCTTTTGAGTTTTTATAAACTGCTTTTGGACCAATTGGTTATTTTCCTGACCCCTTCACATCTGAGTGTACTGAGACTGAATTTCTCTGTTTCACCGGGTTCTCCAAGGCATTCCTACACTCTAACCCTAGCTTGGATGTGATTTTTGTTTGATCTCAGTGCCAATAATGCTGCTTTAATATGGAGTTTTTAGACCACTTAAAATAACAACTTTTGTCGTTATCGTTATTTGTGCGACTGCGCAGTAAGGGAAATGAGGGATTAGAATAATGAAGTTTGTGGTTATCGTTATCACAGAATGGTAATTTTGATTCACGAAACGCAAAGTTACCACCATTTTCCTTACTTACATTTGTATTTATACAAGTCTTGCATTATTCGTAATATTCCTGCCCCCTTTTTATGATAATATGTTCATCCATTTTAAAGAAGTATTCATCTAAATAACCTAACGTCAAAACTCATAGGTTATGTTTAGTTTCTTAACGGATTTTAACGTTATCTTCCTCTACGTTCCAAAAACTCTTTAAAATCAACCAGTCGTTATAACCACAAAAGCTGTTATTTTCCAACGTTATTTTAAGTGGCTTAAAAACTCCCTAATGTCCAAGAAGATTGCAATGGGTCTTCAGCATCAATTGTTGAGATTTACTTGGACGCACGCCCGTGAGTATGGCATACACTTCAGCCTGGAACACTGAGGTTTATTTCCCATAGGAAAAAGAATGGGAATGGAACTGGCAATACGTCCAGTCTCTTTCCATAAGTAGGATGGAACAGCTTCTTGTCACAAACTGGGTATAGTGTCCATGTTTCGTTTCTCCACCGTCTTATGCATTTGAGTGTGTAAGTTATCGTAGACCTTGGCTTATCCAAAAATATTACCTTCCTCTGGTAAAGTGAGCTCAAGTCGGATTTGGGTTGATTCCCAATCGCCACGGTTCATTATGGACAAGTTGATGTTTTCAACACCCTGCATGGTTTATTTTATGTAATAGTCACTTGATGAGTAGAGAGGTTGCTGACACAGGATGCAGGACTTGTGTATAACCTGAGACCACACTACATTTGCTGTCAGCATGTCCAGCTCATGTGGTCTCGGCATATACAGGGTGTCCCACTACGATTAAGACAGGTAATATTCCGAAGTTCGAGAGTAGTAGAGAATTGTGATTTTGGGGTTGTGAACCAAAAAAATTGGTGTAGCTTTTTTTAATATTATGGTACCCAATGAGCTTTCGGTTACGTGACATCAGATTGAAATGTATTGATGGGACAACCTGTATTTTATATATTATTGGAAGGAACATAGAAATGTCAAAATATACAGGTTTTCCCATTATTAATTTTGAATCTGTTGTCACGTGATCGAAAACAAAAAGCTCAGTGGGATTATTCGTCAATATTTTTTTAGGTTCATCTTTTCCCCACGATATTGTTTATAGTTTGCAGACTTCCTTCTTCTCACTGACACTTTGACCTCTTTTGTCCAACTTTTATTATTTTTCATACGCTCTTCGCCAATTTATACCACATGTCGACCTTATCTAATTACTGTAACTAATCCTGTATTATTGAGAGTGTTACAAAAAAAACAGCGTTGAAATGCGAAACCAAAGTGCATTCAATCGAACCGTTGCATTGACAGCATATAAAAATGCAAATGTAAACCGACAGTATAATACTCTTGCATTTTTGTTCAAGCTTCGTTTATCATTGATACAAACATCAATATTTATGTTGTGAATGGTAGGAATTGAATTGACTTCACTGGCACTCGGAACGCTCCACTGACTCTTGACAATAGTCAGTTGGTCAATCAATTTTTTTCTCTTCATAATATTTAATAACAAGAGGTGTTGCCAGTTTTCCTCCGTTCGGATTTCATAAAAAATTAACGAGACTTATAATTAACTAATAATGAAAAATGGATTATACAGGATGAACTATAATCAATTACCGAAAATAAAATGGTGTACTTACTCGTCTATCATGTAGAAACACACCTGTGAAATTTCAGAAAAAAACAAAATCATGTAGGCCTATATTTTTTTTGTTCGCCAACCTTCCGAAACGCGCCACTGAATGAGCCACCTTATTGTTTCTCCCCATTTATATACGATACGAATTAATAACTGACTTCGCAGTCGGTCAGTTTCAGTTCATTACGCAACGTATGTTTATTGAGACATTTATTTCGACGCATTTTCGGCAATTGATCGTTCGGAAGGCATTAATAGCTTGGATTGAATGTGATTAGTGCTTAAAAGAGCATTGCGTTTGCGTATACAGAAAATTCTTTCGATACGGGTAATATTTGTTTTAATTATGCTGTGTTGTGTATTAAAAAAATCTTTTATTTTGAAAATTTCTATTGGAAGTCACGCCAAATAAAACTGCATTTATTTTAGTAGTGTCGGTTTAAACATGGTGAAAGATATTGATACGTCTTTGAAAACTGATGAAATTATTGAAGTAAATCTCAATTCCATATTTCTTAATCCAATAACATAAAATGAATCAATACAATACATCCACATTGAAAAAGAATACTTCCCCAGGCGTAGATGGAATAACTACTGAAATAATGAAACAGAACCATCAATATATTTTACAACCCCTTAAACAGTTATATAATTTGATCCGAGGAAGAAACAAGTAGTCATTTTTGTACACCTAATTACTAATTACTTTTAATGAAAAATAATAAGAACATTTTTAGGGGCCAGGTTATTCTCGAAAAAACTATTGAAGGGGCATGATATGCGATTTGACTATTTTGATTAGCGTAAATTTTTCATGTAAACGTTTCAATCGTGAATCTGTAATGGCTAAGCGGTCCAATGGTCGGGACATAATGAGTAATGAAGTAATGAAAATATTATGATGTACACCTAATGAACGAGTTCCTTCCTCCTCGATTTGATCATGGAATGTCCCTACTCAGTTTAAATGTTCTATAATCACACCAATTCATAAAGCAGGTGATAAAACGAAAATTAGTAATCACAGACTGATCAGAGTAATAAATAACTTTGGTTAATAAATAACTTTGGTAAGATCTTTGAACAGTGTTTAAAAACCCGTTTAGTACAATTTTTTGATAAAAATAAGATTATACATGACTGTCAACATGGATTTCGTGATGGTATATCTACCACTGATGCTATGTACAATGTTATTAGAAGCATTCGACACTGTTAACCATGAAATTCTTCTCAATGTGTTGGAGCGTTATGGAATTCGTGGTTGCAGCGTTGGATGACTTTCGCAGTTACTTGACTGATCGAAAACAGTGTGCTGAAATAAACGATATAGGAAGTGAAACCATGACTGTAAAAATGGGGATTCTCCAAGGACCCATCCTTGGTCCAATACTTTTTCAAGCATATATAAATTCATTGCTCTGCTTGAAAGTAAAAGCTAAAATTATATCATATGCTGACGATACTGTTGTAATTTTCAATGGAGATACATGGACTGAAACTAAAAATGATTTGCAGTTAAGCATGGAAGTAATTAACAAGTTGTTAAGTATGTATCGTCTTTCATTAAATACTAGTAAAACCCACTATCTTGCTTTCTCTATACTTGCAACAAATAGACCAAATTTTTTTAAGTATTGATGTTCCAGGCATGAAAGGTGATATTGAAGAAAAAAACGAAGTCATATAGTTGGGCATAACTATCGACAACAACCTGAAATGGAACAATCATGTTGATTATCTAACAAAAAAAGTGAGAAAACTAATATATAATTTTTATCAACTATACGGCAGTTTTTATCAAGAAATCTACTTATATTAATTTGCAATTCTCTAGCCGAATTACTTTGTCGATATGGTATTCTGGTGTGGGAAGCAATGTATAAAAATTCTTTGCAAAAACTCAACACAATACAAAACTATATCCTAAAAATAATTTTCAAGAAACGAAGATCTTTCCATACTAACCTACTATACACAAGATATTAGCAATATCCGATCGTTATATTTTCATAATCTATGTGTATAGGCATTCAAAAATAAAGTATTACTTAATTCTGGTGCAACAGTTTATGCCACTAGAAGAGCAACAAACGAGTTGCTACCTACTCCTAAATTCAATAAAAATTTTAGTCACCGTTTTTTAAAATACACATTACCAAAAATTTGTTACATTCTACCCTTAAGAATAAAACATATAAGAAATCATAAAGCCTTCTAAGAGAAACAAAAAAATGTATCTTCGAAAATTACTCTGAATTCATCAAAATATTAGAAAATTAGCAGTTTATTTATTTAAAACTTTGTTATACCACCACTTTTGTCTTTTACCTCCTGTACATAACTGTATATTTTCAACCACATCAATTACTGTTGCATCGCAGCACAATACAAGTGTTAAGTCACTTAGGTGCTCTCTGTACACAAGCTTATACAGGGTGTTCCTTAAAGACATGCTAATATTCGAGGGGGTGATTCTTTGACTTATTTTAAGGAAAAAACTTTCTATAAACGTATGCCCTAAAAGTCCTAACTTTTGAGATACAGGGTGATAAAGTTTTGAAAAAAAATCAGTTTTTTAATAATAACTGAGATAATATTGTGGACGTTTTTATAAAATTTGGTACATGTCTTCTATGCATCAAGGTGCATTTTTTAATGCACAAACATTTTCATTTTCTCAACCAGTGGCGTCCGTACGGGTTTTGCATTGAATATTTTTGGAGAAAAAAATACTACGCCACTGCTTTCTCCTGAAAAAAAAATACTTTTGAGATCCTCATTTATTTTTGGGCAAATTTGATCTGAGTTTTCTTTGTCCGCCGCATGGTTTTCGCTTAAAAAAATAAAAATCGTTTCATTTCAGGATCAATTCTTCAAAAATCTGATGCGGTGTGGAAATGTTTGTGCATCGACTGAAAGCAAATTGAGGGATCAGATTTGTTCCAAAATGAATGAGAATCCAAAAAATGTGTAATTCTTGTCAGATACTCGGTTCTTGATTAAAATAATTAAATTGAAATTGCTTCATATCGCAGTAGGTACCTAACATTTTGTTGACAATAAATCGTCCGATAGTAATTTAGCTACCTCTTTATAATTGATATTTCTTTTCACCACATCTTAATCTTTTCACTTATAATCTCCCAAGTGCTTGAATTATTACCTGAATGGATTTACGATATTAATTCAGCTACCTATCTTAAATACAGTTTATCATAATCGTTGGATAGGTCGCGGAGGACCTCAGCAATGGCCAGCAAGATCTCCTGATCTCAACAGTTTAGATTTCTTTTTATGGGGGCACCTTAAAACTCTAGTGTATAAAACTCCCGTTAATACTTTAGAAGATTTAAGAGAGCGAATAGTTGCCTCGTGTGAAACTATTCGAAATACGCCGGGAATATTTCAACGTGTGCGTAATTCCATGCGTAGACGGGCGGAAGCATGCCTATTAAGTGAAGGTGGCCATTTCCAACAATTTTTATAATCAGTGTTAGTATTGTCAATAATTAATGAATTTGATCCGTTCATTTAAACTTACTTTTATAAAATAAAATAAAATTCGTTTTTGTACAAGCTGAAATCCATATTTTTTTGATTCTCATTCATTTTGGAACAAATCTGATCCCTTTATTTGCTTTAAGTCGATGCACAATCATTTCCACACCACATCAGATTTTTGAGGAATTGATCCTGAAGTAAAACGATTTTTATTTTTTTAAGCGAAAACCATGCGGCGGACAAAGAAAACTCAGGAGATTAAATTTTTTTTTGGAGAAAGCAGTGGCGTAGTATTTTTTCTCCAAAAATATTCAATACAAAACCCGTACGGACGCCACTGGTTGAGAAAATGAAAATGTTTGTGCATTAAAAAATGCACCTTGATGCATAGAAGACATGTACCAAATATTATAAAAACGCCTACAATATTATCTCAGTTATTATTAAAAAACTGATTTTTTTTCAAAACTTTATCACCCTGTATCTCAAAAGTTAGGACTTTTAGGACATACGTTTATAGAAAGTTTTTTCCTTAAAATAAGTCAAAGAATCACCCCCTCAAATATTAGCATGTCTTTAAGGAACACCCTGTATATTTATTATTTAGGTTGTTATCATTATTTGTTACAGTTCTAACTTTGTAATTTTATATACCTAGCTCTCTTGTAATCTTGTAATTTTGTGTACCCCAATAATTTATGGAGTGCAGCACACACTGAAACTTCTATATTCTGAAAATAAAAGAGTCATTCGTCTTGATGGAGATTTCCTTACTTGTTCATTTCTCTTGAATACCTCAGAAAATCTGGAGATCTGTCTCTGTTTTATAGATGTTTTCATTCATTCTACCGTTAGCTTTCTGAACATTATAGGATTTTTCTTTTCATGAGAACTAGAACATAAAAAAAGTTGAAATCGTCAAACTACGATCACTAAATCACATATCAGAATCCACAACGAAGGATGATAAAAAATTAATGACTTTCATTTAAACGTGAATAATTTAGCAGTATGATTAACCAATCAGATACCCAATAAAGGTGCAAAGCGCGGGTTCTATTTATATCCGTTTTAATTTTGTGGGAAATTTGGCAACGTTACGTTCTAGAAACCATTAATAGTTTATGTCTAACTTCACCGAAGTACGAGGAGGTCATATATTTCGCAGCCGAATCGTTTTGACATGACATGAGAAAGTGTCCATGAAGTGAAAGTGGTCTCGTGCATGAGCCCGACCCACGAAAAAAGCAAACGGTACCAAGTTCAAAAGGGCATAACTTCCTACGTGAGTATGCGGACGGCGACACACGGACGTTTTGTCGTTACAAAATCACCGAAAGCCGAATGGATGTTTTTAAAATGTAAAACAAGTATTCGATGACCAATTTCGTATCTGTGTTTGGTCATGCTGGCTGTTTTCACTTGCTTGTCTAAATGGAATTTTAACGACCCTTATAAAAATACTCACTCGTTTGTCTTTCATTTTGGAAATTTTATTAGAAACATTATTTGTTAGATTATACGAAAGTGGAGGTGAAAGTCCCATATACTTTTTGGAGACATTTTTTTTTATAATTTTCGTTTAGTTCCCAACAGTTTCTTCCCCTTTCCCACGATAAGCTTAGTCCAATGATATTTCAAATTTTTAAAAGCTGAATGGAATAAAATAATATTTCTTCAAGGTTGCAAAGTCGCTCTCTGTTAAATTTGTTTTATTTATACAGCTTGAGGACTCATACAGACAAGTCCAAAAATAGTGTCCGCTAAGTTTATGTGATAGTATTTATGGTGATCAGGGTTTGCCTAATTTATATCGTTTGATATAATCACTATTTGAAACAGTTATTTTAATCGTTTTTTTATATTAATCGATGAATAAAAATGAAAAATGTGAAATCAGAAATAAAATTTATTTATTTTACAAAATGTAGTCAAACAAATTGACCTCATATTGTAACAAGTATAAGCTCTTAAGTGATATTTTCACGCTTCTTCTATTGTATCAAATCATACCTCAAAATCTAACACTTTATCCTTGTATGAAAAAAAAAATAGCTATTAATGATCAAATATTTGATGAAAAAGTAAGGTTTCCGGGCTTCTTCATCATATACTTCCAGCCATGGAAGCCTTCACTGAATGCTTCATGAAATAATAATTATTCCTTAGTTTTAGTTTCTACCACAGTGCTATATCATACCATATATATATACATATAATAGTCCCCCGCCCCCATTAACTTTTGAACGGAACAAGTTATCGAGGTCGGGTAAAATTTGGGTAAAAAGGTACCACTTTTACTAAATTTTAGCATAAAAACGATTATGGTTACGTGACCTAGTGTCAAGAGGGCACCATCACCTTTTTTTTTCAAGTGTAAGGGGGGTCATGTGGCACCTGGTTTAAAAGGCTTTCTGATTATCTATCCAACACCGTTTTGATTGTGGAAATCGGCCAAGCCGTTTCAAACTGACGAGGGTTTGAAATTTGCTTGAAATATGTGACAAATGAATTATTTTAACTATATTAATTGAAGCAGAATTTTAACTACGTCACTGATTCTGGTCGAAAAGCAAATTTTTACCACAGTTGGCCGATTTCCACAATCAAAGCGGTGTTGGATAGATAATCAGAAGGCTTTCAAAATCAGGTGCCTCATGACCCCCCCTTACATTTGAAAAAAAAATTGATGGTGCCCTCTTGACACTAGGTCACGTGACCACTATCATTTTTATACCAAAAACTAGTAAAAGTGGTACCTTTTTACTTGAATTTTACCGGACCTCGATAGCTTATTCCATTCAAAAGTTAAAGGGGGGAGGAATTTTTACGTCCTCATTGTATAGCATACTACATATATTATACCCAGTATTAGACATAATACGTATCAGTTGTTGTTAAATTAACTTCTTTTTTACTTGGCTCAGCGTTCTTATATTTTTCATGATCTTTGAATAGATCCTTGCATTTCCTTTTTGCAATTTCTACATATCGCTCATCTTCCAGTTTTTTCTTTTCCTGATTTTTTTCTCTAAAATAATTCCAAATTGTGTCTAGAAGTTGATTTACTTCTTCATTACTTGGCTAAGCTTTCTCACATTTTTTATGATAATATTTCAATTTTTGAATAGATCCTTGCATTTCTTTTTTTTAATTTCTACATATCGCTCATCTTCCAGTTTTTTCTTTTTCGTTTTTTTTTTTCTATTAAATAAATCCAAATGGTATCTTTCCTCTTCACTTATTTTCAATTTTGATTCTTTTGTCAAATTTGTGCAAGTAAGTTTTGGCAGAATTTTCTCATGGAAATTTAGGCGCGAGGCGGCGCGAAATTATTTCTTTATTTCGCAATTTCTGACAAGAATTAAATTAACAAAATAAATCAATATAAGATATGTCAAAACACGAAAATGCTTTTTGTTGGTGTCTGAGTATGCATGTGAAAATATCACTTATAAATAGACCAAAACACATTAATCATTACTCAAAATGAAAAATTCAGAACAGAGAGATTTTTTAAAAATCATTTATTTTTATTAAAAAAGAGAGTGATAATATGCGATGTATATTTTCTCCTCCACTTCAAAACATAATATTGGGTGAACACCAGTTTCATGTGGGGAAAATATTGAAAAGTAATATAATAATAATAATAATAATATTTATTCAGTTCATTTCTATAAAAAATTATCAGTGTAAACATAAATTGTGAATAAACATATGATATTTCAAGTAACCAATAGATTTTATTTAATTTTTTTTTTTCTATTTATGTTTAGGTCCACTTTAGCCAGAGCTAGTCTGTGTTCCTAGACATAATGGGAGCTTTGGTATTTTTGAAATATCTTAACTAATAGTAGTAAAAATAAAGATAAATAAGATAAAATAAAATAGTGGTTGACGTAATAAAAATACTAAGAATACTTAAATTAGTGTACATAGAAAATTTAAAATGGTAAATAAAAAAGAAAAGTTGTATAGATGCACTAACAGTGGTCATTGAAAGGTAAAAGGCATTCAAATATATTCATATTTTCATTTATATTTACTCACATACAATGGACTTAATGATTAATAAAATATTTCCGAAATATTACTAAATTATAAAATAACTCTATGGTAATAATACGAATTTAACCATTTGATTTATTAAAATATAAAATTAGTATTAATATAGTTACTGATATGTCGTTGCAATAATGATTCAACATCTCGTGATAGCATATTGTGGTTACTTACAACATTGAAGAAACATAGTCCAAATATCTGTAAAAATATACACGTGCATGCTTGTATATGGATCAATATCGTTTTAACGATTGCCAAGGTATCCTATACTATATAAACAGTGTTTTCGAAAAATCTGAGAAATAGATCCATTTGGGACTACTTCCTACTATTTCATGGACTTTTTTTGCTTCATCAAACAACAATAATAATAGAAAACGTTCATAAAATTTTCTATGTATTAAATCGACTCAGGCTTCATGGTGTATGCCATCAAAACATAAATAATATATATTCTTGAAGATTTATTAAAAAATATGCAAATTCCCTACTAATGAATTATTTCAAGTTCAGACGAACAAAAAAGCAATAATAAATCTGAAATATGAATTCCGAGGCCATTTACTTTCAACATTCAACTTATGACGAAACAAAAAATACCTCTGTCAATCAAAGACTTGATCGACATGACCAACCCTTTGTTTCAAAGAAGTAGTAATCCACAATAATTGAAGACATTTACGGTAACGTTGACTCGAATAATAGTAATTTACATAACAAGTTCGGAAAAAACTGTTTTTGGACGTGTTGCGTACACAATTTTTTCGGTAACCGTGTAACATAACAAACCAAGACACATTTATTTTTTACATTTCTTTGTAGAAGAAAATTTCGAAGATTTTAATTCTTATTTGTATTGAATATCGAAATGCGAACAGAAGATAGGTATTAACAGAAACATTCTAATTCTTATTTATATAAATATTTATATTGAAATTCGAGCATTTCCCGGACTAGTCCGGAAAGTACGTTCTTCCCGGACTAGTCCGGGAAGTGATATTTTCTCAAAAAAAATCGTCCGGGAAGTAGGTACTTCCCGGACGGTTGCCGAAAAATGTTATTTTCAATGGTACTCCAAAAATCAGGTCTAGTGAGATCATATCAAGGGACCTGAGTGGTCATTTTCAAGGTCATCTGTAGTAAACCTCCTGGCTTCACACAATACCAACGATTTCTCAAGGAGCCGTATGTTATGCTATATCCTGGCAAGTCAATCAAAGCGTATGCCTCGTATGCTCATATTTTAGAGCAAGTTTCATGCTAGTAGATGTTATTTCCAAAGTAGAAACAGTCCTATTTATTTGAAAATATGATCTACTAGCATGAAACTCGCTGTAAAAAGTTGATTGAATCGGAATTGCATTGGATTGAACTAGGAAATAGTATACAGTATACAGTATCGGAAACTTTTATATCTGGGGTATAGACAGAAATCTACGCGAGCAATAAGTAACGCAATGATAATATAATACCACATAAACAAGAGAGACGCACTACTGTGCGCCTCTCGTGTTATGCCACCCGACGCATTAACGGACCACGTGGCAATGCTACACACCGCACACAGCTCACGTCGATATTCCTTCCTCGAGCGAGTAGAGGAGAAATTGTAATGCTAAAGCCTCTTTGGGCAACTCTATCATCAGAATAACTTCTGGAATAAATTAAATAAAAAGAAAAATCGGAGTTTCTAAGATTTAATTTAGGTTATGAATATATGAATGAACGCCTGTGTCAGTCATGTGTGAATAAAGAACGAATAGACGAAACTATTATTATTGTTCAATATTGTACATGGGAGTTGGATTGATATTTGGTCTAGGTTGAGATTGGGTTCTCATGCTTCTGTTGGTGCTCCATAAGTATTCCTGGTGTTGCTCATTGGTGTTGGTTCCTGTCCGTTTTGCTTATTTAGGTGGTTGTGTGGAAAACGTTGTGGTTGGACTTGGGACCACATTTGTCTTTGTTGGGTATTTTGCTGCCAATGTGGTCTGAAGTTTTCTTGTTGGAATTGTGGTCTCATTGGTTGATGGAATTGTGGCTGTCCAGGTCGTTGGAAGGGCTGTGGGAGATGATAAGTTTGCTGTGGCATTTATTGTTGGCGAATTGGTGGTTTGCAACTCTTTGCGGGGTCTGAAATCGTTTCTTGGAAACTTTGGGAGGTCCAAAGGTTTTTTGCAGATAACGGATATTGTTTTCCTCTTGGATATACTGCATTGTTGTTGCCAAGTCTACTGGTTTCATTGAGCTTATTATCCAGCTAGGAATGTTATCAGAGCTTGTTGTAGGAAAAAGTTCTTCTTACTTGTCTTGATGTTTTCATCTGCTGTGTGTAATTCGATGTAGTTAGATATTGTGTTCAGAAGTCCCATAACTTTTTTGTAGAATTGCTGCGGTGGTTCATTTTGATCTTGACTTAGATTAACCAGATCTCTTGTCAAGGAATTTTCGTTCCGTTGGTCAGCGAAGTTTTGGATTAAAGTTGCTTTGATGCTGTTCCAATCGCTACATCCATAAACTGAGATGACATCTTTGGCTCTGCCTCGTAGTTTGTTGAGTATTCCTTGTATCAATATGTGATTTTGGAAACTTCCGGGATCTTCAGTGTTCCAGTATTCGTTCAGTAACATAGTCGATACGTTGATAAACTGATATAATTCGTTTGGACTTCCATCGTATTCGGGGACAATAAAGAAATTCTTCAGGTCGAACTGGTCTGCCATGTTCAAGGGAATGTGAGTTTGTACGGGTATTTGCGGAACAATTGTTGGAATAGGAGTAATATTTGCTGGAGGAGTTTGTAAAATTAAGGTTGGAGGACGTAAAATATTATTTGGAATGGATGAAAATGGTTTCATGTGTGCTTACAGGATGACGATGATGGCTCGTTGCATATTCGTTTTCAAAAAATGTTCCTGTTGTTTGTTTCTTACTGCTAGGCTTCTTGATGGACGGTAGTGAAGAGGTATTCTTTTCTACGGTCAGAATTCTTGTTGGAGTACTTGCTCCTTTACGGAACTTGGTTCGGGAATAGTGGATAAACGTTTGAAAACGACGAGGATCTTCTAAATGCTCTTCCACTATCCTAACGACTGCGCCAATTATATTTCTCGTTCACATAAAAGGGTTTTTAAAAACTTTTTATTCGAACAGAGTAACAACTTATAAGTATAAAATATTAGTACTAAATTATTACAATTACATGCTTGATGATATCTGCAAAGTTGGCAATAATTTAGTACTGTCGTCCATGGGTTATCGAACAATAACCTGCTGATGTAAGGGGTTATCGAACTGTAACTTGATCGATGGTGTAGAAAAGGAGCAAAGGGTGGAGTTGAGGTTGTCGTCGGAGTAATAGTCGGATGTAAGAGTAAAACATAGATTATTAGATTTTGTTGTGATTTTTCTGTATTTCCTTATTTCGGCTTGTTATAGTCATGAAAGTGAAATGTCCAGATGAAATGTGAAATTTATGAGTGTTGAATAACCGAGAAAATAAATGACTACCTGGTCGGGTGAACATTGAGGTTACAAAAAAAGCAATGAAATCGTCAAGCACAACCGTTATGAATTTATATAAATATTTTATGTACTTACCATTTAGATGATATGTCGTTTGTCGGCTAGATAACGAAAGAGAATGTTTTACACACTCACTTAGCTTTGTTAAATAATAATATATGTATTCAGAACCTATTTTATAATATCTAGAACAAGTCAGATAAGGCGACTTCTGAATAAACATTTTTATAATTATGTGTATTTTGGAACCTTCCGTATATGATTACAGAAAACCACACAAACACCAAAACTATCCAAAACATGAGACATGAGTACACAGACCCTCCAGCGTCACAATATCATGTACAAATAAGTTTTGAATTTAATGTGAGAAGGTGTGACTCAGGGAGTTGGCAAGGAGTGGGGTACACAGAGCACACCGAAATCGTAATGGTAGTGGAAAATTAAATCCCACTATCCACCATCTAAACTCATACAGGCAGAGGACAAAATAAGGTGGAAAAGGGTGATCTATCGAAAGATCCAATGCAGTAGAGAGTGGGAAGGGGAACTGGTGATCTTTCTTCCAAAAAGCTTGGTCTGTTTCACAGACCAAGCCGGAGCTGGAGTTTACTTGGAAAACGAAGAGAGAAGAGCTTTTGCGCTAGGTTCTCTAGGTTTTTGAAGCAGAGGTGTATGCTATCTTGGAGGCAACCAGAATGGAAGAGGTGAGGTCCGGCCCAGAGAGACATGTATATGACTGCTCTGAAGGTCAGGCCGCTATCAGAGCTCTGAACGCAACCAGAACCAGATCAAAACTGGTTCAGGAGTGCAGAGGAGCCCTAGAGAGTATTGCGACTGAAAAGGAAATAACGCTGATGAGGGTCCCGGGCCATGCAGGTATTGAAGGCAACGAGCAAGTGGACCAGCTAGCCAAGCAAAGAACCCTACTACAGGTCCGAACCCGCACTCGGCATAACAAGTAGTATCAACGTACTGAATGAGTGGGCCTTTGATGCATTAGGAAAAGAGTGGAGAGGAAAAGACGACTGCTGATGGCCTTCAAAGCGGATGATATCGGGGTCCGACAGGGAGAGGACGGAAGTTCTAACCGGCCACTGCGGCCTCAGGGTGTAGGCAGATCATAGAAATTATAATATATATACTTACTCTAGAATGCCAATCCCCTCTACGTGGGACACTGAAAAGTGTTGTAAAATTCAAAATTTTTTCATCAATGCGCATGACCATTACCAGTCTGCTAGCTCTGCAGCGTTGCCAAATTTCAGAAAATTTCATCTTTGTAGTCGAGATTCTGACGAAAATAATCTAACATTACTGTGAAGCCTACCCAAATTATTGGGAATTGTTGGGATCGTGTAACAGTGTTAACAGTTTTCAATTGCCGCAGAGGAAGGCAGGTAGTTTACCAGAGCCGCTTTGGGTTAGTTTGGTGGTTTAGGCGATTTGTGTTCATTACTTCATTGTGAAATTAACCATTAACGTTACTGTGTTTATTTAGATGTGCTTTTCTTATTACTGTTGTTTACTTCAATTATTCATCGGTAGTGTGTATGTTATTGGTTTTCGGGTTTTTCTGTAATGAAATTTTAATTTTGACAATGTTGACGTGCTTGGTTCTATGTTGTGGAAATAAAGGAAATATTCCTAGAATCCATTATTTTTAGTAAGTACCTACTTGAATATGAATTGTTGATGGCAAATCTAATAAATAACATAAATAGAGCAAAAATCTTTGATAAAACTGAGAATATTAATAATTTCTTTACGTTTGGCGCATATAAATCATTTTAAGCTTGTCGAGAGCAAGGCATGACATTTGGATGAGAGCATTGGGAAGAGATCCTACCGTGGAGCATCTGACTGAAAAAAATGTCATTTGCAGCAAACATTTTTCTTCAAACGATGTATATATGAAGGGTAGTCGAATGTTATTGAAACGAAATGCAGTTCCAAGTCTTCTGAAATTATGCAAACCAATACTACTTAACAATTTTCAATGCTACTTAACAATAATCAGTTTCACAACATAGGTATGCCTAACAAAACCTTTCGTGTCTCATAGACTGCCCTGACACCAACGTATTATCAAATTGATTTTAATCAATATCATGAATCATTTAAAAATCTCACTGAAACCCACCCTGGTATGAATGAAACTGGTCCTGATCATGCGCACTATATAATGCATCGAACTTTTTACAACACTTTCGTCCCATTGAAGTGGCATTCTAGAGTAAGTATATATATATATTATAATTTCTATGAGGCAGACCCACTTTGCGCGATATGGAAGAGGACTCCTTCACTTGTGCGAATGTGGAATATGTGGCAGGCTAAGACAAAGGCTAAGGGATGAGTGAAGATGCCGGTGTTTGCGAAAAGGGCCCGCTGGGGCCTAGTCGCTGACTGACGCTTGGTCCCCACATTATACCATTAATATTCAATTATCAATAGTAAAATTATAAGAGCTTTTTCTTTATCGGATAAATTTCTTCCTTCAACGAAATAATTTTGCCCATCAGTAATTTCACGAGAAAAACTGACATGAAAACATTTTGTCTAATGCTAGTTTTTCGAGTAAAATTACTGATGGAAAAATTTTGAGTTGAAAGAAATGTATCCTATAAAGGAAAAGTTTGAGTGTTTTTTAGCAAGATAAATCAACGACAATATATAAATACACCACAATAATAATCAACTTCATTGAAACAGTAATTTGAAGGAGCAGTTAACAACAAAATTATACTAATAATATTTGTTCAGATGAAACTTTCCCAAAACGATTTATGTGTAAACAATACTGAACAGCCATAGCTGTCATGACAGAAATTGAACGGATGATCGCTTACTAGATGACGTCTGATTTTTGAGTTGGATTATTTTTTATCGCTGTCAAAATGACTCAGACGTCATATTTGATGGGTTTCTTTCTACAGGAGTTGATTTATCGGGGATAATACCATAAGTGCTTTAAAAATTACCAATAGTTCTGAAAAAAACATGTTTATTCAAATAAAAACACACGTTAATTTCTAAAACACGAATGGTATTCGGTGGAAAATTTCAAGAATACAAAAAAATTCATATTATTTATTGTTATAGTTGATGATACTACAATTATTGTAAGTAATATTTGTAGACATTTGTATTCGTCTTCTCCGTAAAAACAGGCTCTTTGACACGATTTCGTTGTCACCACAGCGGGAAATTTAAATGACAATCAAGGCTGTATTCAAACTCATTAGTAATAGTCGGAGCGTTTATTTCGTGCATTTCACTGTATAGTCATTGTTGCCGCATAGAATTTTCTGTCTCCAAGCAACAAGTGTACTTTTTTTGACGGTTGGAAAACCGTGATATAGAAATCTTACGTTATTAGTGAAATATTGTAATACTTCAAGCACATAAAGTGCACAAAAAGTGCACAAAAAGTTATTCTCTACTTTAATATTTTATATGTGTTTTTATGGGTACTATTATAAAGTAAGAGTAGATTTACTCATTTTCACACTATTGATCCATGTGTATGAGTCAGAACTTTAATTCATTCAGTATTTTAATAATACTGTATATGTGTTTTTATAATAATATGTAATATTATACAGGGTGGGTCATGGTCGATGGTACCTTAGACGTTTACAGAGAACGGGACATAGGATCATTCTGAAAATTTGGTTTCTCAAGTAGTTGCTCTTGGTCTATCGATCTAAAATATTTTCAGCAATACAGCGTTGCCGCTTATACCAGAAAGTAGCAGCATCTTTGTTATTTCAAATGGTCACCCTGTATATTACCGCATTTTTGAACTTGTCATTCCTTTCTGATTATTTCTGCCTTATACTCCCCTATACCTATCTCTTTTTTGAGATATTGGTTATTTTCCATATTTTTTATCCAAAACATAGCTCGAATTGAATGTTTATTTCTGCGGTATTTGGATTCTTAGGAAGTTGCAATTTTGTGTTTAGTTCATCAAGATCATGTACATTGATTCTGTATAGAGAAGTTTGTTCTGCGTTATACAGGGTCGTTCAAAATTCATGATCTTACTGCTAGATATGAAAAGGGTTGAAAGTGCGTTTTTTTTAAAGGAACATCCTGTATATTATGAAATATCCTGAAAGATGACTAAATTCCCTTCGAATTGATATATCATGTTCCTATACCTAAATAGCCAGAATTCCGAGATAAAGCAATGTTCACTTGTAATCTCCCAAGTGCTTGAATTATTGCCGGAAATTTTTTGAGTACATGAATTTTCTTTGAAAATTTCACACCTCACTTTTGTAGCCAATCAAAAAATTCGTTCTTGTTTAGATACCATGGCAACCCTAAAAATTTCCGAAATTTTTATCCTCCTGGGTACCCTGGGCGAAATTAATAAGTGGAAATTTTTCTGTCAAACACTTGACATGTGACAAGTTGATATTTTGCTTTAATGTACAAATGGAGGTCTAGTTTTCATATGAAAGGAGATAATTATGTATTTACTAGATATTTGGAATGTGGAATGTGAATGTGAAACCATCATTAGTTATTTCTCATGAATTGTTAGATGATTTTCATTTCTCGGTGTGAAATTTTCTTACCGAATCCCCCTCGTGCTTGATTTAATTGCCGTAAATTTCGGGCAATAATTCAAGCACTTGGGAGATTACAAGTGAAAATTGCTATTATCTCGGAATTCTGGCTATTTAGGTATAGGAACATGATATATCTATTCGAAGGGAATTTAGTCATCTTTCAGGATATTTCGTAATATACAGGATATTCCATTTAAAAAACCGCACTTTCAACCCTTTTCGTATCTAGCAGTAAGATCATGAATTTTGAAAGACCTTATATAACGCAGAACAAACTTCTCTATACAGAATCTATGTACATGATCTTGATGAACTAAACACAAAATTGCAACTTCCTAAGAATCCAAATACCGCAGAAATTCAATTCGAGCTAGGTTTTGGATAAAAAATATGGAAAATAACCAATATCTCAAAAACCGTTGGAGATTGGTATAGGGGAGTATGAGGCAGAAATAATCAGAAAGGAATGACAAGTTCAAAAATACGGTAATATACAGGGTGCCCCATTTGAAATAACAAAGATGCTGCTACTTTCTGGTTTAAGCGGCAACGCTGCGTTGCTGAAAATATTTTAGATCGATAGACCAAGAGCAACTACTTGAGAAACCAAATTTTCAGAATGATCCTATGTCCCGTTCTCCGTAAACGTCTAAGGTACCATCAACCGTGACCCACCCTGTATATAAGACTAGATATCTCATTTTCAGATACAGATATAAACATGTGACTTTGTCTGACTGCCTTTGACGAAACTTATTATATGTGTTTTTGGTAAATAAGGAATTATTATTAATATGTAGGCCAGACAGGTGGACCATTCAAAAACCGCATACGTTAACACCGTATGAATTATGTAAAGAAAAGAAAACACCTTAAACAATAAAAAGGGTATTTAAGTTTAGTTTTCAACGAAACATTTTTTGGTGTTCTATTCGCTTGAGAAAGTGTTTACCTTAATGTGGCATATATTATGAATTTCCATCAAGTAACATCAGTCCAAACATAAATTAGTAACAATTTTTCAATTTTAACAATTGGGCTTTTCAAAATATATTGCTCTACCTTTCCATGTAGTAAGGGAAATAAAAATCACCTATATTCAATTATATTCTAGCCCTGTGCTTTTACCTACGATGATGGTAGGAAATCTACCATCCTCCGTTCTCACAATATTTCATATTCCCTACCAGACCTCGCTTGTTCGCAGGCCGCGGCTCAAAACAGCTGTCTTGATCTTGCTTTTATCCGCGGCAATAATAACGTAAAGCATAACACAACTTAACGTCTAGTCACTCTAGTCGCATTCGAGCAGTTTGAGCTTGCAATAGCTGCGCTGTCGTCGCGTTGTTACAACGTTCCGTGTGTTTCGAATGTTTCAGTTCCGCCTCGGCCAACTTGGATGTGTGCGTTTACTATTACGATGATTGCTTACATTGGCGTATTTTGAGAGAACCGCGATGATTTTGTTCGATTTTTGAAGTGAATCATGGAAGTGGTACTTGGATATTACATGGCCTGTCCTGGGTATGTATGTATGTCTGGGGGTAGTTTTTTTGGGGATTATTTTAGTTGATTAATGACCGAGGGCCCGTGTGATAGATCAATTAGTATCGGGAAATATGAGTTTTATTTATTGATGATGTGGGAAATTTGGACCATGGCAGAATATTGTTTAATGAAAGAATAAATGAATGACATTAATAGTGGATTTTTTTAAACATCTGAAAGAAAAATAACTGAGTATTTTAGAAATTACCTACCTATATCTTTAAAAGCATTCAACACGTTGAATCATCTAAGTAGGTATAATGCATTCAAAAATAAACCAGCTATTCAGTGATGCTAATCATTGGTAATTTACCGAAAATACATCATAAAATGATGTTACAGGAATTTTATATACTGGGTATTTCAAAATTCAATAAAAATATTTTAAGGTCGTATTTCTGGGGTCAAAATAAGACTTTGTTTCCCATAAATAGGTATGTGTCCTAAAATTCACCCCCTCCAAGCTACAAACAAAAGACAAAATTTACGCTAAACTGAAAAACACAAAAAAATTTAAACCGTTTAAGAAACGTCCAAATTACTAATAAATCAAAATGCTCTCTTAAAATTGAAACGTCAAAAAGGGAGTGATAGCCCACTTAGTATTTTAGTTTGTTACTTTCCTTTGATGCACCAGCGATTTTCTCG
Organism: Chrysolina haemoptera; assembly: GCA_958298965.1. Taxonomy (NCBI): domain Eukaryota; kingdom Metazoa; phylum Arthropoda; class Insecta; order Coleoptera; family Chrysomelidae; genus Chrysolina; species Chrysolina haemoptera. The sequence continues at coordinate 9,622,070 of OY282592.1, read as the reverse complement.
AAAACTGTTAGCTGATTCAAAAAAATACAAGAGGACAATTTTTTTTTTCATGACTAACATAGTAATGGATAATTTTTTTAGCCGGAAATATAAAGTTTTTGTCATAAAACTGTAGTCAACCCACACCCCGTTGTGTTAAAGTTATCTTATTTTTTAAGTAAGAAAGGGCTAGATCGTCCAAGAAACTAAGGGTCTGTGGATTTTTTGTAGCCACAATTCACAATTTTTTCGCGCTACTTGATGTCTGTAGCTTGCAGGGTGCACATGTTAATATGAAAAACCCCTTAAAATAATTATATCGAATTTTGAAACACCCTGTATTACAACAATTATAGTCTTCGGTCAGAGGTATCTCTTAATAATAATAAAGGTAAAGTGTGCTTCATAAAATTGACATTATATTAAAAAAAACTTGTAATGATAATTTATTTTGAAAAAAATCGACTCGGGTTTGGGTTTTGTTTAAAAAAAGAAGGAAAATGGCCTACTCAAATGGGATCAGGCTAACTGTCAATTTTTTTTTTCAATGATTTTTTCAGTTTTTTATTCTTAACTTCAACAGAAGTGTTTTTTTTTATTCCTCACTCGCTTTCTGGTGCTATTAACTTTTGATTACTGAATATTGATAAAAATTTGTTTTTCGTCAATGAAATTAGGAAACTTTTTAAAATTTCTGTTGTTTTTGATGCAGAGTTGATGTATCGTTAAGCATTTAAGATAAACATGGTGAACTACGACCAAATACAGAAAATTACAGTTTGCTCCTATCAAAACAAGGGAAAACTAAGTGATTCGAACTTATTATGTGCAGCCACAGTGTTCCTTCGTTTCACCTCCTTCATCAAATGTGAAACTGAAGCTGGTGTCTAAAATTAAATTTTAGGTTGACTCCCAATGGAAAATAGCAGAAATAAATGAATTTTGCACAGCACAATTGAAGTTGTACCTTGGAATAGGAATCGAGCACATTACCAATGCGCACCACGGCCAATAGGAATCATGAATTTGATAATCGTTATATCTATGAGTATTCCACATGAACCCATGAGGAGTCCAATGCTCTTTCTTCTATACTCCGTGTGCGGAAAGGACTGCTTTTCACTTTCATTTCCAAGTCAACCATGATTTGTGATCAAAAAAATGTTGCACTATTAAGTTAACTGTCTTGCTTTTCCATCAACTTTGCGTATTCAAACAGTGCCAAAATACAATAATTATACAGTGTGACCCATTTCAGATGGAAGCACCTTTATAAAACTTACTTGATTTTTTTTTTTCGTTAGGTAGAGATTCAAAAAGTCGACTAGGACACCAAATTTTATGGACAATTTAATTCATGTATAAAAAATCGCATATGCCACAGTGCAATTGTCACTTTGGCAGCGGCAACAGTTAATTTTAACTTTTACAGCGACAACTACACTAGTCGTTTTTTCACTTATTCATTTGTTTATCAATTATCGCGGTGTTGGTTGCCAAAATGAATAGTTTGACATTGATATGTTTCTGAATTCCTCATTCATTAAATTGTCCTGCCAAATTACACTCGAGGTTTGTATTGATACCGGGTAAATTTGTGTTGTTCAAATTCTAAACTGTTTCCTAGCAATTCGACGAGAATAACTGTCAACTATTAAAAACATGACACCGAAGGTGGAGTGTTTTTAGGTTGACAGTTATTCGATAAAAATACAAACCACTTGTACAATTATAAGTGATAAATCTCTATTTCCAGGGGCAACTAATCTGGACCTTGAAAAATAAGATTAGTTGGCCCTGGAAATGGAGATCTATTAACGAAATTTGGTTACCTACTAGAATTTTTTAATATTTACCTAACGAAAAATAAATCATTACAATCGGTTGAAAAATGTAAGTTTTTTAAGGGTGCTTCCATCTTAAATGGGTCACACTGAAAGATACCAACAACATCCATGTTTTCAGAAAATGCAAACCCGCGCAAACTTTTAACTAATTTTCTTGAAATTTAAGTCTCCCTCTACCTAAGTGGTGTTATATTTTTACAGTTGAATTTATACTATTACCCATTGTAGTATTATTAATGTTTTTTTATATTTACGAACAACTGTCATTGTCTTTCTGAACTCGAAACAAGTGTTTTCATATAGTGTTATTGTATTACTCTGTTATTGTATATTGTGTTATTGTATAAGTATTGTATATTATTATATTGTTTTATTATTAGTGTATTTATTTTATCAATGTATTTATCTCTGTACTTGAAACAAGGGTTCAATCACTTATCAAGGTCCCTTTTATTCACATGATATTTTATCCTTTTATTCATTATCATTGTATTATTATAATTGTATTATTCCATTCCACTGTATATGCATTTTTGTGAATAAACAACAACAACAACAACACTGTAGTAATAATAATAACATTCCCTCATACATATTCGTAGAGTGTACCGGCTATGCGAGTAGAGGACGACTATTATCATTATTTGCGGTGCTAACATGTAAATAAGTGAATCAATATTGATAATTGTGAGGCACAAAAAACAACACAGATAGTTTACAATTCAGTTATTATATTGAATAAAAAATCTCAAGAGGCCATGAGCGCGATCATATTTGGGACGATTTTTAGACAAAAGGGTCAATTGATAACTCAAGTACGCTTCCTCGTATCGATTTCAAACAAGAACAGGCTTTTAGAGGACGTTTCATTCTATGTACGTGCTGTAATGGAAATTGAAATTTTTATCCACTTTTTCACAAAAAAAATGTCACAAAAATGCAGTTAGTTTGAAGCATTTTTTTGGGTAGATGAACAAATAACTTTAAAAAAATATATTACAGCACGTACATGACTGAACGTTTTACCCTTCTTTTGATTCTTTTGATGGTGTTTGAAATTTATTTAAAACATTATCAAAACATGGAAAATTGATATTTCCATTTCTATTTCCTCTTCATACTTCGATATCATCTTCAGAATCATTATCTTCGTCATGTAAGTGTATTTCATCATCTGCTCCTTCAGTTTCGTAAAGTAAAATTAAAGTTAGCTAATCGAGTCTCTTATTTAAAGTCAATTTCATGACTATATTACCTTGAGAATCATCAATCAAGTCGCTGACTAGACGGGGCAGTTGATCCCTCAAACCATTTGAACATGTAGGAGTTTTCTTCCTCCACCCAACCATACTCAAGTGGGGTCAACGTTGTTGGTTGTTTTTGAGAAGCATTTTTCCAAATGCTTGAAATATAATGAGCTCTCAAAAACTGCTTTTACAAGGAGGTATAGAACTTGCGTCGAAACTTTTCACCTTTTTCGTGAAATTTTCATTACCATCAGTAGCTTTATAGCTACCGATGAAAAGTTGAAGTCTCCCATCATCCACGTTCACTGATTTTTTCGCACCATACATTTGGCAAATAAACTTTTGGATGATTTCGAACAAGCTCCATAAATTGTCCTCTGTTGAATTCGGATCACCAAGATCTGAAAAAGCTTTTTGAAATTCCAAACATTGTTGCATTAAGTTGAAAGTTCTTTTCTTTCTTTTGTTAAAAAAGGCAGGATTGAACGTTTCGAACGTGAAAGTCTCAACCACTGAGCTACATAACCCTACATTTGATACTATAATAAGTAGTTCTATATATTTTTATACTCGTGGGGGAGAAAGGTTTTACTGTCTGCCAGGTCAAAGGAACCGACGTGCCGGTCTGCCTTCACAAGTGTAAGCTTCTGATACTTCAAGAAATAGCATATATAAGTTTCAAGTTTGCTGAAGTATTTAAAAAAAAAAATCGAAATTTTCAAAATTTCTGCCATCACTTTAGAACCGTGATAATGGTCTGCCGTTTCTTTTTTAAATAGCTATAATAGTATACTTTGACATATCCAAACGGCAGCTTTCCTAAAATACTTTTTTAGTTCATGAAATTAGCGCACCTGTCGCAGCTGAGTGTAGCTGGGGCCACCGCGACCGCGCTTAGCTAGCCTCCATCTCATGGTTGTTAGGTACAACAGACTCTCTGGGTAAATTGTAGTCTTTCCTAAAATATGTCAAATCTGCCGTTCACTGGCTCTTAGACCATAAGAAACAGGTGAAATTCAACACCAGTTTCATCAAACACTGTAGTTTCATACCTGTAATGAAATTCGGTGTATTTTTTGTATATCTTGGTGTAATAAAAAATTAGTCTGAGAGCTTCTTCTGATTTATTTATTATCAAACAATCCGGTGTGAATTAACTCAACGGACACTAAAGGCGGTTGGTCAAAAGCTGCTCACTCTGTTCTCTTTGGACGGCGGTCGGACTCTGCTCTATTTCGGCTGGCTCATTTCTGAGCTCTTCGGATGTCTCTATGCTGCCAGAAACATGCTCTAACGGTCGCGTTTGTATCTTAAGGTCACATGCTCTGTGCAAACAACGATGTCCTGTAGACTGGACCCTCTAGTGAAGGCGCTGGGTACTATCGGGTAATGGTGACCTGCTAGCAACGGAGAATTCTGTCTGATAATTTCGACTGGATGTATTCAGGCCACATGACGACGTGACAGTGAACTTGGTGAAATTTACAAGTTTGCAACATCATTGATTTCATTAATATTTCATTTAGGTAGGATTCATCACAACCCGAGTGTTATTCAAATTCACGTTATTGGTATTTCATTCATAAGGCAGTGCACCGTAAAATGTGTTTCATTACAACATCTTGGTGTTTTTCTTGAATATACATCTCATAAAGTCGGAGTAATATTTCTACTTCAATCATGTCTGATAATTCGTTCAAAATTAACACCATAATTGTGTCAATTCCATGTTATCGGTGTACGTTTTGCATCACGTTGTATATAAAGGCACCGTGAAACTTTTTCATTTTGAATTTCTGGTGTCATTTCCGAATAAACTATTCAGAAATTGTAAATAACACCGAAGTTAGATTAACATTCTCTTATTCTAGCAAATTGTACATCATTTTATCAAGTATTCATTACAATTGTTTCAATTTCATGTAAATCGGCGTAAATTTTGCATGGCGGTGTATGAAAGCACCGTAAAACCTTTTTCATTGTGAAATTATGGTGTTTTTCTTAATTAATATATCACAAATTCCAAAAAACACCGAAATTACATCAACATTCACTTATTTTAGCAAAATTCAAAACATTTTATCAAGTGCCTGATAAAACTGATGAGTCCATGATATTTTGATGTTGTTTTCCATGAATTTCGAGTGCTCTAACATCTGAAGTTTTTGAAATACGCTCTCCTCGCATTTTATCATTGACATTAAAAAACAAAATGTAGTCGTTAGTCGTTGGTTTAGGCTTTTCATTATAGATTGGTTAAGTATATTATGTGTATGAGAGTTTGCATTGCTATGATGTAGGATGCTGAAACATTTTCTCACAACCCCCTAAGAAAGTATGCGCGAATACAAATTGCTAACATACACGTTACGTGTTACGTTATATTTTCTTAACACACGTGTGTAGTAGGGAATTGACGCAAAGCATGGTAGATGATAGCTAAGTCAAAACAGGTGTAAGCTCAGAGTAATAAAAGACAATAGAGGTGCCTTCTCCATCCTTGTCTTGAAGTCAACATAACTTTGTTTAGAAGCGAGGGCCTTATACATGTTAAGTCCTTATTCATTCGGGTAGTTTCGTGTATGACCGCTCATTTCATTCGGATCAAGTTGTCATTCTTCATTTGTATTGTGGTCCTTCTTACTCTAATTGTAAATAAACAGTCCATAACATTTCACCACCCGTCACCCCCCCTCGGCCCCCTCGCCCACAAATTGTATAGAAAAGGATAGTTCATGTTCACTTCAAAATAGGTATTTGTGTAGGTATAGGCAGGGCATCTCTATGTCTTTTATTACTCTGAGGGTGTAAGTCTATATTTCAAGGTTGTTGTCTGTTGCATATCACAAAAATAGAAGGCTTTAAGGACCGGTGTTTCAATATCCTGTTAGCTTAGTTTGACTGCCAGCTAAATTTGACTGGTGGTTAGGATGAATGTACCTACGACATTCGCTCAAAAGAATGAATAAACTCACGAAGCAGAAACATTGAAAGACCGGCCCTAACCAGTTAACAATATGATATTGAAAAGGTATGCAGATAGCGTTTATGTACCGGAAGGCAATACTTACTACCTGTTTCGGGTGAATGGAATATTGTCCTTTTTGGGCCTTCTCTATCTTCCTATTTATCTTCGATTTGTGTTTGAAACGTATACTTTGTAACTATCTCAAAGAAAAAATTCGTGAGATTAGAAAGCGTCTGTAAAAAGTAGCGTCTGTAGAACGTTATCGACGCAAAAAAATATTACAGAGTTTGAAATTTCACAATATCATAATAACATATCCGATTGAAAAATCAGGGTGTCAAAATCAGATGAAAATTGCAATTTAGGATTGTTCTGAATATTTGAGTTCTTTCATAAATCTAGATGTGCATTTGGGAGTAATTAAGATATTTTTTACGAACGAATAAGTTACATATTGAAAAGTTTATCAAACGTAATCCATTCTGAAACATGAACTTTTGTTTGGCAAGAATGACCCATTTTATGGAATGATATCAGAAAGCCCATTTTTGCATAAATTTGTTTCCTTGAATGAAACTGACCTATGTAGGGCAAATGAAAGGTGGTTCACCGATGGTTCCAAAACTTTGGAAGGTGTCGGAGCCGGAATATATGGTATGAACCCAGTAGTGAAACGCTCATTCAGTTTGGGTAAATTAGCTAAGATATTCCAGGCAGAGGTATATGCCATTGAAATGTGTGCAAGGGAGCTGGAAAACCAACACCTCACACGAAAAACAATAAAAATATTTTCAGATAGTCAAGCAGCATTGAAAGCGCTTGAATCCAACTGCTTTAAATCCAGAGCAGTATGGAACTGCAGAGACACCTTGAACCGACTAGCACAAGGCAACAACGTTACCCTAGTTTGGATACCAGGTCACACGGGCCTAGAAGGAAACGAAATAGCGGACGCCCTAGCAAAAGGGGGGGCCGAAACAACGTTCACTGGGCCAGAACCGGTCATCGGTTTAGCATATAGCACTGCCAAGAATGCTACAACCGCCTGGGCAGACAATAAAAGACTTGAGTATTGGCTCAGTCTACCAGGACTAGCCCATTCCAAAGCATTTATTGCTTATACAAGGAAAAAACAGGACTCTGACAAACTTCTAGAACTCAGTAGAGCACATCTCAGAGTTATAGTAGGTTTGCTCACTGGCCACTGCAAACTCAAACACCACATGCATAAAATCGGACTTGCACAGGATGCAGAGTGCCGTCTATGCATGGAGGATGATGAAACGGCTAAACACATCCTGTGCACATGCCCTGCAGCAGCCAGAACCAGATTTTCAATATTTGGCAATACAAAAGTAAGGCCAGAAGATCTGGTAAACTGTTCTCCCAATATGTTACTCAATTTCGTTAAGAGATTGGATATGCTGGGAGAAATATAACCATAGGGTGAGCCACAATAGGCCATTGGCCGCAGTGGAGAGCCTGATATGGGCTCACTCACATTTAAACCTAACCTTCCTTGATATTCCTTGAATTAAATTATTAAATACGAATTTTTAATTCTTCAATTCGAAATAACAGAAAAATGGTGTGTAATCGCGTGTTTTCAGTCGCCTAAATTGCAAAACCTTATCTTTTGTAGGGCTTCTTTTGTACCTTTTTCAAACAAACCACTACTTCATTGTTATCTTATAATCTGAAGCCATGAAATATTCTCCTATCTTTACGGAATGTTAAATAACGATTACTCATGCCGAGGGTTATTCCACGCACAAGCTCTGCCTTTCCTTTAAGATGTTTTCTTTGAAAACAAATAAATAAATAAATTTTAATGCAAAACGTTTTTGACTAATTTAGGTAGAAGTTGTTTTCCTCCACGAATTATATGAAGTCACACACACACTGGTATGGCAAAACAGGGAAACACCTTCAGGCTATTTAAAACTGCTCGAAACAAACTGTTTTTGAATGAATCTGTTTTGTGTGATTCGTGTATTTTGCTCGAAACAAACTGTTTTTGAATGAATCTGTTTTGTGTGATTCGTGTATTTCAAAATGATTTGTATTGCTGCAAAATGAAAGCGTTTGAGAAAGCTCGTTGTAGACAACAAGTGCCGACTCTATTGGCACTGTTTTGCTATACAGCAAAACGTTTTACATGAAACCGTTTTGCTTTCAGGCGTTTTTGATTTTTCGGTGTTTTGTCAGCCTAAGTCTGTCGTTCCTTTATAACCCAAGCTTGTTTAGAATTAACTGGCAATATTTGCAATAATTATTGTCCACCACTAATAACTACAAGTAGTAAGTATGATGAAGTAGAAGAGGAAGAAATTAGGGAAAATAATAAAAATTATATTTAACATGTATTTTTCGATGAAATGCCTTTCAAAAAAACATTATCATGGCATTTGAAAAGTCAATTATGGCCCAATATAAGTTTTTCATTGTTGTTATTTTCATCTTTATGTATTCTTCCATTGTCATAGGTGTTGTTTGTGTTTGTTTTTTACTATTTTTTTCTTTCTTTTGTTATTATTGTCATGTCTATAATACATACACTTGTTTTTATTAATGTTCACTGTTGGACACTATCTCAGTTGTTACTTATATTAAGCAGTAGCCTATAATAGTAAATGTGTCTGTATGTTATTTCAATAAATATATTATTATTTTCAAGAAGTTATAATTTTTTCGTTCAATTCAATTCGCTACCTAGATTTTTTTTCAGCATAATCCACATTGAAAGACTCATTGATGGAGGATATACATTTTAAAAATATATTTTAGATATTTTTTACAGAAATATGAAGAAAAAAATTTAATTTCTCAAAATGTAAACTTTTTGTTAATTTGATAAAATTTCTAACCAGAGCGTCAATTTTTGACGTACTTTTAATTACAGACATTTATCAAAAATCATCAAAATCTGAAATCTGAGCAGTTCAGAGATGAATGTCTAACGCTCCTTCACTATATCAACAATAAACAATTCGGTAAAGTGACTTGGAACTAGACTTCGTCTTATCGTTTTGAACTGAACAGTTTTTGATATTTTCATTTCGTTCGCTGGAATGTACGTATTTACCTACCTACTTTTAAAATGTAGGTAATCCCTCTAACAATAAATAACATTGGATTGAGGCTACACAGGTATATACGCACATCCTTTGTCATTTCTGAGGTTAGTCGAGAGCATGCGCCTCATACGATTGTACTACATTTGAAAATATTTCAGAAATGAATCTGAGTATGTTTTGATTATTATCGAATTTCAATTAGTAAATATTATGATATTTAATGATATTACCTGGTCCAATTCATAGGGGAGATTCAATATGAATTTTTAGCGATGGTAGACATTATTTTTCGTAGCTGTATTTGAAAGGAACGACCTTAGTTCATTAACATTTACGCAAGGTTGTTCATTGTCCTGGACAATCGAGTTTTTTTTTTTCGGTGGCATGTAGTGTTAATTGTGTTTAACCTAAAAATTATACAGTTTCTTTTGTTATTCTAGGACAAGTATAGTAGTACACTTTTCAATAAAATTATACAAGCCATTTCTGACAATCGTGAAATTCACTTTTCATTTTTCTGTCCTCACGGAAAAATACTCCACAATACACAAATTAGCACATACTCGTCCTGCGGACTCGACGTTTCATAGTACACATTTTGTTTTATCCAGTTACTCAGCAACAGAAATTCTCGTTAAACGCCGAAAATGTATGCGGAGAAAAAAGAGCTCTTGTGTAATTCTGATTGACGCAATTTTAACAATTTTTTAACAATAGGTTAAGGTAGATATTTGATTAAATGGTCGTTTTTCCAGTCACAGAAAAAAATTGTGTATTATACACGGGAAAAAGATTAGATTTTAGCTCTCGGCTCATGGCTTTCGTCGATTCTCACTCGTTACTGCAAAGAACCAAGAAGTTTTCTGATATTCACCGAATCGAATTGAATTTTTCCATTTTTCTGTTCCATTTTGTCAATCTCTAGTTCTTGTAGATTCTAGATGATGGATTTTACAAAAAAGAAGTGCAAATAATCTATAATATGCTACTTTTGCACTAACAGAGTTTCAAGATTTTTAAATTAAGGACGATTCAAGATGTTTTTCTGAAATCATAGGTTCAATAAATAACTTGTGTAAGTAGTCCAATTCGGTAATTTTTTAACAAAGCCATATTTTTCATATCAGTTATTTTTGGTGATAGTAAAAATTAATATTGAAATAGTTATTTAGTTCATAGATAACTAACTGCCTTCGTGTCCTACTTATTCTATTGAATAATTCAGGAAATGATAGAAATCTAAGTAGGTATAGGTATATTATTATAAATGAGTTACAGCTTAAAAAATTCAAATGTACATTCAATTACTTTGACATATTACACTAGAAATTATAGTTTCACAATAATAGTAAACACTGAACAGCATTGATTTTTCTTCGAAAATATGAATAGGATATTCATAAAATCTGTTGTGGAATCATCTGCTATTTTCTATCCTTCAATATAACCTCTTGGGAGGTATTCATAAACAATTCAGTTTTCCACAAAAATTATTCCCAGTAATTTCTTATGAAATGCGCTCGTTTTCCCAGAAAACGTGATTGAACGCCGACATCAAATTTCAGGTTCACCGTTACCCGCTGCTGAAAGTTATGGATTGGTCATAACTCTGCTAGAAATTATCGGACAAGGAAAAGGAAAAGTTTATATCGTTACTGAAGACTCCTACCTTCTCATGCAAATATAATATGCTAGTATTTGAGTACCTAAAATGTGTTTTGTAGCACTTCACGGAGATGTTTGCGGATGATCCGAAAATCATGAATAAGTAAATATGGAATTATTATACTGAAGCAGCAACCCATACTCTTTTTGGACCATATGCAACAATATTAGAGTCGTGTTATAGGTCCCACTTATACATGCCAAAAAAAAACTTTGTTTTACTTCTGCCTCATTTTCAACTTACCCATAAAACCGACATTCTGTTCAGTAAATGTTGAGAATAATCGCTCAATCATATCCTGGAGTAAAACCCAGTTTTTTCTTTGGCATGTATAAGTGACACTTGTCTCCCTAGTCTTAAATCGTAAAGGGGGTACTGATTCCTGCTTCAGTATGATTATTTCATATCAACTAAAATATCCATGACTTTCGATGGGATCTTCCATAAATATCGTAGAAGGGTTATGTGAAGTGCATGGGACAAAACACATTTTAGGTACTCAGATACTCGCATGTTATATTTGCATGAGGAAGTAGAAGTTTTCAGGAACGATATGCACTTTATCTTTTCCTTCTACTACGATTTTTAGCAAAGTTATGACAGATCTCATTTTCGGCCCTACCTAAACAGTGGCGGGTTAGCGCCAGCCAGCATGAAATGTGATGTAGGCGTAAAACCACGTTTTCTGAGAAAACGAGCGTATTTCATAAGGTATTACTGAAAATCATTCTTGTGAAGAATTGAATTATCTCTCAACCTATCGAAATCGTTTCTTGATAAATTTTTTATTTTCTGGAAAAACAACAACTCTAATTCGCGCGTGTTTGAAAGACCTTTTTATCCACTTATACTTTAATATACTAATGTTTGAACCAATAATCGTTCCACAAAACACATACGAACCAATATTTCTGATCAAACTAGTCTGTCCAATTTATTTGTATGTATGTGTTTTGTGAAACGATAATTGGGTGAAATATAATCAATTTATCTGGTGATCGAGAATCTTCAATTATTTTCAAAAATATGACCGATAGAGCGTTGAAACTGAAGGGGTACGAGACATGGTTCAAATTTAAATGTGGCATCAATCAAGAAATTTTGTATTTTCTTCACTCCCTATAGTGTCATTGCCTTGGTCATTGCCTATAACGGAGGCATAATATGATATTTAATGATAGTAAATTTGAATCAAACCGTTCTTCAATGCAAAATATAAAAGAAAAAGTAGAGGGCCAAGTACCAAACCTTGGGCCCACCACAGCTAAAAGAATGAAGTTGTGAGTAGTGGTTTGTTTTGACAATATGATCTTCCAGCTTTTGCAGTATTCTGTGATTGACGCAATTAAAGGCCTTCAACAAATCACATAACACTGCTGCTACAAATCCTTTCTCATTAATTTCTTTATATACTCTATTAAAGAGCACATTTGGTTGTACTGATTCACTTGAAAAATCTACAGTATAACGAAACATGTGTGTTAATAAAATTGTGTGGAAATCAAACACTGATTACCGGATGTTTTCAGATACTATCGATTTCCATAAAGTAAAGGCCAAGCAAGCCATTGCAAAAATTATTTTGAATTATTTGAAATCAAATATTTCAGTTTATTTCGTCCTTTGTTGAACATCACTTCAAATTAATTCGTGTTCAGGCGTTAATTTGGCAGATTTTATGTTTGTTAACGGAGCCAAACGACCATGACCCACATGTTTCTATCCACCCGAGTTGGCTACGGACAACTGCCGTTAAAATTTTACGATTATATATGGTATACCAAATTAAACTGTATTTCGAATATACGTAGACTGTCAATAGGAAGAGAACGGTAATCTCTCCGAAGAATTAATTTGTTTGGGTTCTTCATTACGGAATTTAGGTCGTCCTGATGGCTTTTTTATTGGATATTTATTTGATGACATAAAATCACTAGTTTAATGGACCACAATGATGTTTGCCCTGAATAATATTCACCTACTGGACTTGCCAAATATATTTTTGAACATCAAGGTTTTTTGCGCATTGAATACTTTTTCCAAAAATATAAATTATCTTTCCTAATTCTCTACAAATAGATTAATTAATTGTAAGGTAAATTATTATTGAAAAGGGGAACATTCTCCATGAAAATTGAAAAATGTGAATTGTTTGTAATATCTAACAGAAAACAACTACTTCCCCAGCTAAACCCACGCTGGACATTGAACTGCATCTGATAGATATTGTGAAAAGACTCTAACTGAAAAGAAAACAATTGAAAGTGAAAATTCGCATTTTCATTCAGATAATTGATTTTTTTTGTAATTTTTCTCTGCACTAATAAAATTCATATTGTAAAATTATAGTATGTAATGATGGGTATTTTTTGCCAAGGACTAAAGTGACAAATTTACAATCAGGTTTGTATCTCACAACTGAAGTTGTAATTTAACTTTGGGAATGTAATCTTGTAAATGTGAAATACACTAACTACCAGTTGATTTTTCTATTCATATGATTGTATTTTCGTAATCAATTTGTAAAATTATATTCAATATATTTTTAGAATTGTAAAACTACCATTATACATACTGTGAATTTAAAATATTTTAATCATGTATTTACAACATATTTTTGCGATATTACAGTTTAAAGTTATAAAATATAATATTCAAATTTGCGAATTCACAATTTGAAATTGCAAAATCACAATCCACCCCCATACTACTTTTCCACTTGTATCTCAATAATAAACGGTGTTTCTGGTACAAACTGCTATTCCTCATTTCATTATGGTAGGCATGGTTTATATAACTTTGAAGTTGACAAATTGGGCTGAACCAACGGGTTACTTCACTGATGAGAAGATTTCGTATAAACACTATACGAGGTGCTTAACTGGCTAATTATATGCTTATATTTCTAACGATGATTTTTGAGACCATCACAAATCAATCAAACCACTGTAATATATGAATAAAATACTGCACTCTTATAATGGCGGCGTTCCCAGCAGTTGTCTGGTTGTAGGGACCCTGAGAACTGAGGGGTCCCTTGGGCGATCGTCTTCAATAGAGTATGCATCATGGTAAATTCACAACATCAATTCGTATATTTAAAACTTTTACGGAGTTAGAGTAATCAGCATGTAAAATGAAATAGCTTGAGTATATTCACAATTTACTTTCATTATAATACAAGTATGTTTTGTAATTCTCGTTTCTGTATGTGCAATTTTCAATGAAACTATATTTTCACATACAAATGTATCATAGAAAAAAGTCAATAAAATTGCATTCAGAGTTTGTAAAATTGCATAATTTTTTTACAGTGTGGTTTTCATTGAAAATTCGTTAAATAAATTAGATATAGAAATAAATAAAATAGATATATAGAAAAATATCACTCACAGAAATCTTTCGTTTCATTGAAGCAAGGTTCGCTTTTCTCGCATTTAATCCCCAATACGTTTTGGTCGACGAAAATCTATTTCGCTTTGCCAAGCTCATCAGGGAGATTGAGAGAATTGGAAAGTAGGCTCTCAGAAGCAATTATACACATCAAGGATGGAAATTGATGGAAATATTTCTAGTGCTGTGACACTTTGAAAGTTATTTTTTGACATAGACCTGTCATGGACATTTCATTTTGATTTTTGTTCGAAATTATGAATAGGAAATATCCTATTCATGAATTATTATTATTATGAATACATAAAAAAACCTCGAACACAAATCAATAAGTAAATTATTATATTTTCTTGTGGGTGTGAATGTTCTGATAGTGAAAAATGTGGGAGAATATTTTCAAACATGTGACAATGTAGGATGTGAGGCAAACATAATATGAGGGAGAAAAACTACTTTTTGTTTCGAAAATTCAATTACATCTGACATATTTAGGGAATAATTCAATTCAAGCACATTCTCGATCCAAAAAGTTCTGAATAACAGAGGAAGTTGAATAAATAAAATCCGAATTATTTTTTATTATTAATCGGTTTATTATGCAACGATGGTGTAGTGTTATTTTATTATTTTTTTCCTTCTTCAGGTTCATGGGGAAAGTTAGATAGACTATTATAATAGTCACATTTCTTTATTGAACTTCTAGTTCCCACTTGCATTAATTCTGCCTCTTTATAATCTTCTTGGAATCCATCACTCATTGAATGATGTGAACATTCATTTCCATGTAACTATTTCCCTAATATATTATGAATTACGTGTCCCATGTCCGTGTATGATTATCTATCAAAAATATATAACTGAGATAACTACAAGTATCTCTGGAAAAAAGTCACGTTTTATTCATTCTTCTGGAAGAAATCATTTTTCAAACTGTAACTGGTGGTTCCGTATATTAGTCAAATAAAAACATATTTTCGTGTCTGAGAAATATTTCTTATCCGAGTTGTTAAGACTTGTCTTATTACTTTAAGGATCAAACTATCAAGTTTACAGATACTAAAAATTAAACAGATAAATCATACTAGATGAAGCACATATTACATGAAATACCAATGAAAATATTGATAAATAAAATAATTTTTGTAATATTGCTCTATGTAATAATAGTACTTTTTTGTAGAAGACTGAGACCAAAAATTGAGCTTTGTAGTGAATATTCGAATACTAAACTACTCGTGTAAAATTTTTCAGCAGTAACTTTCGATCCCGCAGCAAAAACACCAGTGGCGTCGGTAAAAATATAATTTTCCCTAGTCTGATAAAAATGAGAGGACTGTGAAGAAACTCATTCCGAATAAGTACTTAGTTTTCACTAAGTGCACGCCCCGCATCAATTATATTCATTTGCGAAGGGGATGAAGGGCTAAAATCAATCCTCCGAATGAATTAATATGTTCAATCGCCTTCGCCCTTCAGAACAAACCTGCCAACTTGAAATTCACAGAACACGTTTTTATTCAAGAAATAAACGTCCTGTATCAGTTTCACTCATTTACAAAGGGGATGAGGGTTAAAATCAACCCGCCAAATAGACAATAGACAAAAGCTTTCAAAAAAAATCTGCCAACTTCACATAACACCTTTGCATACATGAAATGAACTTCCCGTACCAATTGCATCCGTATGAAAAAGGAATGAAGGATCAAATCAACCCCCAGAAGATATAAGATAGGCAAGCGCCTTCAGAAAAATGACTGCCAACTTCACACCAGTTATAAAGAAGCGACTATGGTCCGTATATCGCCGAACATTCCAGATCGGTAAGAAGCTTCCGCTTATCATTGACTTTATCGATAGGCATAGGATAGACCTGATGCTCATATGCGAGACGTGGCTCAGGCCGGATCATAGATTCAGTCTGAAGGACTTCACGACGATTACAGTAGATCGCCCTCAAGCAGTGAGGGGGGGGGAGTGGCCATCCTTATCAGGAATGGTATCGCGCATGCGCGGCTCCCACCTCAGCAAAGTTCCATAGAACATAGAACATGTTGGTATAAAGCTAGCGGATGGGACCTGCGTATTCGCGATATACAATGCACCGAATAAGAAGTTCTCCAGTGCTGATTTGGAGAATCTGTGTAATACCGGCCACAAGGTGTTGCTGGCCGGGGACTTTAACGCTAGGCGGTCTGACTGGAGCGGGAGCTCACAGCCTAACGCCAATGGTAAAACGTTGTTCGAATATTTCCAAGACAGCGAAGTGGTAATTGTGCACTCAGACGAACCAACGCATTATCCCTGGAATGGGATCACTCCGACCATAGTCGACTTGGTGGTAAACAAAAATGTCACTAATATGAGCGAACTCAAGGCCATCAACGAGATGACTTCGGATCACGATCCGGTGTTGTTTCGATTAATGTGTAGGGTCGACGAATGTCCTCCTATGACAAAATTCGATTATCGAAACGCCAACTGGCCCGAGTTCCGAAAGCTTTTGAATGCTAGGACATTGATCAAGTCAAACATCTCAAAAGATAAAATTGAGGAGGTAACTCACGCTCTCATTAGAGACATTCAAGTTGCTAGAGAGCGCGCCATCAAGAAGACTACGATAAGGAGCAACCGGAATATCCTTCCACCCCACGTTAAGGAGTTGATCACTCTGAAAAACTCCCTCCGAAAAAAGAGGCAGAGCACACGAAATCCTGAAGTCAAAAATGACATGATCAGGCTAGGAAGGGAGATTTCAGAGCTGATTAACGAAAACAACGATAGGATATGGAAGGATAAACTGGAGAGGCTGGACACTCGCGATAATTCTCTGTGGCGGATGACGAAGCGAATTTCGAAGTGGTTCGCAACGATTCCAGCCATGGAGAAGAATGGCGGGTTGCTAGTGACGGACCTTCAGAAGGCGGAACTGTTCGGGGAACATTTCGCCAACGTACACAAAAGGGCGCCTGACGTTAGTGAGGGACATAGACAGAAAACGAAGATAACGGAAGACTTTCGTGAATCTATGTCCCCATCTATCGGCCCTCATAGATTTGCCAAAGTAATGACAAACTATGAGGAGCTGACGGAAGTCATTAAAATACTTCCGACGAAAAAGGCGCCTGGGCCAGACGGCTTGGACGCCGTGACTCTCAGAAACCTGCCGCGGAAAGTCCTCGTCCAAATGATCCACCTGATCAACGCCATTATAAAGTGGGGGTGTTATCCAGATTGTCTGAAGAAGGCACTGGTGATACCGATTCTGAAACCGGGTAAGGATGTCCACAAACTCGATAGCTACCGACCCATTTCGCTCTTGAGCGTGATCGCTAAAGTCGTCGAGAAGATCCTCCTGAGACGACTGTTGAGTCTCGAGGGGAAACTCAAAATGATCCCCGCTGAGCAATTCGGCTTTAGACAAGGACACAGTATCACGTCGCAGGTCGTAAGGATTGTTCACGGGGTGAAAGAGGCAGCCCAACGTGGACAGTTATGGTCCTGCTGGACATGAAAAAAAGCCTTCGACTCGGTATGGGTGGAAGGTCTTATCTCTAAAATGCTGGGTGCAGGCATGCCCTCATACCTAGTAAAATTGGTGAATTATTTCCTTGTTGGGAGGACGTTTATGGTGCGGGTAAATAACACTCGCTCCGCGGAGTTCCCGATTGAAGCAGGTGTCCCGCAGGGTTCATGTTTATCCCCACATCTGTATTCGCTACATACGTGCGAGAAATCGGATATGGGCACGGCGGTGTACGCTGATGACACCGCCATTTTTGCCCATTCCTTCTCAAGCGCCGCTGCCCAATACAGGATCCAATTTCACTTGGATAGGAAGATCATACCGTATTTGGCGGATAACAAGATTGAGGTCAATCCGGCTAAGTCGGAGACGATCAACTTCACGAAAAAGTATACTCACTCAAGACTTTATCGGGAGTTGAGAATCAATGACGAGGCCGTTGATAATGTGAACAACGCGAGATACCTGGGGGTACACCTGGACAAGTGACTCAATCTCGGACGTCATATCACCCTTGCTATTAGAGAACAAATTGCTTATATATAAGCAGCTAATAAGACCTACAAGGACGTACGCTTGTCCGGTGAGATTGGATAGGATGCAGAACAAAGTACTCCGTATTACCACCGGTAGCAGACGATACCTTCGATTGGAAGCTCTTAGGGAGCTTGCAGGCGTCGACTCGCTCCCGACAGTTATAAATAACTTGTCCTACAAGTTCTATAAGTACATGCTCGATAAAAGTCCCCTCACCAGGAAGATCACCAAGCTCAGAGTGTATGATAATGAGCCCCGCAAGCACGGCGGGCTCATTGATCAAGCTCTCGATATCTTTAAAGAACGAAGGGATGAACCGGTTCCATAGGGAACCAAATCGAAAGTATAACTGAAACGTAGAGTACCTCGACCCGGTTTTTTGCTTTAGCCTTTTCCGGGATTCAACCTTGAAACAACCATGAGGCTGGTTGTTTCAAGCAAAGAGCACTATCTGCATAGAATAAAAACTAACAACACGTATGAGCTTTGTAGGAGGCGTGTATCATGCCGAGCTACAACCGTGATGTAATGAAATGTCCGGCCAGCGTTACCACCAGCGCGGGCGGACTACAGCGCCCTCTCGCGGGGGTGTCTATGTTCACTTAGCAAGGCGCTCTTCTGCTACCCTGATCGGAGCAGAAGAGATGCTAATATTGCGCCCATCTTCCCGTCCTTCCCCTAACCCCCTGGGTTAGGTGAAATGTGCAAATGTGATAATTTAAAATAAAAACCTTTTTAGTTAGTTAGTTAGGTAGTTAGATCGGTAAGTAGCAGTTTCTGAGTTTTTAATCAACCGGCTGCACATGTACGGACCCCTTGTCACTTGTCTTTAGTCAATAATTTTCAATAAAATTGTTAAAAGTATAATTTTTTTCTTCAAAAAACAAATAAATGTATTGCTCTCAGACCCACAGACCTTTTTTGAGGTAAATATTAGATTTTTGATGCAAAGTTTCAAATCTGGCACTCAATACAATGATTCCAATTGACAAATGACAAGCGGTTCCCGAGTTACCGAGGAAAAAGTACGGTTGTTCTGGTGACAGATAAATCACCGAAGTTTCGGAAATAGTCACCGAATTTTCAGGAATTTGGTTTAAGTATACGGACCAAATTACTAACCAGAGTAACCAAGGATATATGCGGACCATACCCTAAGTAACGCCCAAAACTCAACGGTGGAAAGAACATACGAAAACACTTCCGAAAAAATTTCTCTAGTATTGACAGATGAGAGTAACTCATTGAAGAAAACTCATCGGTGCCTTCTACCTACTTGATTGTAAATGTTTTCTATACTCACGTGATGGTACTCCGAGAAAGTTTGGTTTCATTATATTAGGATGTAGAGACCCGGGTTCGAATCCCGGTTGATCCAATTTTTTTTAAATTCAGTTCTGATTTCCATCTGTCCGTCTGCTATACCAAAAACTCATAAAAAAAATTGATCGGAGGACTCAGACCCCCTCTCCTGTTCGAAAAAAATTGCTGAAACTCGCCAAAATAAAAAAAGTAAAAATAGTGAGAATCATCGGACAGACGAATAATTTTCGTATAGTTTGGCCATTAAGTTAGGGTAGGTGCAGAAACAGGATCGCAAGGGATATCAAACATACACTTGTCACTATCTTATCAACCTCTGGGCACATGGCGCACCTATTCATACAGATAATTCAACAAATTCCAATGCTTGAGGCGTGAAGTTTCATTACACTTGAAATAAAATCTCAAGCTTTTAATAATACAGTAACCACAGACAAATATAAGCCACAACTGAAGAATGAATCGTAGTACTTTGAAACTCGGCACATGACTTCTTGACATCATATATTGTTGGAAAAAAAAATTGTTTACCAAAAAAATAAGGGGTGGAAGCCAAAATTTCTTTTTGCCGTTGTTTCGGAAAGAATAAGATTTACTTATCACGAAACAAAAGTGGGTTTTACTCGTGCCTCAGTAAATGTTGAAAATAATCGCTCATACACATCCTACATGAAAAATGAAGTATATGGTTTCAAGCTTGGGGTTTGCACTTCACAATAGTGTTATTAAACATATATGAAGGATATGAATAAGCGATATATGAGGGAATGCCGGTTTTATGGGTAAGTTGAATATTAGGCAGGAAAAAAATGTTTTTATTTTGGCATGTATAAGAACGACCTTTCACTTTACTTTAAACTTGTCATATAGTCCAAAGAGGGTATGGGTTGATGCTTCAGTATAATAATTCTATATTTACTAAATTATTCATGATTTTCGGATCATCCGCAAACATTTCCGTGAAGTGCGACAAAACATATTTCAGGTACACAAATACTCGCATATTGTGTTTTCATGAGAAGGTAGAAGTCTTCAGAAACGATATGAAATTTCCTTTTTCTTCTCCGATTATTTTTAGCTGAGTTATGACCAATCAAATATTTCGCTCCGCCAGAATTTTCAGCGGCGAGTAAGGGTGAACCTGAAGGTTGATGTCGGCGTTCAATCACGTTTTCTGAGAAAACGAGCGCATTTTATAAGAAATTACTAGGAATAATTTTTGTGGAGAATTGAATTGTCTTTCACCCTGTTGAGTTGTTTTTTTTTTGAAAAATCACATACTTTCCAAGATTACAGCAAAAATGTATTTATTTATTTATATCCATATTATGATGTCTGTCAAGTATGCCGAAATACTTGTAACATTATCACCTTTTGATAAATATCTATCAGTAAATAAGCTCGAGAGGTTAGTATATGAGATATAATCTCTATAATTTGCTTTTCTCAGGATCAAACATCAAATTCACTCTTAAGGCTAAATATGTGTGTTTTATCTATGTTGAAACAGAGTGTATATGAGTCACACCACCGTTTTACTGTATTTACTTATAATAATTAATTTGAAGGCAACGACGGATCTATAACTATGCAATTGAAATTTGCTTCGACTTTCTTATCATGATAAATTTTACCCGTATAATGTCAAGCGTATTCTATCATGAGTCAGGTGGAACATGTCCGAACTGTTTTCTCTTCTCTTTTCGTGATTACTAACAAGCGGGTGATTATATTATAAAACTCGAAAAATCAACCATTGTTTACACTATAGTAGAAGGAAATTGAAAGCCATGCATGCCATTCATGCCTCGTATTTCATATTGAGAATCATTGTCAAAAATTCTTCTTGTGTTTTCTGCAACAACTATCCATTTCATGTTGACAGTATTATAGTCTCCATTTAATAAACGGTGATTAACCTCAGGTGATGCCTCTTACAAATTTGCTTACTCCTCTATTACTGCAGAAATATGCTCCTTGAGGAATAACATAATTCATCATTCTATCCTTTGTAATTTTATCACGATTGGCCCGACAGTTTCAGTCTTCTCATCTCTTTCTTCGTAGGGGTAGATAATAAATATCCTGTTGTTCAGCGGAAGCAATTAAAACGGTATTTTCTCGAGAGATCGATGACAGAAATCATTTGACTAAAGGTTGTTATGGACTTTTCTTTGCCTAAAAAATTAAATTATTAAAGAGAGAAAACCAGTTCTCTACGTTTCGACTGATACGATTCCCACAAATCATTTGCCTTCGATAATATATAAAAGGGGAATTTTCATAGCCTTCGTCAATATTCAAAAACAAGAATAGTAAGTTTCGTCCTCAAAAAGTTATATTTTTGTAAAATTCAGCACAATTTGTAATGTTCTCAAAAATATTATGTTTTTTTTTTGGTCAATTTGATTCTATATACCAATTCTGAACCCGATATGAATTCTTCTTTTCATTCTTCTCAATACATTCTTCACACAATCAATCAAATAATATTATGATCGATTTATCATCGATTGGACAGGTAACATTTGTTTTATGAAACAAACAATGCTTTATTAAAAATTTATCAATCTTTATTCAAGATTGATCTAGTAGGTATTAACTATCAATTTTGAAGTGGAACTGGATGCATTTGCAAAAATGCAAAAAAATAATACCTATTCTATAAATAAATAAAACAATGTCGAGTTCGGTACATCAGTTATAACTTAAGAACAGCTGGGCCGATTCTAATATCTATTTGTTGGATTCGTCCCCGTTCCAATAGCAGAATGAGTATTAGAATATTGGGAAAATTAATAGTATATTGTACAATGAGCATGAAATGGCATACATTTCCCACGAGTAGGTATATGAAATTTTGTAGTACGAACGATGCAAATTGTACACTATACTTTTTCTACGACCATCTGAATCATAAACAAATCTGTAATATTTTCAATAATACATTTTTTATCATAAACTTTCCTGTCGTCATGATTCCCATAATACATACAACCTAAAAAAGGAATTGAAGATACAAATATTGAAAATTATAATAAAAATCTAACACTAATCGATTTCATAAAAGAAAAAGTGTGGTTTATATGGGATTCGAACCCTCACCCCCACTATCCAAATCCTGACTGGTCCTTCGCTGCTACGAGCCTACATAATAACACAATGAAATTAACTGCTATAGAAACTTTCTGCCAACTATTCGAAAATATAGAATTTGATTGGCATCAATCTTTATATTGAAATTAGCGGTATCAATGTCAAATCATCCTCACTATTACTACTCATTTTCGATTACTTGTTTTTTAAAACGACTTTTGTAAATACTGATGTGAACTGTCAAATTATTAGAACGTTAACAAACTTGATTCGATCTTATATTATTTATGATCATAAAAATGACAGTCAGTAGTTCATGAAAGTCGTGGAAAATGAAATTTCCTGTACTGAAATGATCATTACAGTACAGTTTGCGATGTAGAAATGAAAAAGTGTTTTCATTTCATTTTTATTAGACACGATGATGAACAGTGACAACAGTACAACTTTTAATGTAGAATTTTTCGAATTATCAGGTTGCCTTCCTAAAAAAGTTCTGTTGATACAAAATTTTGAAGCACCAGGATTCGTGTCATACACAGAGCTGATGAAGAAAAATATCATAAAGGCCACTATTCTTACCGGAAAAGCTGAAACATTCTAAAATAGAAGATTGACTGTTCTTGAATAAAATTCTCGAATATTCGGAAAAATCGTAAATTGAACCATAACAGAAGCTCCGGAAGTCTCTAGAACGTAATGGAATCACCCATGTGAGTTCTTGGAAGTTTGGTCATCAGGGAGAAGGGGTGGTGGTAGAAATTTCTAGGATATAAGAAAGAAAATTCTAGAATTTTCTCAAAGCTTCTGGAGAGTTATAACAAATTCGAGATCTCCTAGAAAGACACTCAAAATTATCTAAGATACCCGGGCTACGCCGGGTGTTGCAGCTATAAAATAAATAAAAACCCTGTAATATTTATTTTCTAGTTTACACGAAATAAAAGTTGTTACGTTTATCGAACAATTATGAGAACCAAAGAAAAGCAATGAACGGCGCGCATAAAAAAGGTTAAAATGTAGTATTTTTCACGATACTGCGTAATTTTTAAGCACTGTTCCATAGTGCCTATAGTAATACTTTTTAGCACAAGTGCGTGAAAAAATTGTTCACATACTTTTTATACATTTACGCATTCTTGAAAAATTACAGTATTTTGAGTAAAATTTGACTCGGAGGTTATCGATCAATTGATAATATGACGAAAATAAAGGACGCATTGAATGTGTTCAAGTGAAAAATATATTGAGCAAAAAATTAAGAAATCACTGTTATGTTTTGAAATTGGTATATGGGCAAAAATTAAAAAAAAACATAATTTCGCTCACTTTTGGTGAAATTTTGGTAAAATTTTTGTAACATTCTCTTGTTTTCGTTTTTGAAGATCATACACTGAAAAAAATGTGTGTAGTTTTTTCCGCAATTGTTTGAAATGTTTAAACAAATTGTGTCTGGAATGGTTACAGAAACAATTTTGTGTAGAAATTTCGCGCACTATTGTTTATCTTAATTTGTTGTAATAATGTATCCACCTTGGGTATATTTATTTGAATCAACTTTTTACACAATATTGTTTAAATTGGTTAACAACACTGTTGTGAATAAATGTTTTTTTTGTACAATTCTTTTGACTATATAATCGAATTGAGTATACAGTGCGGCTTTTAATAGTCCCCCCCCTGTTAACTTTTGAACAGTTCGACGTAAAAACATGAATAAAAAACCGTTGCGAGGGTTTCACTAATACTACTTTTTGAAATAAAAAATAAGGGGATTGCTCAATAGGGGGCGTGGGGGGGGCCATCATCTCAAAATTTTCAAATGGCATGGGGAGTGTTTATAATTTTTTTCCCAATTTCGATTTTTATGCTTTTCGAAATTTGTAAGTTAATGTGCCCCCAGCGCCATCTGTCAAGTAATTGCAATGTTTCTTCTTTCAAAAAGTAGTATTGGTAATACTCTTCGAACCGTTCAAATTTATCGAGGTATGAGTAGTATTCAGATCCTCATTTATATTTAATATTTCGAATTTGAATTGCAAAAAATATATTAACGAAATAAAAAAAAACTAGATGGTTGTAAAGAGAATGGAATTTCCTTTTCGACGATGTGCCACTTGACCCCTCATGTCATTTAAAAATTTTGAGTTGATGTGTCCCCCGCCTCCCCTGTCGGAAAATCACCTTTTTTTTCGTCGAACCGTTTCTACGTCGAACTGTTCAAAAGTTAACAGGGGGGGCTATAAAAAGGGGCACAATATTTTACCTACTATTAATAATATTAATTATTTACTCAAAATTAGTCAATATTCCTTAAATTAATGATATTAGAATCAAGCAAGCGTTGCGCCCATTGTTGATTCATTTTGCGAACTGTCAACTGTGACACGTTCATTCCAATTTAGTAAAATTTCATCGACATTAGTCAGACCATTATAGAATAGATTCAGATATAGAATCCGCTACAAATTAAAAAATTCAAACCTTATAACCTGATAAATCCCGGGATAGATATTCAATTTTATAATAAATCAGTTCTTGTTATCCTTTTCGAATAAATAGACTGAAATTTAAAAAGAGAAACATATGAATTTTACTTTACCGCACTAGTGCGGTAAAGTATCTCATTACGAAACTCATATCAGTATCGTAATGACTGACATTATATATTGATAGTAAAAATATATTACAACCAGGTGTACTAATTTTCGACAATTGATACAATATTTACATTTTTTTTACACTGTTGAAGGAAAAAATCTACACAGGGATTTCTTTCCCTGTACCTATGTCTAGTTTGAAAGATAAAGCAAACCACGTGATTACTTCTGTATGCTATTTTTCTATACTAAACTATACCTATGTGATGTCAAATTTCACCAAAATTTAAGAATTAGAGATTTCCCATACTTATGATTTAGAATTTTCTGGTGACTCTGAACACCAATATAAAAAGAAGCATCATACTTTGTTTACACAGGAAAAGTCATACCTAAATAAATCAAAGTGAATCTTCTACCGATTTCTACGTTGTGACAAATTTTAGGATGTTCATTACCCCTACCCCTTCTGCGTTGCATCGTAAACTAGATAATTCTGTCCGTGGGGAAACAATGAATGGCGCCTCTGGTAATAAAACCATTAACTATGGATTATTTATGCTCGCGGGGACATCGAGAGTCTTCCATGAATGTGTGTCGCTCGCACAAAGGGCAATGCCCGTTAACAGCGTGCCTTTCAGTCAACCCTAGCGTGCCGCTGTTAGTTCACCCCCGCTTAGAATATTATTTGTTATGCTCGTATTAGTCGGCGGCGTTGCCAAATGGAGGATCGATGTCGTTTGTTTCTTAATATCTTGCCGATTGGAATTCTGATTGAAAATTCTCAGATACGGCCTAGTAGACTAGAGATGGGACATTTTACAGCGACGATAGTATCAAAACTCACCATCGATTTTTTGCAAACATCGGTCTTGCAATATCGATGGTTTTTCGACATCGATGTTTTTTGACATTTGAAACTTTTGACAGATGACAGATGAATTGGCGTGACAGCACTCACAGTTTGGGAAAATTTGATTGAGTTACTGATACTTAATATACTTCAATATTTTGGTTTCATCATTCGTCATTTCGTTAACGATAACAAAATAAAAGCGAAATTCAAATATTAGGAAGTGACAAGGACAGGTGACAGGTGACGTGACAGATCTCATAAGTGGTAAAATATCGTTCGATAAACGATATTTACTTTTTTGTTCCATTAGCTCTGTGACCACGCGGTACAAATGTTCTGCTCGCTCGGGTTCCACAAAAAAACAACAAACGCACCTTGAGTAACAACTTTTATTGCGCATGCGTGTTTGACCGATGCTGAAATTCGATAGTGCCTAACTATCGATGTTTAACATCGATGTTTCATTTTGCGACATCGATACCAAAATATCGGAACATCGAATGATTACCATCGATGTTTTAAAATCATCAATGTATATCGCCCATCACTATAGTAGACTACAAACCCGGGCCAATATTGGAGCCTTGGAGGGGTCTTGTGACCCAGCATGAATTTGTTTAGAATTATAGTACCGTATGAAACAACTCCATTACGTTCTGTGCCGTCAGTTTTGAGCGATGCAGGTAAGTACGCAGGTAGAAGAAACTTTCCATCGAGGGGAGAGATTATTCAACAAAAAAATTACAAAGCATTGAAAAATAATCAAGTAGCACCTACTGCCGTGCAAAAAATCGGTACTGAAATCCTGGAAAAAAAATATTTTCCCGCAATTTTTTGTCCTCCATTCAGGTGATTTATTGTACGGCATTTGTAAAATTATATTTTTATAAATACGTTGATTGATTTCTCAATAACGTCGTAAGTACATATTTGCCGATACAGTTACAGGGGTAAGAAGTCCCGCACGCAACCCCCTACCCACCTAATATATTTGGGGCCATTTGATATATCACCAAATTCAAAGACCTCAATACTATTTTGGAAAACGTTGTCATTTTTGTTATGGCTGTACATTTTTTTTGGAACATGTGACTGCTCCAGGAAAATTGATTTCTCTCTGGAAATGTTAATTTTACGGTAATTTTATTGTTTAGTATAGCAATAATCAAAAAACTATATGCCGTACAATAAAATAGTTCTCTATGACTGGAATCAGCCATTCCAGTAATTTTCAGAAAAATATATTTCGAAATATTGCATTCTCACGTAACTTGTACACAGATTTCGATTTTTTATATCATTCAAACGGCCAGGCGTAGAAGAACAGGCAGGAAGCCGTGTATGTCAGTGCGCAAGTGATTCTGATTGGTCACTTTTAGCCATGTCCGCACCATCCCAAACTTCAGCCAATCATATTGCAAGAAGACAATGACGTCAGAGGCGTGAATTTACACATAATGAGATCATGTTTTCAATATTGAATAACATATTAATATTTCGGAATTAAGGGTGGATAAATTGATAAGACTAGTCTGTAAACTGCCGTCCATGACGTTATGTAAAAAAGTGCTTATTTCAATATGCTGGAAATGCCCATTGGTATATAATGTACAACGAGCAAGGAATGATACTGATTTCTCACGAGTATGAAAATTGTGATATGAGCGAGCTGAAAGCGAATGACGCGATTCAGACGAGAGAAAAAAATTGATATTTCATGCTCGTTATACACTATATGTTTTCTACGACTATTTTTTTTTATGGTTTGGCATCGACTGCTATGGTTATTAGCAACTTGCTCTGGGTAGGTTGTGTTACTAACTCCTTACGCCACTTCAGGAGCAGCACTGTTAATTTTTAAAGCAACATCAACACTTACCTCCTTTACTTCGACTGACTCCCACGATGTTTTCTGAACATTACATTACATTACCAAATTATAATAAAATCATTCCGATCATCCTGGAAGGCAAGGCATCTCTTTACAATGTCCAGAGTAATTTGGTTTACCAAGGGATAATCTCCGCTGTTCTAAAGATTCGAGAAACTACAAGAACCATCAGTAGGGCGGCCGAACCGTGAAAGAAGATTCAAGAGATTTCGAGAAGACTTTTGCAGCTGTATAAAAGATCAGCGACAGCCCGATGAGCAATAAGAATACAGATTGTTAGTATTATAGGTAATTGATTGACAAACCTTTATGCCGATCGATATCCTGATAAACAATGTCCAGCGAGAAAGAAGAGAGCCTAACCATGGTCCCGAAAAAAATGTTATCATTAACGAAGAAACGGAAATAATGTTTTAGCTTGAATAGAAGTTGATGAGACAATTTTTTTAAGGCAAATTTGGTTTGAATTGGAAATTAGTCACCAAATTGTAAGCCAAATCTTGCACAAACATAATTATAAATCTTTCAAATATCCACCAGCACCTGTACGAAAATTATGAACGTAAGAAGGAATATTGCAATTGGATCTTGCAGAATAATGTGCAGACAAACAATGCTTTTTTGGTAAGGATTTTATTTTCGGACGAGTCGAGGTATACAAATATGGGATTATTTAACCGACAAAAAACAAGGTATTGGTCATAAGAAAATAAAAATTTATTGCGAGAGGGTAACTTTCAAGTGCGGTTCGGTTTCAATGTTAGGCTTGGTCGTAGAATCATTGGTCCAATAATATTTGAAGGACCCTTGACTGGAGCTAGATACTTAGGATTTCTGCAAAATTAAATTGGATACATGTTAACTGAATCACCAAAATGGAGCTCCTCCCCATAATTCAAGAATAGTAATTGATTTCCTTCAACAGCCTTTCGAAGAAAACGTAATTTTGACGAAAGGTCCTGTGCGATGCCCTCTAAAGTCACCTGATTTGACACCTCTTGATTTGTTTGTTTGTGGCCGTTCAAAAAACATTGTCTATGCAACCGCGGTCACAACTCGCGAAGACCTGGAGTTGCGAGTAATTAATAGTATAACGGTCCAGCAATTAGCGAACGTTCTTTAAGAAACAGCTATGCGAGTTCAGAAGTGCATTGACGTTTCGAACAATTGTTGTTTTGTGTTAATTTTTTGTATTTCAAAGCCATCTTCTTATTTTCTTTTGGGTGTAATTTTGATTGTATTTGTCGAACATTTTATTACCAGGTATGAATGAATTCCTTAATAATAGTATTAATAAATGGTACCACGGTACCAATATGAAATGTCACTTATGTGATATCATTAGATTCAGAAAATCATGGAGATTTCAGAAATGTAATAACATACAGGGTGTTCCATTTAAAAATCGAAAGTTGTTATCGCAATATCGGAAAACACCTCACTCATCTACAAATCAGTCACCTTCACAACTGATGCTGGGAAGAGAAATCAGAACAAAACTTGATTTAGTTAGATTCCAGGCACCTGTGGAAATCTCCGATCAAAATCCAGGAGTTCCAAATTTCACTGTAGGTGAAACGGTTCGTGTAAGGAATTACGACAAAAGAAAAAATTGCTTGTGGGAATTTGGAAAAATTCATAAAAGAGAAAGTAATTTGATTTATTCAATTGAAATTGAAGGACGGATGATAAGAAGGCATGTGAATCAGATAGCTTCGACAAAAGTAGTGATTCCAAATTCTTCCCAATCCCAATTTTGCTTTTTGCCCGATACAGATTGCTCCAAAAATTCTGAAAATGACGGTGACATAAATCCACATGTCGCTCGAGCGAATTCTTCTGAAATCTCTACGACAAATTATGGAAGGGATGAGAGCAGGTCCAGTAATGCGAACCTGGACTCTTTCACTCCATCAAGAAACGAAGAGAAAATAACTGAAAACGATCAAAGAGTCGAATCCGAATTGAGTGATTCAATTATACCCTTGTGTTAATTTTTTGTATTTCAAAGCCATCTTCTTATTTTCTTTTGGGTGTAATTTTGATTGTATTTGTCGAACATTTTATTACCAGGTATGAATGAATTCCTTAATAATAGTATTAATAAATGGTACCACGGTACCAATATGAAATGTCACTTATGTGATATCATTAGATTCAGAAAATCATGGAGATTTCAGAAATGTAATAACATACAGGGTGTTCCATTTAAAAATCGAAAGTTGTTATCAATGGACAAATCAATGTATCAATTATAAACTCGTCACTGAGTGATCATAAATTCATAATAACAAATTCGAAAATGAAAATTGAAAATCCCAAAAATCTCACGAACTCTTGGAATATGAAAACCTACAACATAAAAAATTTGAAGACAGAACTGAAATTACTGAAGAACAACATATATAATATGCAAGATCCTGAAGAAATTTATAACAAAATCATCAATGTATTCGAAAACAATTCCAGAAACATAAATATTAAATTCAAAGCGAATTCAAAACCATGGTTCAATAGTAATATTGCCCAAATCATTAAAGAGAGAGATAAATTTTATTATAAAAAAAAAACTAATCCTGGAATATCAAATTTCACGCAATCTTATGAATATTATAATAAATTAGTGAAAAAAACTGTCCTTAAAGCAAAAAAGATGTATTTTCAAGAATTGTTTAAGGATACATCACCGAAAGCTCTTTGGAAAACCATAAACATCCTTTTATATAATAAAACAAGTGGCAAATCGCCTCGAAACATTATTAAATATATCGATGTAAATGGAAGACGAATTGAAGATCAAATGGAAATATGCGAACAGTTCAATGAATATTTTGTAAATATTGGAGCAGAATTATCTAAAAATGTAGCTGATACCCAAGAAAGATTTTCCACGCATTCTTCTTCTTCTTCTATGTTCCTGAATCCAACTGAGCATCAAGAAATTCGAGAAATAATTGACGAGCTAGACGGCAAGAAAGCAGCAGGAATTGATGGAATTAATGTTAAAATTATAAAAGCAGTCAAAGATGAAATAGTACCACTATTGAACAAATTAATTAATACATCTTTTGAAACAGGTATATTCCCAAATAAATTAAAAATAGCTAAAGTCAAACCAATATTTAAATGTGGAAAAAAAAATTACATAGGAAATTACAGACCGATTTCAATTTTGCCAATATTTTCAAAAATTATTGAAAGAATCATGGATAGGCGGTTAAGGGTATATCTGAAAAAAACAAATTTTTTGTATGCTGAACAATACGGATTTCGGCAATCAAGTGATACTGAGTCTGCTGCAGTAGACATGATATCCAGAATAAAACTGGAATTAGACTCGACAAAAAAATGTGGATTATTGTCACTGGATTTGCAGAAAGCTTTTGATATGGTTAACCACAAAATTCTTGTAAGAAAATTATATGACATCGGAATAAGGGGAAAAATTCACATTTGGTTCAATAATTATTTAACAGATCGAAAACAACTAGTATATATCGAAAATTCACTCAGTTCAATTAGAAGTATTAACTGTGGTGTGCCACAAGGATCTATACTTGCTCCGATCCTTTTTTTAATATATATAAACTCCATATCAGAACTTAAATTGAAAGGTCAAATCAAACTTTTTGCAGATGACACAACAATTGTATATTTTGCAGAGAATGAATTTGAAATTTTATCTAATATTGAACACGATCTTCAAATTCTATCTAATTGGCTACTCTCACATAAACTATTGTTAAATTATTCGAAATCATCAATTATGTTTATTTCTAAACGAAATATTGCCACTGATTCTCTAAGACCAATGAAATTCAAAAATTCACAAATTCAGTACACCAACAATACAAAATTTTTGGGCTTACATATTGACACAACACTCTCTTGGTTCAATCACATCAACACTCTGAGAAAACAACTCTCGCCGTTGATTGGGATATTATTCAGAATAAGACAATATACCCCACTCAAATATTTGAAAATCATATATTTCAGTTTAATTTATTCAAAATTGCAATACCTCATTTCTATTTGGGGCTCAGCCAAAATTTCTATTTTGAAACCACTACAAACTTTGCAAAACAAAGCTATAAAATGCATACACAAATTGCCCTTTTTAGAACCTTCAATCAAATTATATAAACCAAATAACTTACTAAATATTCGTTCATTATATGAATTTAAAATTTCAATTTTCATTCACTATGTTGATACAGGAAAAAAACATTCAGATCTTACTTTTGATCATATTTCAACTAAACATTACCATAAAACAAGAAATATAAATAAAATAAATGCATTACGTTTCAAATCAAACTTTGGAAAAACTTCTATTTTTTATGAGGGAATTGAGATATATAATAATATACCACAGCCATTAAAAGATATTAAAACTAAAACTAAATTCAAAAAAGAACTTAAGAAATATTTTCTTAACAGATAACTTTTCTCTTCCTATTATATTTCAGCGTTGACTGCTTTCATTTTGCTTGGACTATTTACTTATATTTCAATGATTATTTTTATCAGTCTTTTTCTATTAATTGTTTGATTTCTTCATTAATTTGTATTTCATATATACTATGTATTGTCATTTATCAATTTATGTAAAAATTAATCCCTCTATAAACAGAAATGTTTCTTGGGATCAATAAATAAATAAATAAATAAAAATGGAAGTGAAAAAGAAATCATTTGTAGGTCAAAAAGTGCCGCTTATTATGTATATGGGATATCTCAAATGTCAATCAATTACCTTCAAAACTAATGGAGATACGGGGGGTGTACCATGATCCTGTTACACCCGGTATATAGGGTCTGTCTAACTTTATACTACCTTGTTCGGATAAATTATTTTAAATAAATTAGATAAATAGAATAATGTTCATTTTCACTACAGTATTGGGAATTCAACATAAGGGGTACTCCATCTGGTGTCGAGTTTTGAAACTATACATAAGTACAACAACAATTATCGTTTTCGTAAAAAAATTCAAGATTTTGGCAATTGTTTATGTGCATTTTGTTGAATCTGTATTATTTATTGATAAGTGATGGAATTCTGGTACATATACATGGAGAATATTTTGTTTATATGTTGACATAATGTACTACAACATACAATACTACCGGTACCGATAAAATTCCTTCATAGCAGCTGTCGCGAACTTCTTAAATTCAGAGCTATTTCTGCAAATTGGCAGGGGTACTCCATCTGGTGTCGAGTATTGAAACTATACATAAGTACAACAACAATTATTGTTTTCGTCAAAAATTTCAAGATTTTGGCAATTGTTATGTGCATTTTGTTGAATCTGTATTATTTATTGATAAGTGATGGAATTCTGGTACATATACATGGAGAATATTTTGTTTATATGTTGACATAATGTACTACAACATACAATACTACCGGTACCGATAAAATTCCTTCATAGCAGCTGTCGCGAACTTCTTAAATTCAGAGCTATTTCTGCAAATTGGCAGGGGTACTCCATCTGGTGTCGAGTTTTGAAACTATACATAAGTACAACAACAATTATTGTTTTCGTCAAAAATTTCAAGATTTTGGCAATTGTTATGTGCATTTTGTTGAATCTGTATTATTTATTGATAAGTGATGGAATTCTGGTACATATACATGGAGAATATTTTGTTTATATGTTGACATAATGTACTACAACATACAATACTACCGGTACCGATAAAGTTCCTTCATAGCAGCTGTCGCGAACTTCTTAAATTCAGAGCTATTTCTGCAAATTTGCAGGGGTACTCCATCTGGTGTCGAGTTTTGAAACTATACATAAGTACAACAACAATTATTGTTTTCGTCAAAAATTTCAAGATTTTGGCAATTGTTATGTGCATTTTGTTGAATCTGTATTATTTATTGATAAGTGATGGAATTCTGGTACATATACATGGAGAATATTTTGTTTATATGTTGACATAATGTACTACAACATACAATACTACCGGTACCGATAAAGTTCCTTCATAGCAGCTGTCGCGAACTTCTTAAATTCAGAGCTATTTCTGCAAATTTGCAGGGGTACTCCATCTGGTGTCGAGTTTTGAAACTATACATAAGTACAACAACAATTATTGTTTTCGTCAAAAATTTCAAGATTTTGGCAATTGTTATGTGCATTTTGTTGAATCTGTATTATTTATTGATAAGTGATGGAATTCTGGTACATATACATGGAGAATATTTTGTTTATATGTTGACATAATGTACTACAACATACAATACTACCGGTACCGATAAAGTTCCTTCATAGCAGCTGTCGCGAACTTCTTAAATTCAGAGCTATTTCTGCAAATTTGCAGGGGTACTCCATCTGGTGTCGAGTTTTGAAACTATACATAAGTACAACAACAATTATTGTTTTCGTCAAAAATTTCAAGATTTTGGCAATTGTTATGTGCATTTTGTTGAATCTGTATTATTTATTGATAAGTGATGGAATTCTGGTACATATACATGGAGAATATTTTGTTTATATGTTGACATAATGTACTACAACATACAATACTACCGGTACCGATAAAGTTCCTTCATAGCAGCTGTCGCGAACTTCTTAAATTCAGAGCTATTTCTGCAAATTTGCAGGGGTACTCCATCTGGTGTCGAGTTTTGAAACTATACATAAGTACAACAACAATTATTGTTTTCGTCAAAAATTTCAAGATTTTGGCAATTGTTATGTGCATTTTGTTGAATCTGTATTATTTATTGATAAGTGATGGAATTCTGGTACATATACATGGAGAATATTTTGTTTATATGTTGACATAATGTACTACAACATACAATACTACCGGTACCGATAAAGTTCCTTCATAGCAGCTGTCGCGAACTTCTTAAATTCAGAGCTATTTCTGCAAATTGGCAGGGGTACTCCATCTGGTGTCGAGTTTTGAAACTATACATAAGTACAACAACAATTATCGTTTTCGTAAAAAAATTCAAGATTTTGGCAATTGTTTATGTGCATTTTGTTGAATCTGTATTATTTATTGATAAGTGATGGAATTCTGGTAAATATACATGGAGAATATTTTGTTTATATGTTGACATAATGTACTACAACATACAATACTACCGGTACCGATAAAATTCCTTCATAGCAGCTGTCGCGAACTTCTTAAGTTCAGAGCTATTTCTGCAAATTTGCAGGGGTACTCCATCTGGTGTCGAGTTTTGAAACTATACATAAGTACAACAACAATTATTGTTTTCGTCAAAAATTTCAAGATTTTGGCAATTGTTATGTGCATTTTGTTGAATCTGTATTATTTATTGATAAGTGATGGAATTCTGGTAAATATACATGGAGAATATTTTGTTTATATGTTGACATAATGTACTACAACATACAATACTACCGGTACCGATAAAGTTCCTTCATAGCAGCTGTCGCGAACTTCTTAAATTCAGAGCTATTTCTGCAAATTTGCAGGGGTACTCCATCTGGTGTCGAGTTTTGAAACTATACATAAGTACAACAACAATTATTGTTTTCGTCAAAAATTTCAAGATTTTGGCAATTGTTATGTGCATTTTGTTGAATCTGTATTATTTATTGATAAGTGATGGAATTCTGGTAAATATACATGGAGAATATTTTGTTTATATGTTGACATAATGTACTACAACATACAATACTACCGGTACCGATAAAGTTCCTTCATAGCAGCTGTCGCGAACTTCTTAAATTCAGAGCTATTTCTGCAAATTTGCAGGGGTACTCCATCTGGTGTCGAGTTTTGAAACTATACATAAGTACAACAACAATTATTGTTTTCGTCAAAAATTTCAAGATTTTGGCAATTGTTATGTGCATTTTGTTGAATCTGTATTATTTATTGATAAGTGATGGAATTCTGGTAAATATACATGGAGAATATTTTGTTTATATGTTGACATAATGTACTACAACATACAATACTACCGGTACCGATAAAATTCCTTCATAGCAGCTGTCGCGAACTTCTTAAGTTCAGAGCTATTTCTGCAAATTTGCAGGGGTACTCCATCTGGTGTCGAGTTTTGAAACTATACATAAGTACAACAACAATTATTGTTTTCGTCAAAAATTTCAAGATTTTGGCAATTGTTATGTGCATTTTGTTGAATCTGTATTATTTATTGATAAGTGATGGAATTCTGGTAAATATACATGGAGAATATTTTGTTTATATGTTGACATAATGTACTACAACATACAATACTACCGGTACCGATAAAGTTCCTTCATAGCAGCTGTCGCGAACTTCTTAAATTCAGAGCTATTTCTGCAAATTTGCAGGGGTACTCCATCTGGTGTCGAGTTTTGAAACTATACATAAGTACAACAACAATTATTGTTTTCGTCAAAAATTTCAAGATTTTGGCAATTGTTATGTGCATTTTGTTGAATCTGTATTATTTATTGATAAGTGATGGAATTCTGGTAAATATACATGGAGAATATT
Organism: Chrysolina haemoptera; assembly: GCA_958298965.1. Classification (NCBI taxonomy): domain Eukaryota; kingdom Metazoa; phylum Arthropoda; class Insecta; order Coleoptera; family Chrysomelidae; genus Chrysolina; species Chrysolina haemoptera. Next base: position 9,585,580 of record OY282592.1, on the reverse strand, counting down.
TTGTTTATATGTTGACATAATGTACTACAACATACAATACTACCGGTACCGATAAAGTTCCTTCATAGCAGCTGTCGCGAACTTCTTAAATTCAGAGCTATTTCTGCAAATTTGCAGGGGTACTCCATCTGGTGTCGAGTTTTGAAACTATACATAAGTACAACAACAATTATTGTTTTCGTCAAAAATTTCAAGATTTTGGCAATTGTTATGTGCATTTTGTTGAATCTGTATTATTTATTGATAAGTGATGGAATTCTGGTACATATACATGGAGAATATTTTGTTTATATGTTGACATAATGTACTACAACATACAATACTACCGGTACCGATAAAGTTCCTTCATAGCAGCTGTCGCGAACTTCTTAAATTCAGAGCTATTTCTGCAAATTTGCAGGGGTACTCCATCTGGTGTCGAGTTTTGAAACTATACATAAGTACAACAACAATTATTGTTTTCGTCAAAAATTTCAAGATTTTGGCAATTGTTATGTGCATTTTGTTGAATCTGTATTATTTATTGATAAGTGATGGAATTCTGGTAAATATACATGGAGAATATTTTGTTTATATGTTGACATAATGTACTACAACATACAATACTACCGGTACCGATAAAGTTCCTTCATAGCAGCTGTCGCGAACTTCTTAAATTCAGAGCTATTTCTGCAAATTTGCAGGGGTACTCCATCTGGTGTCGAGTTTTGAAACTATACATAAGTACAACAACAATTATTGTTTTCGTCAAAAATTTCAAGATTTTGGCAATTGTTATGTGCATTTTGTTGAATCTGTATTATTTATTGATAAGTGATGGAATTCTGGTACATATACATGGAGAATATTTTGTTTATATGTTGACATAATGTACTACAACATACAATACTACCGGTACCGATAAAGTTCCTTCATAGCAGCTGTCGCGAACTTCTTAAATTCAGAGCTATTTCTGCAAATTGGCAGGGGTACTCCATCTGGTGTCGAGTTTTGAAACTATACATAAGTACAACAACAATTATTGTTTTCGTCAAAAATTTCAAGATTTTGGCAATTGTTATGTGCATTTTGTTGAATCTGTATTATTTATTGATAAGTGATGGAATTCTGGTACATATACATGGAGAATATTTTGTTTATATGTTGACATAATGTACTACAACATACAATACTACCGGTACCGATAAAGTTCCTTCATAGCAGCTGTCGCGAACTTCTTAAATTCAGAGCTATTTCTGCAAATTGGCAGGGGTACTCCATCTGGTGTCGAGTTTTGAAACTATACATAAGTACAACAACAATTATTGTTTTCGTCAAAAATTTCAAGATTTTGGCAATTGTTATGTGCATTTTGTTGAATCTGTATTATTTATTGATAAGTGATGGAATTCTGGTACATATACATGGAGAATATTTTGTTTATATGTTGACATAATGTACTACAACATACAATACTACCGGTACCGATAAAGTTCCTTCATAGCAGCTGTCGCGAACTTCTTAAATTCAGAGCTATTTCTGCAAATTTGCAGGGGTACTCCATCTGGTGTCGAGTTTTGAAACTATACATAAGTACAACAACAATTATTGTTTTCGTCAAAAATTTCAAGATTTTGGCAATTGTTATGTGCATTTTGTTGAATCTGTATTATTTATTGATAAGTGATGGAATTCTGGTACATATACATGGAGAATATTTTGTTTATATGTTGACATAATGTACTACAACATACAATACTACCGGTACCGATAAAGTTCCTTCATAGCAGCTGTCGCGAACTTCTTAAATTCAGAGCTATTTCTGCAAATTTGCAGGGGTACTCCATCTGGTGTCGAGTTTTGAAACTATACATAAGTACAACAACAATTATTGTTTTCGTCAAAAATTTCAAGATTTTGGCAATTGTTATGTGCATTTTGTTGAATCTGTATTATTTATTGATAAGTGATGGAATTCTGGTACATATACATGGAGAATATTTTGTTTATATGTTGACATAATGTACTACAACATACAATACTACCGGTACCGATAAAGTTCCTTCATAGCAGCTGTCGCGAACTTCTTAAATTCAGAGCTATTTCTGCAAATTTGCAGGGGTACTCCATCTGGTGTCGAGTTTTGAAACTATACATAAGTACAACAACAATTATTGTTTTCGTCAAAAATTTCAAGATTTTGGCAATTGTTATGTGCATTTTGTTGAATCTGTATTATTTATTGATAAGTGATGGAATTCTGGTACATATACATGGAGAATATTTTGTTTATATGTTGACATAATGTACTACAACATACAATACTACCGGTACCGATAAAGTTCCTTCATAGCAGCTGTCGCGAACTTCTTAAATTCAGAGCTATTTCTGCAAATTGGCAGGGGTACTCCATCTGGTGTCGAGTTTTGAAACTATACATAAGTACAACAACAATTATCGTTTTCGTAAAAAAATTCAAGATTTTGGCAATTGTTTATGTGCATTTTGTTGAATCTGTATTATTTATTGATAAGTGATGGAATTCTGGTAAATATACATGGAGAATATTTTGTTTATATGTTGACATAATGTACTACAACATACAATACTACCGGTACCGATAAAATTCCTTCATAGCAGCTGTCGCGAACTTCTTAAGTTCAGAGCTATTTCTGCAAATTTGCAGGGGTACTCCATCTGGTGTCGAGTTTTGAAACTATACATAAGTACAACAACAATTATTGTTTTCGTCAAAAATTTCAAGATTTTGGCAATTGTTATGTGCATTTTGTTGAATCTGTATTATTTATTGATAAGTGATGGAATTCTGGTAAATATACATGGAGAATATTTTGTTTATATGTTGACATAATGTACTAAAATATACAATACTACCGATACCGATAAAGTTCCTTCATAGCAGCTGTCGCGAACTTCTTAAATTCAGAGCTATTTCTGCAAATTTGCAGGGGTACTCCATCTGGTGTCGAGTTTTGAAACTATACATAAGTACAACAACAATTATTGTTTTCGTCAAAAATTTCAAGATTTTGGCAATTGTTATGTGCATTTTGTTGAATCTGTATTATTTATTGATAAGTGATGGAATTCTGGTAAATATACATGGAGAATATTTTGTTTATATGTTGACATAATGTACTACAACATACAATACTACCGGTACCGATAAAATTCCTTCATAGCAGCTGTCGCGAACTTCTTAAATTCAGAGCTATTTCTGCAAATTTGCAGGGGTACTCCATCTGGTGTCGAGTTTTGAAACTATACATAAGTACAACAACAATTATTGTTTTCGTCAAAAATTTCAAGATTTTGGCAATTGTTTATGTGCATTTTGTTGAATCTGTATTATTTATTGATAAGTGATGGAATTCTGGTAAATATACATGGAGAATATTTTGTTTATATGTTGACATAATGTACTACAACATACAATACTACCGGTACCGATAAAGTTCCTTCATAGCAGCTGTCGCGAACTTCTTAAATTCAGAGCTATTTCTGCAAATTTGCAGGGGTACTCCATCTGGTGTCGAGTTTTGAAACTATACATAAGTACAACAACAATTATTGTTTTCGTCAAAAATTTCAAGATTTTGGCAATTGTTATGTGCATTTTGTTGAATCTGTATTATTTATTGATAAGTGATGGAATTCTGGTAAATATACATGGAGAATATTTTGTTTATATGTTGACATAATGTACTACAACATACAATACTACCGGTACCGATAAAGTTCCTTCATAGCAGCTGTCGCGAACTTCTTAAATTCAGAGCTATTTCTGCAAATTTGCAGGGGTACTCCATCTGGTGTCGAGTTTTGAAACTATACATAAGTACAACAACAATTATTGTTTTCGTCAAAAATTTCAAGATTTTGGCAATTGTTATGTGCATTTTGTTGAATCTGTATTATTTATTGATAAGTGATGGAATTCTGGTACATATACATGGAGAATATTTTGTTTATATGTTGACATAATGTACTACAACATACAATACTACCGGTACCGATAAAGTTCCTTCATAGCAGCTGTCGCGAACTTCTTAAATTCAGAGCTATTTCTGCAAATTTGCAGGGGTACTCCATCTGGTGTCGAGTTTTGAAACTATACATAAGTACAACAACAATTATTGTTTTCGTCAAAAATTTCAAGATTTTGGCAATTGTTATGTGCATTTTGTTGAATCTGTATTATTTATTGATAAGTGATGGAATTCTGGTAAATATACATGGAGAATATTTTGTTTATATGTTGACATAATGTACTACAACATACAATACTACCGGTACCGATAAAGTTCCTTCATAGCAGCTGTCGCGAACTTCTTAAATTCAGAGCTATTTCTGCAAATTTGCAGGGGTACTCCATCTGGTGTCGAGTTTTGAAACTATACATAAGTACAACAACAATTATTGTTTTCGTCAAAAATTTCAAGATTTTGGCAATTGTTATGTGCATTTTGTTGAATCTGTATTATTTATTGATAAGTGATGGAATTCTGGTACATATACATGGAGAATATTTTGTTTATATGTTGACATAATGTACTACAACATACAATACTACCGGTACCGATAAAGTTCCTTCATAGCAGCTGTCGCGAACTTCTTAAATTCAGAGCTATTTCTGCAAATTGGCAGGGGTACTCCATCTGGTGTCGAGTTTTGAAACTATACATAAGTACAACAACAATTATTGTTTTCGTCAAAAATTTCAAGATTTTGGCAATTGTTATGTGCATTTTGTTGAATCTGTATTATTTATTGATAAGTGATGGAATTCTGGTACATATACATGGAGAATATTTTGTTTATATGTTGACATAATGTACTACAACATACAATACTACCGGTACCGATAAAATTCCTTCATAGCAGCTGTCGCGAACTTCTTAAATTCAGAGCTATTTCTGCAAATTGGCAGGGGTACTCCATCTGGTGTCGAGTTTTGAAACTATACATAAGTACAACAACAATTATTGTTTTCGTCAAAAATTTCAAGATTTTGGCAATTGTTATGTGCATTTTGTTGAATCTGTATTATTTATTGATAAGTGATGGAATTCTGGTACATATACATGGAGAATATTTTGTTTATATGTTGACATAATGTACTACAACATACAATACTACCGGTACCGATAAAGTTCCTTCATAGCAGCTGTCGCGAACTTCTTAAATTCAGAGCTATTTCTGCAAATTTGCAGGGGTACTCCATCTGGTGTCGAGTTTTGAAACTATACATAAGTACAACAACAATTATTGTTTTCGTCAAAAATTTCAAGATTTTGGCAATTGTTATGTGCATTTTGTTGAATCTGTATTATTTATTGATAAGTGATGGAATTCTGGTACATATACATGGAGAATATTTTGTTTATATGTTGACATAATGTACTACAACATACAATACTACCGGTACCGATAAAGTTCCTTCATAGCAGCTGTCGCGAACTTCTTAAATTCAGAGCTATTTCTGCAAATTTGCAGGGGTACTCCATCTGGTGTCGAGTTTTGAAACTATACATAAGTACAACAACAATTATTGTTTTCGTCAAAAATTTCAAGATTTTGGCAATTGTTATGTGCATTTTGTTGAATCTGTATTATTTATTGATAAGTGATGGAATTCTGGTACATATACATGGAGAATATTTTGTTTATATGTTGACATAATGTACTACAACATACAATACTACCGGTACCGATAAAGTTCCTTCATAGCAGCTGTCGCGAACTTCTTAAATTCAGAGCTATTTCTGCAAATTTGCAGGGGTACTCCATCTGGTGTCGAGTTTTGAAACTATACATAAGTACAACAACAATTATTGTTTTCGTCAAAAATTTCAAGATTTTGGCAATTGTTATGTGCATTTTGTTGAATCTGTATTATTTATTGATAAGTGATGGAATTCTGGTACATATACATGGAGAATATTTTGTTTATATGTTGACATAATGTACTACAACATACAATACTACCGGTACCGATAAAATTCCTTCATAGCAGCTGTCGCGAACTTCTTAAGTTCAGAGCTATTTCTGCAAATTTGCAGGGGTACTCCATCTGGTGTCGAGTTTTGAAACTATACATAAGTACAACAACAATTATCGTTTTCGTAAAAAAATTCAAGATTTTGGCAATTGTTATGTGCATTTTGTTGAATCTGTATTATTTATTGATAAGTGATGGAATTCTGGTACATATACATGGAGAATATTTTGTTTATATGTTGACATAATGTACTACAACATACAATACTACCGGTACCGATAAAGTTCCTTCATAGCAGCTGTCGCGAACTTCTTAAATTCAGAGCTATTTCTGCAAATTTGCAGGGGTACTCCATCTGGTGTCGAGTTTTGAAACTATACATAAGTACAACAACAATTATTGTTTTCGTCAAAAATTTCAAGATTTTGGCAATTGTTATGTGCATTTTGTTGAATCTGTATTATTTATTGATAAGTGATGGAATTCTGGTACATATACATGGAGAATATTTTGTTTATATGTTGACATAATGTACTACAACATACAATACTACCGGTACCGATAAAGTTCCTTCATAGCAGCTGTCGCGAACTTCTTAAATTCAGAGCTATTTCTGCAAATTGGCAGGGGTACTCCATCTGGTGTCGAGTTTTGAAACTATACATAAGTACAACAACAATTATCGTTTTCGTAAAAAAATTCAAGATTTTGGCAATTGTTTATGTGCATTTTGTTGAATCTGTATTATTTATTGATAAGTGATGGAATTCTGGTAAATATACATGGAGAATATTTTGTTTATATGTTGACATAATGTACTACAACATACAATACTACCGGTACCGATAAAATTCCTTCATAGCAGCTGTCGCGAACTTCTTAAGTTCAGAGCTATTTCTGCAAATTTGCAGGGGTACTCCATCTGGTGTCGAGTTTTGAAACTATACATAAGTACAACAACAATTATTGTTTTCGTCAAAAATTTCAAGATTTTGGCAATTGTTATGTGCATTTTGTTGAATCTGTATTATTTATTGATAAGTGATGGAATTCTGGTAAATATACATGGAGAATATTTTGTTTATATGTTGACATAATGTACTAAAATATACAATACTACCGATACCGATAAAGTTCCTTCATAGCAGCTGTCGCGAACTTCTTAAATTCAGAGCTATTTCTGCAAATTGGCAGGGGTACTCCATCTGGTGTCGAGTTTTGAAACTATACATAAGTACAACAACAATTATCGTTTTCGTAAAAAAATTCAAGATTTTGGCAATTGTTTATGTGCATTTTGTTGAATCTGTATTATTTATTGATAAGTGATGGAATTCTGGTAAATATACATGGAGAATATTTTGTTTATATGTTGACATAATGTACTACAACATACAATACTACCGGTACCGATAAAGTTCCTTCATAGCAGCTGTCGCGAACTTCTTAAATTCAGAGCTATTTCTGCAAATTGGCAGGGGTACTCCATCTGGTGTCGAGTTTTGAAACTATACATAAGTACAACAACAATTATTGTTTTCGTCAAAAATTTCAAGATTTTGGCAATTGTTATGTGCATTTTGTTGAATCTGTATTATTTATTGATAAGTGATGGAATTCTGGTAAATATACATGGAGAATATTTTGTTTATATGTTGACATAATGTACTACAACATACAATACTACCGGTACCGATAAAATTCCTTCATAGCAGCTGTCGCGAACTTCTTAAATTCAGAGCTATTTCTGCAAATTGGCAGGGGTACTCCATCTGGTGTCGAGTTTTGAAACTATACATAAGTACAACAACAATTATCGTTTTCGTAAAAAAATTCAAGATTTTGGCAATTGTTATGTGCATTTTGTTGAATCTGTATTATTTATTGATAAGTGATGGAATTCTGGTAAATATACATGGAGAATATTTTGTTTATATGTTGACATAATGTACTAAAATATACAATACTACCGATACCGATAAAGTTCCTTCATAGCAGCTGTCGCGAACTTCTTAAATTCAGAGCTATTTCTGCAAATTTGCAGGGGTACTCCATCTGGTGTCGAGTTTTGAAACTATACATAAGTACAACAACAATTATTGTTTTCGTCAAAAATTTCAAGATTTTGGCAATTGTTATGTGCATTTTGTTGAATCTGTATTATTTATTGATAAGTGATGGAATTCTGGTAAATATACATGGAGAATATTTTGTTTATATGTTGACATAATGTACTACAACATACAATACTACCGGTACCGATAAAATTCCTTCATAGCAGCTGTCGCGAACTTCTTAAATTCAGAGCTATTTCTGCAAATTGGCAGGGGTACTCCATCTGGTGTCGAGTTTTGAAACTATACATAAGTACAACAACAATTATTGTTTTCGTCAAAAATTTCAAGATTTTGGCAATTGTTATGTGCATTTTGTTGAATCTGTATTATTTATTGATAAGTGATGGAATTCTGGTAAATATACATGGAGAATATTTTGTTTATATGTTGACATAATGTACTACAACATACAATACTACCGGTACCGATAAAATTCCTTCATAGCAGCTGTCGCGAACTTCTTAAATTCAGAGCTATTTCTGCAAATTGGCAGGGGTACTCCATCTGGTGTCGAGTTTTGAAACTATACATAAGTACAACAACAATTATCGTTTTCGTAAAAAAATTCAAGATTTTGGCAATTGTTATGTGCATTTTGTTGAATCTGTATTATTTATTGATAAGTGATGGAATTCTGGTAAATATACATGGAGAATATTTTGTTTATATGTTGACATAATGTACTAAAATATACAATACTACCGATACCGATAAAGTTCCTTCATAGCAGCTGTCGCGAACTTCTTAAATTCAGAGCTATTTCTGCAAATTTGCAGGGGTACTCCATCTGGTGTCGAGTTTTGAAACTATACATAAGTACAACAACAATTATTGTTTTCGTCAAAAATTTCAAGATTTTGGCAATTGTTATGTGCATTTTGTTGAATCTGTATTATTTATTGATAAGTGATGGAATTCTGGTAAATATACATGGAGAATATTTTGTTTATATGTTGACATAATGTACTACAACATACAATACTACCGGTACCGATAAAATTCCTTCATAGCAGCTGTCGCGAACTTCTTAAATTCAGAGCTATTTCTGCAAATTTGCAGGGGTACTCCATCTGGTGTCGAGTTTTGAAACTATACATAAGTACAACAACAATTATTGTTTTCGTCAAAAATTTCAAGATTTTGGCAATTGTTATGTGCATTTTGTTGAATCTGTATTATTTATTGATAAGTGATGGAATTCTGGTAAATATACATGGAGAATATTTTGTTTATATGTTGACATAATGTACTAAAATATACAATACTACCGGTACCGATAAAGTTCCTTCATAGCAGCTGTCGCGAACTTCTTAAATTCAGAGCTATTTCTGCAAATTTGCAGGGGTACTCCATCTGGTGTCGAGTTTTGAAACTATACATAAGTACAACAACAATTATTGTTTTCGTCAAAAATTTCAAGATTTTGGCAATTGTTATGTGCATTTTGTTGAATCTGTATTATTTATTGATAAGTGATGGAATTCTGGTAAATATACATGGAGAATATTTTGTTTATATGTTGACATAATGTACTAAAATATACAATACTACCGGTACCGATAAAGTTCCTTCATAGCAGCTGTCGCGAACTTCTTAAATTCAGAGCTATTTCTGCAAATTTGCAGGGGTACTCCATCTGGTGTCGAGTTTTGAAACTATACATAAGTACAACAACAATTATTGTTTTCGTCAAAAATTTCAAGATTTTGGCAATTGTTATGTGCATTTTGTTGAATCTGTATTATTTATTGATAAGTGATGGAATTCTGGTAAATATACATGGAGAATATTTTGTTTATATGTTGACATAATGTACTACAACATACAATACTACCGGTACCGATAAAGTTCCTTCATAGCAGCTGTCGCGAACTTCTTAAATTCAGAGCTATTTCTGCAAATTTGCAGGGGTACTCCATCTGGTGTCGAGTTTTGAAACTATACATAAGTACAACAACAATTATTGTTTTCGTCAAAAATTTCAAGATTTTGGCAATTGTTATGTGCATTTTGTTGAATCTGTATTATTTATTGATAAGTGATGGAATTCTGGTAAATATACATGGAGAATATTTTGTTTATATGTTGACATAATGTACTACAACATACAATACTACCGGTACCGATAAAATTCCTTCATAGCAGCTGTCGCGAACTTCTTAAATTCAGAGCTATTTCTGCAAATTGGCAGGGGTACTCCATCTGGTGTCGAGTTTTGAAACTATACATAAGTACAACAACAATTATCGTTTTCGTAAAAAAATTCAAGATTTTGGCAATTTTTTATGTGCATTTTGTTGAATCTGTATTATTTATTGATAAGTGATGGAATTCTGGTAAATATACATGGAGAATATTTTGTTTATATGTTGACATAATGTACTACAACATACAATACTACCGGTACCGATAAAATTCCTTCATAGCAGCTGTCGCGAACTTCTTAAGTTCAGAGCTATTTCTGCAAATTTGCAGGGGTACTCCATCTGGTGTCGAGTTTTGAAACTATACATAAGTACAACAACAATTATTGTTTTCGTCAAAAATTTCAAGATTTTGGCAATTGTTATGTGCATTTTGTTGAATCTTTATTATTTATTGATAAGTGATGGAATTCTGGTAAATATACATGGAGAATATTTTGTTTATATGTTGACATAATGTACTAAAATATACAATACTACCGGTACCGATAAAGTTCCTTCATAGCAGCTGTCGCGAACTTCTTAAATTCAGAGCTATTTCTGCAAATTTGCAGGGGTACTCCATCTGGTGTCGAGTTTTGAAACTATACATAAGTACAACAACAATTATTGTTTTCGTCAAAAATTTCAAGATTTTGGCAATTGTTATGTGCATTTTGTTGAATCTGTATTATTTATTGATAAGTGATGGAATTCTGGTAAATATACATGGAGAATATTTTGTTTATATGTTGACATAATGTACTAAAATATACAATACTACCGGTACCGATAAAGTTCCTTCATAGCAGCTGTCGCGAACTTCTTAAGTTCAGAGCTATTTCTGCCAATTGGCAGGGGTACTCCATCTGGTGTCGAGTTTTGAAACTATACATAGGTACAACAACAATTATTGTTTTCGTCAAAAATTTCAAGATTTTGGCAATTGTTTATGTGCATTTTGTTGAATCTGTATTATTTATTGATAAGTGATGGAATTCTGGTACATATACATGGAGAATATTTTGTTTATACAGAGTGGTCCAACGAAAAGTATGCACCTAGCTTTTCCCCTTTATTTGGAATTCATAGCAAATATACTCGGAGACGTGAAGTGTGCCTTTGAGAGGGACACATTTTAGATATATTTTGCAACTTGTGTTTTCAACCCCCTAGCGAGGGGGTGTTACAACCCTAAAATTTTAAATGGAACGTGGGGTCGAGTGATATATCATTTGAACGGGCATAAAATTATCTTTCCAATGATACCCTATTTGTTGAAATTTACTGAAACAGTTAATGCGAAAACGGCTTTAAGAACACTAACCCGATAATTTTGGTATTAATGAAAAATACAAATCAGTTTTGGTTACTAGGAATCAGGATAACGACAATCATTTCTAAATTACTTTATTTTGCCGAAAGCAACATTTCAATGATAATTTTTTGTTATCACAACTAAATTCCCCATTTATCGTTTGCGTAATTTTGTCGAAAACGACTGCAGATAAGTGTGAGAAAAAAACTGCAGATATTTGTAACATTTATTTTACAGATGAGTGTACATTTTATTTGAATGGAGCTTTGAGTAGGCATAATTGCCGTTACTGGGATGACAGTAACCCATATTTATTCCGTGAGGTTCATTCCCAGGCCCCTCAAAAAATAAACGTCTGGTGTGGCATATTAGGAAGTCATATCATAGGACCACTTTACATTTCTGGAAATTTGAATGGTGAAATCTACCTAAACATGCTTGAAGACGCAATTGATCCTTTCATCACACAAATAATAGAAGATGACCAAAATCATAATGCTGATCGGCTTCATTTCCAGCAAGATGGAGCACCTCCGCACTATTTTATTCCTGTACGAGAATTTTTAGATAACCGGTTCCCCGGACAGTGGATTGGCAGGAGAGGCCCAATGGAATGGCCTGCCAGGTCACCTGATTTATCGCCTTTGGACTTTTTTCTATGGGGACACTTGAAAAATAAATGTTTTGCTACGAAGCCCGAGTCCATAGAAGATATTCGCCAACGGATTATAGCAGAGTGCCGAAGCATAACACCTGATATGATACAAAATGTTAGACATAGATTTGAACAAAGTCTGTATTATTGTATGGAAGCAAATGGGTCACAATTTAAACACTTGTTGAAGTAACATTTCAATAAATCAATTTAACAGCTTGTTTTTTTTTTACAAAGCACTATTACAAGTAACAAATATTGAAACGTACTAAGTACTACTTGTACATGTTTTAATTCCTAGTAACCAAAACTTATTTGTATTTTTCATTAATACCAACATTATCGGATTCATGTTCTTAAAGCCGTTTTCGCATTAACTGCTTCAGTAAATTTCAACAAATAGGGTATCATTGGGAAGATAATTTTGTGCCCGTTCAAATGATATATCAGTTGACCCCAAGTCCATTTAAAATTTTAGGGTTGTGACACCCCGTCGCTGAGGGGTTGAAGGCACAAGTTGCAAAATATATCTGAAATGGGTCCCCCTTAAAAACAAACTCCACGTGTCCGAGCATTTTTGCTTGCAATTCCACAAAAAGGATAAAAGCTAGGTGCATACTTTTCGTTGGACCAATCTGTATGTTGACATAATGTACTACAATATACAATACTACCGGTACCGATAAAGTTTCTTCATAGCAGCTGTCGCGAACTTCTTAAGTCCAGAACTATTTCTGCAAATTGGCAACAATCCTACTCGCATGTCGATACTTAGTTGCACTTATCCTTCCACGCAGTGTCGCTCACCTTTGTTCTGCCTTCCAGCGATATTCTTCAAAGTTTCATGTCGATTAAGTGCCAGGAAGCCGGTAAAAGGGGCAAAAGGAAAAGTATTATGTGTAAACCGAAGGGTCGATGCTCCAGTGTCATTGTTACTTGTTTGGCTTCGCTTACTGAGGCCTTCTGTTCGCAGAAAAACCTCAAGTGCATTCACTTCAGTCAGTCACTGGGTGTTTTGATGATTTTCAGTTTATGTTGTTATAAAATATCTTTCCAAACTGTTATTCGGGATATATTTCACCAAGTTGTTGAATTTTTTTAATAGAAAATGTGCTGCTCACAAAACTTTGGTGGTCCTGGAATATTTGCAACATCGATGAATTGATGTGGCATTTTTACAGGATTATTCACGGAAATTTTCTCACTATCGTTTCAACATATCCATCAAATAAAACTACTGGAAAATAGTGTTAGAAAATACCCTACCCCACTGCAAGGTGAACGTTGGCGCAGCGACAAATATACCTCCCAGAATTTTGTTAATGTCAAAAATCAGGCAACGGCCAGTACGACTTGGATTACGTCACCATCGGCGCGATATCGAAGCGTGGACCAACGATGATACTTCTATATTGTCCGATGTGTTCTGAAATGGATAGGTCTAGGCATTCTATTTGCTACAGAAGTTCTGAATGCTTCCAGTGCATTATATAATGGAAACGATTCGTGCAGATTGTAAAATTTATAAGAAGTTGAAATAGAAGTTTATGAACTTTTGAATGAGATTGTATCAGATAGTTTGAAGTGGTTGAATTAGAGTATTCTGTGAAGTATGCATATTTATTGTATCAGTGTATTCAAGTACAATTGAATTATTAGATTTAATTTTCAGTTTCGGATCCGTGAATAAACTAGTCATAAATGTACAGTATTTTCTGTAGCCATATACGAACCCCATTATAATATCGTGGGTCCTGTGGGATAACACAATGAAATTAATTATTCACAATCCTCCCGATATTTCTTGTTAATTGCCGCAACCAAATAGTATTTATTATCGGTGTCAAAGTACATTCTCATTTTTTTTCTTCATAACATGCCTAAAATCATTACATATAACGAATCAAATTATATTTGAAAAGAGGAACTTTGTTCATGAAAATTGAAATATCCAACAGAATACAACTACTTCCCCGGCTAATGCCACGCTGGACATTCAACTACAGGAATACCTCCAAAGAGGTTATCTTGAACGATGGAAAATAGCGACTAAAGAGATCTCTGCATAGTCCGTGATCTTTAAACAGTAGAGATCTGAGCATTCCTTTCAACAGGTAGCCGATGAACTTGGTGTCATTTTCGACATTAAACAGAGTGAACCAAACTCTGCCACCTAGTTGGATGGAGTTCGTTCAACAAAAAGCTCACATTGGCTTATCCAAAAATTTGATCTTCGCATTCCTCAGGTCAAGTGTTCTGAAGACGGATACCGAGGGATTCATAATGGCCTGCCAGGATAGTGTTTTCAACACCCTGGTCTGTGGTAGTCGCGTGATGGGTATAGAGGTTCCAGACACTAAATGCAGAGTGTGTCGTGGGACGTCTTAGACCATAATGCATTTGGTGTCTGATTGTTAAGCTCATGCGGTCCCAGCCTATATCCACATGCATATCGTGGCGCTACGAGTGTTGTACTACCATCTTTGACACTCATACGGTGTGGACGTTGCCTTATATTCCGGGGGATATTGAGTTCGTGGTGGAGAATGAGAAGTGCCGAAAAGTGCCGAAGCTATTGGAACTTCTCAATCTCAACCCTAAAGCAAATACAATCAAATAAACCTGATATAGTCCTCCCCTCGACCATTGAAGTAGGACAATTTTCGTCATAGTGCATGAAAAGAGAAGGATAAACAGACTAAATATCTTTGAACTCTGCAGGCTCTACCCAAACCATTCTATTAAAATCGTGATTCTGATCATAGGGGTCCTTGGTGGAATGAAGGACACGCTCCTCTCTAATCTGAAAATCATACCGGTTTGCCGTGATGTGGCAGAAATCTTAGACGGAAGAATGCAGAAGGCCGTCATCCTTGGTTCACTACGTCTACTACCCCATGGACGTGGGTAGTGACTATCTGGGTAAATTACACCAGCACTCCCTCCAGGGATCCAAGGAGAGGTCTCGTCTGGGATATTCCTAACTGATTTAAAAAAATGGACAACCTGTATGTTTCAGTCTCACAACCAGTGTTCTTTCGCACTCCAACGATATCGAGAACAACTATCGAACTTACACTGTGTCGATTCCAAGTCCTTCCAAACCGGATTTCGTTTTTTTTTTTATTATTATTTCGTGCCACTTATCTCCGGATCATCGTGTAAAAACGAGATGAGAAATCTACTATGGGATGAGTCATGCGTGCGACACAGAAATTAAATGAACGAGTCCTTTAAGGAGTTAATCGATTCTACATTAGGATCTAATGCGTACTTTCATTTCGCGACTCGAGAGTTTTGTCCGAAACGAATAATAGGCCAGTAGAAATAGACATTAAAAATCGAAAATTGAACAATAATTCCAAACGTTTTCAAACTTTTGTCAAGTGAATGGTACATCGAGAAAACAATAAATCTCAGTGTGCAACGTCTTTCGCAGTCCGCAACATTGTCAAAATGGCAAATAACTTAAATTTTGCTGTATACTCGTTGAAAAAAATCCTAAAGTTCTGCAGACTTGGAGTATAGTATTAAATATATCATTTCATATCACGAATCAAATTTGCAACCAATTAAACTGTACGGAATTCTTTCTTTGATATACCACAAGAAAAAATTTGAAAGTTTTGCAAACTTGACATCGGAAAAATATTCACGTTGTGCAGATTTGCAACCTTTTACATCAGCTTCGGAAAATTTTGCAAAATTTCAAATCTTTCCCGACATTGTTTGAAAACTTTTGGAATTATTGTGAATTGATGGTCTATCAACTGGCCTATAATAACGCAATATTCATTCGAATTTTAGGTTACTCTCTGTAATTAGGGAGACTTTCATAATAATATTGCGTTTCGTTAAATCATAGACTGTAGTAATTATTATTGTATACATTCGTTTCGAAAGATATTGAGTATATAGCTCTCAAGAAATTTAGAAAATATAGGTGTCGGGAGTACACCAATGATGCTAATAACTAGCTAAACTAGTGTAACGATTTCATTATTTGATATGGAGTAACCCACGGAAGGGTTCTAGAGCCGATACTGTTTAACGTATACAGGGTGAACTATATGGTTGTTTACAGAAAATTCTAGAATGTGCTCGTCCCACCATAAGGAATGGAAAACAAAGTGAAATTTGGAAATTTGACGTTTGAAGTTTTAAGTGTTATCAACATGAATACCAATGGGAGGTAGCCACATGATTTTTCATCGAATTGAAGGCCACCCTTATCAGTTTTGCCGGCGACAACGCGTTCATATATCGTAATCAAAGTTGGAACGACCTGAAATAGAAAGTTGAAAATAACCTAGCTACGTTCATTCAATAAATGTATAGAAAATTGCTCAAGATAAAGTTTTCAAAAATATATTTTATACCTTTCCCAATTCACACCTTACGCTTACCTAGGATTCCTTGGCTTTTTTTTATCATATCAATAGAACATCTTTCAAATAAAAAAAATACAATACAATATGTATAGCTTGTGATTATAAATTATGGTCTTCACATCCTAATTGCATTTGATAAACATCAAAAATAATGCTATTGAAAATATACTAAGGGTTTTTAATTTCACCCCCTCATATTTACCTCTTTACGAGTGCATGTAATACCCAAAATTTAAAACTTTTATCTTCACTTGGATTTGAAGCTTCTCGACAATGTCAAAGGAAAAATATTAATAAATCCCTGCATTTCTATATTTCTCATCTCTCATAAGTTTCACGGAGGCCCAGTGTCCTACAGAATATTTGCACGATATATTCCACGTGAAAATTTTGAAAAAAGTGACGGATATCACAGTAAAAGCTATTCAGTAATGATGGTGTTATTTGGTGGAATAATTTTTTACCTGATATGTAGAAATTGAACGCAAAAAACATAATTTGAAACTACTTGTTCACTCCTACGTATATATTTTTTTCAAAATGTGCAGAGGAACATTTTTTTTTCTTTTGTTTTTTTCTTGTTTCAACGAACGGGGTTACTGTTCGAGATGACCTAGGATTAAAATGTTTATGTATTCAAAAAAATCAGGTCTGAAGCGTTTAATGATGAGATAAAATAAAAAATATATAAAAAAAATATCAAATGTATTCAACTGATCCTCTTACTAGTACAAACAAAATTGATCACGATTAGAAGTTTTTTTGATTAATAATTGATTAAAAAACGATGTTTTCAAACCCAAAAAATGTCCTTTTGGTATCCATTAAGACGACCAATTTATTTGGGTCAAACAAATCTAACCACTTAATCACCCGATATAAAAGGTTCACTACCACCACTTACCGAAAATTGGCCTGTCATGCGCGGTACCTGAAAAATTTGAGAGCTATCCGTGATGATTTAAACAATTTTGTGTAAACCCCCATAGATACGCCACTGCATCATAGGAGTTGTGTTAGCACAGCCATGGTACCTACTTCATGCTCTGCTACAATGTTATCACATGTTACATCTCCGAGTGCAGAATTGAAAAAAATCAATTATTGTAGTTGTACAGTTATCTTGATTGGTCTTAGTTTTACACCCATTGCACAAAGAATTCCCAACTGCGTAAGTAAACAAAAAAGAAATCATCCCACAACAAACATAACCTGTTTCTTCTAAATAATTCAGTTGAGAACACTAATGGTCCTATGAACAGACATTTGATAAGTACTGGGAATCGTTCACGTCTACATGTCACCTGTCAAAAATGTCGTCAGTTGATTTATCGAGTGGAAGTTTTTGAAATGAGGTGAAAAGTAATCATATTTTGACTTTCATCATAAATTGATATTATAATTGATTGATTATTCGGCAACAACAATCAAACATTTACGTTACTTTTATGGAGTGTTAGTTGTTAGTTCTGCAAAAGTAATTTATTTTGTAATTTCTCATTGATAGTCAGAAACAAGATGTCCTGCAATACCAGGACCACGCTTATTGCCATAATCCTGTACAATAGGAATAATTGGGTCGAAAATCCATCAGAAAACAACTACTTTCCTGGCTAATACAACGACGAATTAAATCTAATGAATTTCCGTGCAGAGTCCTACAAGGGTGTCTTCGCAATTGCTAGTTGAATCCAGAAATCGATCTATAGGTGGTCCAAATGTTTCAATGAACATTTCCATGCAACTAGCAATTGCGGAGACATCCTTGTAGGACTCTGCACGGAAATTCATTAGATGTAATTCAACGTTCGTCGTGGTATTAGCCAGGAAAGTAGTTGTTTTCTGATGGATTTTCGACCCAATATTTACCTATTGTATAGGATTATGGCAGTAAGCGTGGTCCTGGTATTGCAGGACATCTTGTTTCTCTCTTGACAAGCTTATTGTGAACAATGCAATGCAGATTTCTTTATATCATTGAAAGTCATACTGAAACTTCATTTCAAACTACCAGCTTCAGCTCCTTTGAGGGATACCGCCGGCTGCAAGCTGTCAAAGCCTTTGGGGCCGGCTCTATCTAGCAAGTCAAGTACAGCATGGCTTGTAGACAGAGATCGCCAACCACTACGCCTCTCTATAGGAATACTAACTAACAGGTCATAACAAATTACGTAGGCACCTTCATACCGACCTTCACCAGAAGGTCACGAAGGTTCGGAAAGGAAGGCTGGGAGAGGCAATGTAGTTGTGGGTAGTAGGGGATGGCAAAAAGAGCCCATGAGGGCCTTTTTGTCTAGCTGCGGCAGCGGCCTCCCCACGATTACTACTACTACCTCAGTCCC